>CM053580.1:170433425-170457013 GCA_028627135.1 Pseudochirops cupreus | reverse complement strand
CAGAGTGGAAGCTAACCAAAATAATAATAAAGTGAGAGTTCTATAGTACTATGAGTTCTGTAAAATGCTTTATATCCATTATCTAATTTCATTACCTAGTTTCTCATCCTGCAGATGAAGAAACAGAGACCTAGAAAAGGAAAGTTATATACCCAGCGTCACAGAGCAAGTCAATTGCAGAGCTGCACTATGCTAGTATGCCTCCCTTTATTGGTCTTCCCCCCACCCTTATTTCTTTGCTTTTATTCCTTTTTTTTCCTGCATTGTACCTTCCTTGCTCTTTCTCCCAATTCTCATCCTCCACTACAAGAAGCAAATATAGCATTATTTTAAATTCCCAGCAAGAACATTATTCAGTTGAGTAATGTACAGAATCTCTAACTGTCCACTGGATATTTCAAAACTGGATGTCCCATAGGCACCTCAAACTCAACATACCCAAAACTAAGTTCATTACCTTCTTTCCCAAACCTCCTCTTTTCTAAACTCCCTTATTTAAGTCCAGTTGACCAGGTTCACAGTAGTGGCGTGATTCTCATCTCCTCAACTGTCCCTCATCTCAAATATCCAACAGTTGCCAAATCTTATGTTTCACCTGCATGATACCTCTTACATCCTTCTCTCTACTCCAGGGGTTCAGAATACATAGAATAAAATACATAGGATTATAAAGGAGAATAAAATTTTGTGGAAATAAAGACATTTTTCTTCCTCAATTAAGTTTATAGGCCTCCTAAAATTTATACATGAAACTCTTTGGACCGCAGGTTAAGAATCAGTAGATGATACAAAACACTCAGGATGGCTATTGTGAATTATTTTCCCCAAAGTAGACATGGGCTCACTACTCATTGGGTTATAGTCCAATCCAACCCCCACTAGACAAGTTTGGCTAAACAGATGTATCCCAGTTTTTAAAACCTTTTGGAATATGCTCATTAATTTTAGTATTTTTTTTCCTATAATTTTGTTTTCCTTCAGTAAGCAAACAGCATCCCAGAAAACATGTTTCCTTGGTTCAATTTAAGCAGTAAAATTCTGAAACCGAGGCAGTTTTCAAAGCAAAATGACCCTATTTACAAAGAACTTGGTCACTCTGAAAAAAAAAGAAGCCAATGCTATTTCCAAAGTTTAAAATGATGAATAAGTTCTATGAAAAGAATATTTGCTACCCAATAATGATTCACTATCTCTAAGCAGCTCAAGAGCACCTATCTCTGGAAAGCAGGCCTGCCAAAAGTTTTTCCTTTTTTTAAATATTGAATTAGAATGCAAAGGGTAGATTTCTGTTGGGTTAACATGAAGAATGCACTAAATACATTTTGTTTTATTCTGTTGTTGTTGTTCACCCTTTGATTTTCGAGGAAGACTAATGTTTTATTCTACCTTGTGTGTGAAGGAAAGGGAGGTGTGGAGAGAATGCCTCTCTCTAAAACATGATATTAACACAATGAAGAGGCAATAAGGAAACGTCTATTAACATATAGATCGGAAAGAATTAGAATTGATGCTATTGATATTAAACAATTTGGGTTTTACAAACAAATTTTCTTATGACACAAGAACTATATAGATGAAAACAAGCAAAAAAAGAAACAAGCCATTGAGATATTTGCATTGATGCAGGTGTTAACATTTTTTAAGTGTCCCAACCTCATAACAAGAAGAATCTTGAATTTGGATACTGATAGGTATTTGTGATGAGGTATAGGCTCTGGGAGCCCCTTAAGCTCTCCTTGAATCTTCCCACATTAGGCATTTGTCTGAGGCCATGGGCCTTAAGTTGTGGCTCTGCCCAAGTCTTTAGCCCTCGGTTGTTCCAGCAATTTCCCACCCTTGATCCTCTGGTTCCACCCTTGAACTGGCCTAGCCCACCATTGTCTGTAGTCTCCAGGTAGCCTCCACATCAACTTCCCACCCTTAATCACTCATTACTGATCTGACCCCGTCTGACTCCTCCTGAAGACCCTCCCCTAACTCCTCCTCTAGACCACCCCTAGATTGCTCCCACAACCTTTCTGTATATAAGATCCCATTTTCCCTTCATGTGGTGTGAGAGCTCCATGGAATGACCTAGCACAGACTTACTCAGTGTCAGGTGATTCTGGCCTGCTTGCCCAATTCAAGCCTTACAGATTCCTAGGCTCCTTAAGAGTTTACCCATTATGGTGAACTTTTAATAAACTTTGCTTTTCTTTGGTCAAGAGAAGACTTGAGTCTATTCACAAAGCAGAACCTGGCGTGTTGGTATTTGGGAGTCTCCAGAGCACCCCTAACCCTGACCCTCTTTATGGGTAACCACTTTTTTTATGGTTCCCTGATATCGAGAAACACTGCTAATCTCAAGCTCTTCCCCACCTGGACTGAAAGGTGCTTAAGCCTCTTTCTTTCCTTATTGCCTTCTTGTTCCCCAAATACCTTGGAGGTGTAGTATTTTTTGTGTGTGTTTTTTTGGGGGGGCCTGACCTCTCAGGTTCCATTAGGTCAGACAGCTAGGAAGCTGTCTAGTACTCAGCCTGACCGCTGAGGTTTTTAGTCCATTTTGGTTATGTTGGAGAACATGGACCTAGACACAGTTTCTGAACAGTGGAGGACAAGGACAGACACCCGATCTGGAAGTGTAAGGCAGATTCTTTCAGTTCTTTCGGTGTTAGGGAACTGGGAAAAATTCAGGTACTTTTTTGTGGATTTTGTTTTGTTTGCTTTTCGAGGCTTACTCCCAAACCTTCCTTTATGGAGGAAGGGATTTCTAGGCCCTATGCCTGTAGCTCTCAAAATTTCACCTTTGGGTTACATTTTAAGATGGATAGAAGTTGCCTATTTAATGGCCTTAGTTGAACTTTCTTGGAACACAGTTCTCAGAAAAGATTGTGAGAAGCTTGAAGCTAGAGACTCTCCACAAAGGGGCAACAGGGACCAATTAAATGACCCCCATCCTATGGCTTCAGCCTCAGCCCTTGCAGGCCCCGCCCCCCCCCCCCAACTGCTCAGGTCCCAACCATTTGTCTTGCTGAGGTGCCTCCCTCTTCGGCCCCTCCCCCTGAGGCGACTACCCACTCAGGCCTCAGGCCCTACACCCACAGAAGCCTTGAGGGTATCTCCTCTTCTGACCCCTTCCCCTCCTCAGGTGCCAGCTGGATCTAAGAATTGCATTTCCTGCAGAGAAAGGGAAAACCCTGCTGTTTTCTAAGACCGACTACTATTCTACAAAAGGGGCAGCAATCCTTAACAAGTATTGTATTAATCAGTCTGCTCCAGATATTAGGAGGAAACTAAAGAAATTGGCATTAGGACTCCAAACACCTCAGGCGCAATTACTACTGTCAGCCTTTGGAGTCTTTAAAAACAGGGACCTAGTTGCAGCGAAGGAGAAAGAACAAAGCGAAGGAACCAGAGACAGAGAACATGCTCCATTCTTGGCTGCTGCCGTGGCCAGGAAAGCCCCTCCCCAGGGTACCCCTTTGGAGGAAGCCCAGTCACTTGGGCAGTGGGAAAACCTGCTTTTGATGGAACAAGGAAGAGCTCAAGGGGGCTTCCAGAGTCTGTACCTCAAAGATTCAAGGAGAGCTCTATGGGGTTCCCAGAGTCTGTACCTCAAAGATTCAAGGAGAGCTCTATGGGGCTCCCAGAGCCTGCACCTCAAAGATTCAAGGAGAGCTCTACGGGGCTTCCAGAGCCTGCACCTCAAAGATTCAGGGAGAGCTCTATGGGGCTCCCAGAGCCTGCACCTCAAAGATTCAAGGAGAGCTCTATGGGGCTCCCAGAGTCTGCGCCTCATCTTTTGCACTCAGCTTTCTCTGACAGACCCACACAGTTAAGAGAACCACTTAATGATCAGCCACTAGAGAAACGGTGTGAAGCTTGGACAGAAACTGGGGTCACTAAAGCATACATCAGGATCCCTGCATATTGACTTAGAAAACTACATATCAACATCACTTAAGTCATATTGCATTTTTATCCACGGAGGTATCTCCAATTACATTTTAATCTACTTCCAACTGCACTTGGCATATTGTAGGCATTGTTGACACACATGTTCTAGATGATGGGGAAAAGCACAATAAATTCAGAGATTAGAAAAACCACAAACTATCCTTATCATACTTTTGTCTCGTTCTGTAAAGCTCTGGACCTGCAATAAGGATGACTTGAGTTCAAATTTGGCCTTATACACTTATTAGCTATCTCTATGACCTTGGGCAAGCCATTTTATGTTTGTTTATCTCAGTTTCCTCAACTGTAAAATGGATAAAATAATACCTATCCAAGGCTCTTATGAGTATCAAATAAGATAATATTTGCAGAGTTTTTAGCTTGGTTTCTGGCACACAGTAGTTACTTAATAAATGCTTGTTTCCTTCCTTTCCTTTACAAATGAGGAGCCACGGCCCAGAGAGATTAAGCCATTTGCTCAAGTCACACAGCAAGTAAATATCAGAACCAACATTCAAATCCGTTTTCCTAAGTCCAGCCATCTTTTCTTTTAAATTATCTCACAGTAAATTATTTCCTCAAATCATTAAGGTTTTAAAAAAATTGAAAAACACACAGGCTTTAAACTAGTCTCTATAAGTAAGCCAAGAGGCAGTAGGAGTAATAACTATAGTCACCTTTTTTACAGAAAGACAAGTATTCACAATTATTCTTCCAATATTTTCCACTTTGTTTTTACCAGTTATCCTCTAAGAGACAGTTCAAACAATTTTACAATGAGATGACCCGCAAAAATGACCTGTGAAAAATGGAAACTCTGTACAAGGATCCCAAGGGGAAGGAAAAAGGAACAGCATCTCCCCTTTTCACTAAACTGAAGAGAAGATGGGGGTCAGTAATGGATTCCAACTCCCACAGAAGATCAGAACTGACAATTAACTATTAGGGGGTTTTTCTGGTGTTTTTTTGTTTGTTTGTTTGTTCTTGTTTCCTTAAAGTGCTCTAGGGCTACAGCAATCCTGGCCTATTCAGGCAAAATTGTGGGGTCAGTCCTATTTGTTCTAGAGTTCTTTCTGCACCTTCTCACTTTTCTCTTACTCAATACATTTTACTCCTCTGGTCCTTCTTTCCTCCCTCTGCCAGATCAAGCCTCACAAGGTCATTATTTGGGTCCAGATTGTCTCAGAGTGAACATAAATAGTAATTGTTTCTGTTTAGGCCAGAAACCCTATAGGGTCTTCCCCTCCCAGGATAATTTTTTTTTACTAAGTAAAAGTGGCCATTCTTTGTCTCATTTTTTACCTAGCCTCAATCATTGAATAGACATTGCCTTAGACTGGAAAAGACCTTAGCTTAAAAAGATCAAGGTCTCTCACTGCATCTAGGATCCATTTGGCCTCTAGTCATCTTGATCTATATCTTGCCACTGGACCCAAATGACCCTGGAGGAAAAAGTGAGACTTGGTGACTTTACCCAGCCCTCCCTCACAAATCCAATTCATTTGCAGGTCTTTGCCTCACCTCCCAGATGTCTAGGTCCTCTTCTGAAGGACAAACTACAACATTTTACTCCTCTGGTTCTTCTTTCCTTTCCCTAGGCACTTAGTGGGGAGCACTTGCTGCTCCAAACCTTCCCTGGGGCCATAAGAGATAAACTCATTCCCAGGGAAGTATAATTCACTGATAAGACTTTTAGTAGCTTTTAATCAGTTCAAGAATCAAATATAAAGCCCCCTTTTGGGGATTCCAAACCCTCTATGACCTCATTTATTTTCAGTCTTTTTGTAATGTACTCTCCTCCACATACTCTGTGGATTCTTTTCTGTTCCGAAGAAGACATTCCATCTCCTCATTATGTATTTTCAACCAACTGTTCCTATGCCTAGAATATATTCTCCATCCTCAGCTTCCTCCAAGCACCAGCTAAAATCTCATCTTTAAAGAAAAGTCTTTCTTGATCCTCCTTATTGCTATTGCTCTTCCTCTATTCACTGTCTCCAATTTATCCTGCCCATATATTGTTCACAGTTGTTTTCATGTTCCCTCCCTGGTTAGACGGGGAGCTCCTTGAGGGCAGGAATTGTCTTTTGCCTTTCTTTCCAAGTACAGTACTTAGCATATTGCCAGGCTCATAAAAGACAATTAATGCTTGACTGATTGACTCCTAGGTCTATCTTCCTTTTAAAAAGAAGAAAAAACTTTAAGCCTAGTTCTTTTAACTGGAGAATCCAAATGTTCTTCTAGTTCTGTGGGAGAGGCAGCTAGCTCTGCTACTCTGAGCAGCAGCACCCTTGACTCAGATTAGCCCTGACAGACAATTGACTAGACAGTTCTGCTGACTGTGCAGAATTTGTTGTTGTTGTTCAGGTTAAATTCTGTCTGATTCTCAGTGACTGGAGTGCTTTCTTATTTTCTTCTCCAGCTCATTTTACAGATGAGGAAACTGAGACAAACAGGGTTAAGTGGCTTTCCTAGGTTACACAGCTAGTTAGTAACTGAGGCCAGATTTGATCTCATCAAGATGAGTCTTCCTGATTCCAGGTCCAGAGCTCTATCCACTGTGCCTCCTAGCTGCCCTGGGGAATACCATAAAATCTGTAGGCCTGAAGGAGGTACAGGTTTTCTTTCTGCAGTGCTCACAGAACTAAGAGGGATCCTAAATGAGAACACTAGACTCTCACTAGATTCAGCAATGATGGCATGTACCATGTGGACTTCAAAATATTATCTGGTCTATTTACATACAACTTCTTATCTCTCTCTATACGGACAGTAGGTGACTCCATGGATAGAGTACCAGGTCTGGAGTCAGGAAGACTTCTCTTGAGTTCAAATCTGGCCTCAGATGCTTACCAAATGTATGCCCTGGGCAAGTGACTTAACCCTGTTTGTAAAATGAGCTAGAGAAGGAAATGGCAAACCACCTCAGTATCTCTGCCAAGAAAATCCCAAATAAGGTCACAAAGAGCCAGACAGGACTGAAACACCTCAACAACAATCTCTAAGGTTTTAGGCCACATGTGGTTGACAAGATCAAGAAAATTCTCTCCCAAATAGGTGAGAAGTTGGGGTATCAGCAAAGGATAATTTTACCCATTTCTACAATGATTTAAAAACATGAAGTAGATAGGCCGTGTTAACACTTGTTTCCTTAAAGACATCCTTTACAAGCTGATGCTGAAGGATCATTGCATTGCTAAATGTATTCAAGTTTATATGTTGGTAAAATGTAAACAGTTAAATGTTAATTACTTGAATCTATTTGAAGGGACACAGTCCACACTCAGTGTTACAGTATTCAATAGAGAAAGCAAAAATGTGGTGAAGTTAGAGACGACTTCATGAAGTATTTGGCTTGAGCATATGCTACTGTTGAAATAGTGGGTCATGTTGATGAGACAAAGACCAGTCACCGAATGTTGCAGAAGGGCTGGTACTAAGTTCTGAAGATAGAATACAAGCTTTTTGGACAGGCTATCCTGAAAAGCTTACGAAATTGAATGTTATTGAAAGAGCTGAAGACTGTATTTCAGGCTTTTTGGAAATAAGGTACATTACTAAAAAGAGCTAGTTCTCTAGGATAGCAAAGCCATAACTCATTTACTACATAGGGGACCTAGAAATCAGAAGTATGGCAATGACCTGATTACACTTATTTTGCCTTGGTGAGGAAAAGCCACATCACCTATGAATAAATATAAAAACTAAAAACATATATTAACTTACAGAAACATCAGTGTAGTAATCATGTATGTTGCTTTGTTATATAGTAAACTTCTTATCAATTAACTCAATTTTATTTTGGAGCAACATAAAACCATAGTATGTTTAAGCAAACCTTGTCTTGAAGGGAGTAAATCTTCATTTTAACCACGTAGCAGAGAACTATTTCTGGGCTTTCATTTCAGTGAATGAACTTGAACTTTTCGGCTACCCTGACAATACCTAGTGTCTGGAATTGTTCCAATTCTACTTTTGTGTTCACATTGCAAATATCTGTTTTAAAATCTTATTAGGACACTTGCATTGCTCTATACCAACTTTTGCTTGGCACTTTGAATTAACTTAAATTATTATCTCTGTTCCTGTGAGGTTTAACACAAAGCTAATAATGAAGCAAAACCAAAACAAAATGTAGAGGCTTACACCTCATCTTCATTGCCTCTCTGTCTTGGCTTATTCTGAGCAACTCAATGGAGTAACTTTTTTTTTTTTTAAGTGTCATGAAATAGAGAGAGAGGCATATGTGTGAAACATTTCAAAAGCCCATGGTAACCCAGAAACCATTCTCAGTCTGTGCCATGAACTATTTGGTCTTAGGAAAGAGCTTTCTTTTCTTGACTTCAGTTTTTTCAAGTTTTACAAGGAAGGGATTTGACAAGTTGGGCTCTAAGGTCCTGGCTGCTCTAATATGCAATAAAACCATGACTATAGCATTTTTACTCCCTTTTCTAGTTGAACGGATAGTTTGTATAGATAATCCAATGCTCCCTTTGGATAGGTGTGCCACTACTCGGTGTATTGCTATATTTACTCTTCATATGTCAAAATATTTAACTTATCAGAAGGACCAACAATGTTAAAAATCTAATGCTTGATGTGATAGTATTAATATCTACCAGTGCTCTCCTTATGAGTTCCGTCTACTCCCTCTTCCGGACCCTTTAAGTAACAGGGATTCTTTTTCCAAAAAGAGACAAAGTTTTCATTAGGACCTAATTGACCCCTGCTTTCCTTAATACAGATTCCTTGTCACCTAAAAGTTTCATCCATTGGCCTCTCAGAGTTGGTGGGGACCTGAGAAGTTCCCCCTCTAGTTACCTGCTTACCAGATACAATTCCGTAATGAAGCAAGGGGATTATCATCTACCAAAACTGAAGTTAAGTGTAATTATATCCTTGTTGCATATCCATGCTATGCATGACAAAGTAAAATTCCTTTTGTTAACTGCTCTATAACTTAAGAATGCCTGATTTGGTCTCTCCAATTGAATCAGAACTAGCAGGGTGCTCTCCTTAGGCCTTCTCCAAAAACTTGGATCTACCAGTCTTACAGCACATGATTTTTTAAAGGTGAAAACAAGTCTTTCTGCCACCATTTTAAAAATATCTTGTAATTGTAGGCTCTTCATCAAATATATAACTGATTATTTCAGAATTTAGAAAATTCAGTTATAGCTCCTAAGTAGATGATATATGTGAGGAAAGATAAGATATAATTTAGGATACTTAAGAATGACAGTCTCTTGCACTGGACAAACGTAAAAAAAATACATTTTCCTTTATACCCACATGTATACACACACACATACATACATATATGTATATATACACATAAATATACATGCTCGTATATGTATAAACATGCACGTGTGTATGTTTAATGTGCATAGGTACACATGCATATATGCACATATAATGTATATGTATTTCAGTGGGACACTATTGTACCCCGGAGAGGACAATTATTACTACCTCATTTTCCCCAGAAAAGGGAAAAGAGCCTTTACTATAACTTAGTTTTAATACTATTTTTTTCTTCCCTTCTTCCCTATGGTATTTCAGAAGAAAAAATAATACAAATCTATGTTAAGATGAAACTTATAGAACAACTATGCCAAGAATTATCACTTATGTATACTGTACAATACTGTAAAAATATGTCATGATTTGGAATTGTATTCATAGTAATACATAGATATAAAGTGCAAAAATGTTTCTACGTAGGAAAGATAAGTGACTGCTTTAGTTGAAAATGCTACCAGTATGACCTAGCCAAGAAAAACAGAAAAAAAAAAAGATGATGAAGATATAATAAGACATCTAGTTAAAAGAGGATAGATCCTGGCATATTTGGTTACAAGGATTGAGTGCCCTCCTAAAATCACACTATAGCCTAAGATTATCCTATCACAACTAATCAGTTACATATCTCAATTTTTCCCACAATTGGGCGAATAGGTGGGGTGAGAGGAGTGTACATTTCCCTATTGTCTGAAGCATGGATATAAACTTTCAGTTTTAAAGCCCAGTAGTGTCTGAGCTAAGTCCTGCATCCATAAAGTGAGTCTTGAGGAGGATGAGATGGAGGGCAATGAGAATGAACACCCCTAAAAAGGATGAGAATGGGCTCAGCTCAGTAATGGAGCAGGTCAAAGCTCCTATGCTGCTCAGTGGTTAGATAGGACAACTGGGCTATGAGTTGTTGTTATACTTCTGGCTTGGACCAAAACACACTTTCAGCATTAAAAGGAAGAGCAATGATATTCCTGTAGCATTATTAGACAGATGAGTTTTCAGGTTTTTAACCACACATTGTCTCTTATGATATTAATACTCCATAGTACAGACTCCTTCAAATTCCTTTTTATAATACAAAATACAGGAGCTGGTCGTTTTTTTGCAAAGCAGTGGGTATGACTTAATTGCAGACATTATACACTACACATTACTGAGCAGTAAGAACATAGTAACACTACAGGATACAACAGAAAACTAATTAACTTGCACTAACACAGCTACCTTATGCCTAGAAAAAGGCAGTTGACTCATGTCACCACAGCATATTGCAGTTTCCCTCCTTGTATTTATTTTTGTAAGTATCGACTTAAAGACCTTAAAAAAGTTCCACTGAGAATGATCATGTTCTGTTTATTTCTTACAGCTTGTCTGAATATGCTTTATGATAAATTCAAGGTCTTATGCCTACACATGAAAGTATTGTCAAATAAGTCCCGTTAATTGTGAATGTGGTTCATTAAGCAGCAGGGTCTCATAAAATAAACAAGCTCCCACTCTAATAAGAGACAGGATGTTCAGCTCTTTTAAATGCTTTGCCAAATGGGGATTTTATCGTTTCCATCAGTTTCATTTATTAGCTATATGTCCCCAAGGGAGAGAGGCAGCAGAGCATAGTAGATAGAGAACCAGTCTCCAAACCAGAAAGACCTGGGCTTAAGTCCCATTTTGACACATAGTGGCTGCACCCCTGGGCAAATCACTTAACCTCTCAGTACTCTAGGTAACATTCTAAGTTACCAAGGTGTCTACCTGCTTTGGTAGTGTGAATTACCTCAATTAACTTGTATAAATCTAGTCTTGACATGTCCCATTCTCAATAATGATTTGTATAGCACTTTAAAGCCTGCAGAGCCCTTTCCAAATATTACTGTCTTCCCCACCCCATTTTACAGATTAGCAAGATGAAGCAAGACATAAGGTCTATGGATAATGAACTATGTGACATTTCTGGCTTATTCCCAATAGCACTGCCATTTGCAAATCAGTAAAAAGAAGCAGAGGTTAAGTGACTTGCCCACAGTCGCAAAGCTGTTAAGTATCTGAGGCTGGGGTTTCAACTCAAGTCCTTCTGACTTCAAGTCAAGCACTCAATTCACTGTTCTACTTAGCTATCTTTAAACAGTGTTTGTTGATAAAAAAGAAGCTGCCCCATGCATAGTGTTGGACCTAACAGAAACTTGAATTCAAATCCTACTTCTGACCTTTAATTGGGTGATTATGAGCAAGTCACTTTACTTATGGAACCTTAGTTTTCTTATCTGTAAAATCTTGTTACTAATAACTATATTATCTACTTTATTGGTATGTTAAACACCAGATGAACTAAACTGTTACATGCTTTTGTGCTTTACACAGTATACCCCCATAATCTTTGTGCTGTTTTTTTTTTGGAGGGGGGAAGGCAAGGCTATTGGAGATTAAGTGACTTGTCCAAGGTCACACAGCTAGTTGTATCTGAGGCCAGATTTGAATTCAGGTCCTCCTGACTACAGGGCCAGTGCTCTACTCACTGTGCCACCTAGCCACCCCCAGCTCTTTTGATAGATGAAGAAACTGAGGCAAACAGGGTTAAGTAGCATGCAGGGTCATATAGCTAGTAAGTGATCGAAGCTGAATTTGAACTCAGGGGCCTGGTATTCTATTCATTGTGCCTACTTAGTTGCCTTCAACATCTCTCAGGCTTTTTCCCATATCACATGGCCTCTCTATGTAAGAATGTTAAAATGAAATAAAACAAGATGATAATGGAAATAAGAGATTAATTTTAAGAATCTCTACCCATGTTGCAGGCAATGACCCCTCATCAAAAATATTAATCTTGTACTTGAACATGGAGGTTAATCACTTGCTCAGACCAGTATTGAAGAAAGCAAAATAAAACTAGCTGATTAGTATGTCCTATGGAGAAGATAGTTTGGCACATTCTTTTCATAATTCTTCATGCTTTTCTGAAGTATATAAAAGGTTTTATATCCTTTAGTTCTAGAAAAATGACAAATGGAAGAAACAGCTAGGCCTAAAAGGGTGTGCTTTACACATATGGCTTGAACTGAAAGAATTATGTTATTTTCCATGTAGCTTTGTCAACTACCCACAGGGAGATATGATAGTGGAAGAAGAAAAATATAGAACTATAATGGAGTAGAAGAACTTGCCAGATTTGGTTTTCTCAGGTGATGCAGATGAACCCTAGGACATATATTTTACTTCTAAAAGGTAAAAATGATAATACTGTGTATGTGAAATATATATATGAACAGGAGCTTTGTTGCCTTTGAATCCACTGATAATTTTTGATATACATGTATGAGAGACTATAAATACTCAACAACACTGTGAGGTGGGTACTACAAATGTTATCCCCATTTTACAGATGAGAAAATTTAGGCTCATTGGGATTAAGTAATTCGTCCATTGTTCCACAGCTGGTAAATAGAAGAGATGAAATTAGAGAGATCTAAATTCAAGTCCCAAGTACTGTACTCTCTCCATTTTGCCATCTTTTCTCTAATAAAAATAAAATCTTATTTTCTGGTTGACAACTAATCATATTTCATATCACCTGTGACTTAGGAAAAACTTATTAAGCTGCTCAGGTCTTTTGCTGAATTAGTCATTTAATAGCTGCTGAAGTGTCCTTTATCCTGTCTGTTGCTATCTTTCAGCAGGCCAAATATATGTTGTATTTCTTTAAATTTATTCTTCACTGAACCCTGTTCTTTGAGCAAAGAAAAGAAAGGAAGATCTGGGTTCAAGTCCTGCCAGTGACACATAATAATATTAATGGGGAATTATTCAGCCTCTCAGGCTTCTAGGCTACTCTCAGATTAAATTACAGCTGGGTTGCTGATCTATCTGTGTGTATATGTATATGTACACACATATATACTAATACATATTTTAGTGTGGTGTGTCTATATGGATGGTGATATGGATGTATGTCAATTTGGCAAGAATGTGTAAGCATAACCATTGAAAAAGTCAAGTTTTTAAAAATCTATTTCCACAGGGGCAGCTAGGTAGCACAGAGTACCAGCCCTGGAGTCAGGAAGACCTGAGTTCAAATTCAGCCTCATATATTTAACACTTACTAGCTGTGTGACCTTAGGCAAGTCACTTAATCCCAATTGCCCTGCCTTCCCCCTTCCAAAAAATATCTATTTCCACATTACTCATCCTATAGAATACATATCCATTACTCTTAATTAAATCCAAAAGTCAGCATATGATTCAAAAGGATGTAACTGATAACATTATGTAGCAGTGAGTAAAAAAATAAACTTCTGCCAGGCCTGGGAAACAATGAGATGTTTGGTACTTCCCATGAATAGCTTTATCTAACCTTTTCACTTAAACATAGAAAATAAAACACTAGAGTTTTTTCTCAGTGCTTTGTTTATTAACGAAAAACCAATGCATGATGGTATTTTTTTTAAATGGCAGCTAGGTAGCAGAACGGATAGAGTGCCAGACCTAGAGTCAGGAAGACATGAGTTCAAATTCGGCCTCAGACACTTATTGTATGATGCTAGGCAAGTCATTAAACTCTGCTTACCTCAGTTTCATCATATGTAAAATGAGATAGAAAAGGAAATGCCAAACCACTCCAATATCTTTGCCAAGAAAACCCCAAATGGGGTCATGCAGAGTCAGACAGGACCAAAAAATGACTAAACAACAATGCACATACCTTTATAGAGCAGAGCTCTTTGAAAATATCTATAATTAGGATAAGTCCAATGTCTTTAATGTTTTTGTTGCATTAGCCTGAGGCTTTAACTTTGAAGTTTAGGACAGAATTTATAGCCAAATATCTAAATTATATAGAATTTTGTTTTTATTGCCATCTCTTGAGGATTCCCTTTCCTGTCTGTTGTGTGACACTAAATTGGAATATCCTGAATTTCTTTGATCTTGGGAAATCCATGCTAATTGGGTATGTTTGTACAGGATCATATCTAGAGTTGGAAGAGATCTCATAGAACCTGCTGTCATTTTACATATGAGGAATCCAAGGCCCATGGTGCATAAGTGACCTGCATGAGACCACACAGGTAGCAAATATCAGAAGTGAGATTTGAGCCCAGGTTCTCTGATTACAGTACTAAAGCTCTTTCCAGTGTTCCTTGATGCTCAAATCATTACTGAGATGTTGGATGCTCCATTTTTTTCTTTTAAAAATCCATTTTAGTCATGTTAACTTTTATCTTTATACCACAATTATCTTGTGGGGGCAGGAAAAGGAAATACTCTCCCCACTTCAGAATGAGCCCTTCCTTGGGACCAACAAAAACAAACAGCAAAAAAAACATGATTCTTTCACTGTCGGACACTATGAACAATGTTATGCCTTAGAGTTCCTCACCTCTCTGCTGTGAGGAGGTCATGTTTTATTATCTATTCTCCAAAATTATCATTTTTAAATTTAGTTTGGTTTCCTTTTAATGATTTCATTTGTTTATGTATTTATGCATGATTTGTTTGTTTGAGACTAGAACTCCCTGTATCTGCCAGGTGCACCAAGTCTGAAGCTTAGTGGATCCCACAGCAAATCCAGCTAAGCAGCAAGGAAGTTTGACCTCCTCCCTTTGGAAGATAGGCACAGTTGTTTACCCCTATTTAAGCAGCCTGGTGGCTGAGGGCTCTAACTTTTAGGGGGATATTGAATTATCTTAGCCTACTACAGTTCAGAATTTCTGAACTCAATCTACCAGCTCCAGTCACCCCAGTAGGCTGGGATTCCAGGCTCAGATTTTTAATGCTTTTATTAAAAAAAAATACATTGCTATAATGATCAGATCAATTTTTCTTTTTAGTTCTGCTTATTTTCAGAGTCAATACAAATCTTCTCATGTTTTTCGTAATTCCTTATATTAATTATTTCATGCTTTACTATACTATCCCATTATATTCATAATATCCCCTTTCATTTTCTCCATAGCTTCCCCCACTGACTTCTTGTTTTGGAGAATCTTTTGTTCTATCTCTATTTTCCTGATTTGTAACTACTTCTCCTTGACCACTACTTCAAAGAAATTTCTAGTCATGCTACACTTTATGGCTTACTCCCCCCATAGACTCTGTCTTACACCCCCTTTGACTCACCAATGCCTTTATGGCTAAAGTTACCCTTTCCCTTCCAACCCTATTTTCCAAAACAATGATCAGATCAACCCCCACCCCCACCCCATGTCACCCCATACTTGTGAGATGGGAACCTTCATCGTCCCTTTAAATGTCCAGATTGAAGTACTGAGCCTTGGTGAGCATTCCTTTTAGTGTATTGCCTTTACCCATTAGAGTACAGGGTCTTTGACAGCAAGGACTGTCCACTTTTTGTATTTATAACCCTCCCCAACCCCCAAACTGGCAAAATATTTGGTCCAAAGAAGGTACTTATTTACTCATTTAGAATGATTTCCCCCCATTCATTCATCATTGTATATGGCTACACTATGTGCCTGGCACCATGCTAAGTACTTCAACAATTATTTTCTCATTTGATCCTCACAACAACCCTCCAAGGTAGATGAGAAAATTGAGGAAAACAGTGGCTAAATGGCTTAGCCCAATCATACAGCCAGTAAATGTCTGAGGCCAAATCTGTCTTCCTGCCCCCAAGCCCAGCACTCTATCCACATTTCACCACCTAGCTGCCCTCAATCAATGAGTACTTCTAATCTTCTTCTGTCTACAACTGATGGCAATCAAATTTTAGTTATTTAATCCCTTAACAAAGTTATACAAAAAAAATCAGGTGTACTTACTACTTCGAATTTGCTTGAAACCAGGGAGGTCCAAGTTTTAACTTCATTACTATTCTTTTCAATAATGTAGCTATTTAGTACTTCCTTGAATTTAGTGGCTTCCAAACATTTTGCTTTTACCTTCTGGGGGACTACAGAGTTAAAAGTACCAAGAAAATATACAGCATGACTCTGCATATACATTTATTATTCAAATAAGTATTGAAGCAGCCAGGTTATACTGTGGAGAGAAAATGCAGCTTGGAATGAGGAAGACTTGAATACAAATTGTACCTCAGACACTTACTAACTCTGTGACACTGAGAAAATCACTAAACCTCTCTATGCCTCAGTTTTCTCATCTGTAAAATGGATAGAATAATAGCACCTACCTCACAGAGTCATTCCGAGGCTCAAATGTGTTAATGTGTACATAAAGTGTTTTGCAAACTTCAAGGTGCTATATAAATGCTAACCATTATTAGAAGCCAAAAGACGCTATATTGTTCACTAAAACAAATGCATTTTAAAACTTTACTGAAGTGTTCACAGTAGTTTCAATCACCACATATTATCTCAAGGTATAGATCTTACATATATATGTATATATATGTATGTGTGTATATATGTATATGTATATGTGTGTATATATGTATGGAGTTCTAATCCTAAAACAGGTTAGAAACCACTTTCCTAATTTGCTTTTAATCTTCATTTTCTGTGATTCACCAACAATCCATAATTCTTATCTTTTTTTTCTGATAACTGCTACTTGAATAGCTTGAGCTAAAAATGTACTTAACACATTATTAAATAGATACCATTTTCTTTATACCCGAATCAAATAGTTCATGATCTTAATTGTGAAGCTATTTGATCCAAATTACCTTTATCAACATATTCAAAAGACTCACATAGATAAAACCGTACTACACTGGCTACAATACACATTTTCTCTTCTCCACCAAAAGAATCCATAGAATAAAGATAATCTGTTGACATTACACTGTTTTAGCATGTGAACTATTTCAGAAAATCAGATAGTATGCATTGTAACATGGCAAATTCTTCTGGAGGACTGAGCCATAAGGATAACTAGCTTTCTATAAAATATAATTGCTGTGGATGCAATGGAATTCTCTCAGAAGTTAGATTCTAACCCTAACACCCCTGTTATAAAATTTCATTCTGCCCAAAATTATTTATAATGCCCAAACATGCCCAAAATATAGCCATATACAACATAGATTTCTCAGCATAACATGGAAAATCAAGAACCTGGCTCCTCTTGATCCTTGCTCTTCTACTAGCATTATAACAGAATTATACCGGATATAGCTCATGATATGTCAAACACATCAGAATTTCTGGTTCTGGCATTCTACCCAGTCTGAACTTGAATAAGTTTAAAAGGCATCAGAATTTAGAGTAGTTAAACAGTCTAAATGCATTAAAAAACAAAGACAATATGGAAAATAGATTGCCCAAAACTTACCTTAAGGTACCATCTGTATTTAGCATCATCCAAGTTATCAGGATGCTTTGTCTTATCTAGAAACTGTTCTGTTTCTGTTAACCATTGGTTAAATATCTTCATATCATAATGAAAACGCCGCCATTTTTCCACAGATCTATCAAACCTCCTAGGAGAGAAAAAACAGAGAGAATGAGAATAAATTGGATCTTATGAATAAAAGGATTTTTATAGTTGTTCATTCCATTGAAAAGGACATGACTGTTTCATGAACTCAACATTTTATCTCCCACTTACTGCCTTTGTGTTTCCTGTACATGGTATACACTCTGTTCTCACTGTCACCTTTTAGGAATCCTTGGCTTCCATTGGGATCGCTGAAAGGGAACTTACAGACCATTGAGTCTAATTTTTTCATTTTCAGATGAGTAAAATGAGAGATTGAGTGACTTGCCCAGAGTAAGACAGCTACTAATTGTCAGAGACAACTTATGCCAAAGACTTCCTGATTCCAACCCAGGTGATATGAGTCCAAAGCCAGTATTCTCACCTCTGCTCCATATGGTCTTTAAGGCTTGGATCAGGGACTACCTCCTACAGGAAATCTTCCCTGATTCTTCTTCATTAATAGTCACCTCTTCCTGTTTTATATTTATTTTAATTTGTTTACACGCTATGTTCCCCAAAAGAATGTCTATTACTTGAGGGCCGGTACTTTCTTTATGTAATGTTTTTATCCCCATTCCTAACACAGTGCCCTGCACATTTTAAGTGCTTGGTAAACTCTTGTTGAATTATTGAAACAATAATCTTCATTGAGTGGGAAATGACTAAAACGAGAAAGGATTTCCCTTTCAATTTGAAAACACTTCTGGAAAGAAATAAAAATTACTTTATAAAGCTTTCCTTCCCCATGAAGATTGTTTTGTTTTGAATTTTCCCTAAACTTGATAGTATTATATTACATTAAATTGTTTGGGTAGTCATTCATTTAATTCTAATTTAAAAGGATTTGGGAAGCAAAATCAACTTATAAAATAAAGTCTGTTTTGTGTCTATGGTAATACTGAAATGTTTTCATTAAGATCCTTAGGCATCCAGGGGCTATGAAGACAAATTATATCTAATTCATATGCTAGGTTTAGACGTAGGCAATTAACCAACTAATTGGTTATACTATAGTCTGAGCCGGGCAGTGAGTCTCCCTTTACCCTTTATTTTTTATTGTATCCACTAACATTTTTAATTAGGATAGGGAAGAGACTCATTTAGTACAATGAGCTTATGATTCAGAAGATGAAAATGTCAGAAACATCTAACTGATCATCCATATTTAGGCCAGAGGAAAGACTGGGGTTGTTTTGGTGCCACCAACAATTTGAAGGACAACTTAGTAAAGGGTTCAAAATCTGATTTGGTTGGCCTTATCAGGCTGCTTTGGGATCTGATTGAATAAGGAACCAAACTTCTAGAACTGATCTGTGTTTTTAGGAATCTATAGTGGTTTTAGTTCATTAGAGTCAATTGCATTATATGGTTGTCTTCATGTGAATCCCTATCATATGCAATGGGGGACTTGCAACTGTATCCAGTTGTTATGCATATACATTCTGGAAAAGTTATGATGATGTATAATAGCAATGCTTTGGAGAGACTTCGTAGCATTCATAAATATTTTCTAACTGGTTCTGATACCCTAAGCATGTGGCAAGGAAGAAAGTTTGTGACTGGCTAAATAGCTTACTTCTTCTTCAGTGCCCTCACTCCTTTTTGACAGGGGATTGACTTGTTTTCACGTGGCTTCTTTCTGACTTATAATGTCTGGTGATAAAGAATACTATAAAAAAAGAGATCTCAGGTCCTTGTCCCACTGAGGCCAACACGTAACCTGTGAATACAGGTCTCTCTCTGCACTTTGCCTGTTTCAGAGTTTATTCTTTTAAGTGCAGGTTATTGGAGGCTGTGACCTTGTGAGTTTTGAAAGGTCAGTAGAGTATATCATATGCAAGTCTGGGGTCCAGGCTTCTAGGACCTGAGTCCGTTGCAGGTTTTTTGCCTCGCTCAGCACCAATACCCAAAGGAGTAAATAGTCATTTTCAGGGACCCATCACAGCCATAGCTGAGATAAGGATGCATCTGGAAGCAAGGGAAATGAACTTGATGGTACCCATGCTATGCAGAAGCTGAGCAAAGCCTGAACCCAATCTCCACAGAGAACTAGGAGGTACAGGGAAGAATGTGCCCTCAATGTATCAGGGAAAATATTTGTATTTTTGTTCTTGCTCTTTGAAGAAAATATCCCTTTATAAAAAGTAATTGATGCTAACTGGTACAATGGAATTGGGATTCTATTCTCTAGTGGTTAACACTGTTTGAATAATATACTGGGAACAGGTGTTCAAAGCAAAAGCAGCAGAGAAAAGTCATCTCAACCCTCCAAGGTCAACTCTAGAGCCCTAAGGGAAACATGTAGCTAGATAGTGAGCCCAGAGTATAAATGCTGCACAGATTTCTAAACATTTAGATATTTTAAAATATATAAGTTGAAGACAAGGACTATGAAACATCAGTCACCATTAGCTTGAAGATTCTGAGTTATGACAATCACAGACTAAACGTTATACAAAAAAAGCAAAAAAGAAAACAAACAAACTCAAAACTTGTCAGGATATTTAACCAACTGTAGATGAAGTTTTATTGTTTATCATCTTCCAAAGATGCTATGCCACAAGGTAGGGCATTGTGCTGGGTTCTATACAAAATTTGGCAGTTAGAATTCAACTCTATTGCACCCCCCATTTGAAAAAAACATCATTGTTTTATCAATGTGTGTGTGTGTGTGTGCGCGCGCCCACGTGTGTGTCTGTGTGTGTGTGTGAGCGTGTGCATGCATGCACAAATACATATACGATATATTTTACTGAACAAACAGTCAATTTCTCCAGCTGGGAAGGGGAGACAATGGTACTTGTCTCCACAACAAAGTATACTATCTAAGTGAATGAGGCAAATGTAAGTCTAGTAGAAAGTCTGTGACTTGTTCAATTAGAAAAATGAAGGCATGCTACTATAAGCTCAGCAAACATCCAACTGATGTTAATAAGTAACATTATCATCAACATTGTCATACCAGAAAGTGCATAATTACAATTAAATAACCAATGAAATATTTAGCACATGATTCTAATGTGGATTAGATAGAGATTTACTAAACTTGGAATTTAATTTCATAAAATTGTTTCTTCTATCTAAAAATTAACTTTCTTCTCAATCATTCATTGTGGTCATTTTCTCATATTTACTACATGCTTAGAATGGAAAGAGCACTGTGGTAGTTATTGGGGAAATAAAAGATTTAGTAAGACAGGTCCTATTCTCTTGGTGTTTGTAGTCTAGTTCAAGGATAAGGCATAAACAAAGATAAGAATCATGCAGGAATAATTAGAATTGCAAAACACATTTTTGAGTTTTGAGGATACAGGAAGAGTAATAGGGGAAAATAGGGAAAGCTTCATGCCAGAGGTAACAAATGGGCTTTAAATGAGTGAGATTTCAACAAAGAAGGGCATGAAGTACTTTCCAACATAATGAAGAACCCAAATAAAAATGAGAATGTAGCTTTTGGAGAGGAGGAAGAAATAATCCTAGAAAAGTAAAGTGATATCAGGTTATGGAAGGCCCTTTATAACAGGGAAATCTGTGCTTCATCTAAAAAGCAAAAGCATCCACATGACAAGATTTTTGCATAAAGAAGATTTTGGAAGCAGGATAAATGATGGATTTGAGGGGAGAAAGAATAGAGGTGGGAAGATCTTTTAGGACATTGTGGCAATAGGTCAGTTGGGTGGTCAGTAAGACCCAAGGGGAGAGAGATGTGGGTACAGATGTGAAAGATGTTGCAAAAGTGATTTTGACAAAACTTAGTAGCTGACCAGAGATGAGAGGTAAAGGAAAGAGAAGAGTCAAAGATTGTCCTAGAGAAGGAAAAAAGGGTGGTTAACTGAGAGTTTATCTGAGCAGATTCACTTTTCCAAAAGGAAGGCAGAAAAAGGGAGCTTTTTAGGACCTCCTGAACTTGTTTTGACACAGTGAGCATTGCATTCCTTCTCTGAGACTAAACAAGATGATGTTGATGCAATGATTGGTAACAGAATTAGGTGGAATAATGAAAGGGAGTTTGCTTTATCCCTAGATGAATACTGAGACCAGCAGAAGACAACGGTGCTAAAGGACATAAAGTGGTTAGTCTGGAACAAGTTACAAGATTAGGTCTTCTGAACATTTTGGGAATGATACTGTGTATTTAACAGAACAGAGAAAATAAAATTAAAAAAAGTAAGGATTTTGTTATTAGACCTATTTGATTTAATTTTCTTTATATTTTTAAAAAATATTTATTTTGTTCTATTTTTTGAACCTGGTTCTCCCTATCTTAGGGCTGAAAATGCAGGCCTATTTCCATTACTGATGAGCAAGAGAGCTTTGACAAGCTTTGTTTCTGATTTGGCCTAGTTTTCCCTTCTTAGAAAACCTGGGGTTCTACAGCACCCAGGGACTCCCCATAGTGGTGCCTGACTTTGTGTAGACTCTTGATTGGATTAGCCCATTATCACAGAAAACTCCAGAGCTAAAGCAATCCACAATCCAGAGCTAAACCAGCCATAGCTTCCCCAGTAGCAAGGATTATAGGAAAACATCTCCATATCTGGTTATTTCCTTTGATGCTTTAGATTCTCATTACTGAGGTTATTTATGTTAGAAAAGCTAGAGTTAATCATCCATATTCTGAAATATGATTCTTAAAGTTTTCTTACGTGGTCTTCATAAGGCTCTAGCAAATTATCATTGAAGACTTTTTTACTAAAGATGGCATAAAAAATTCATCTAGGAAATGGAGGATTGAGGTGAAAAAAGTAGACAACATTTTATAGCAGGACATTCAAAAGTTTCCTACCTCTACTGACTTCCCCACTAAGATAATCTGCCAGTTCCTACAGTATGAGTATACAGTTACTCTGGACCAGAAGATCTGAATTTTTCAAGGGCAACTTAAGAAAATTTCTGGTTTAGAAAATCAGTAACTAAAACAACACAGTTGAAACTACTCATTAAAATCTGTTGATTCCTAAGTTTCTGTCAGCCATTCTACATCAGGAAAAAAAAGCCAACTGTCTATGATAAGGCCAGCTTATATATTAATAAATATAAGAATCCAAAAGATTGATAAGTCATTTTCTTTTGTTGACAATTTTAAGTTTTATATAGTCATATCCTTTTCTTTTTTTTTACTTTGAAATGTTTAAGACAATTTATAATTACATCTCTACCGAGATTAGGACAACCATGCGTGTCTCTGGAATGATAAAATATTCTGGGACATTACAATAGGCTTGTTCCAAGAATATCAAGCACTCCTAGAAAGCAAAATTGATGTATTTTTCTTTCCTGGTGATTTTCCTGGAAGTGCTTATTTTTGTTGGGATGGTTGTTATTTCATTGGTTGTAGGAACCAAATCAGTTTATGGGGACTGTTACAGTATTGGATTAAGTCTGAGATAAAGGGACTATTTTCAAAAAGAAGATTATTTAAATGAAGATGTTTCAATTTTTTGCAATGACATTCTATTCACATGCATGGGACTTCTATAAGGAATATTACATTTTCTCCTTTGTGAGGCAGTTTCTACCTTGATACTTGTATCCAGTTTAGATTCATTTCAATATTGTTCCAGCTAACCCAGAGAATTCTCTATGTCACTGATTAATGGTGAATTGAGTTGACTGCTTGTGTGAAATGAGGCATCTAAGAAACTCACTTTTTTATCCCGATCCACTACTCTCAAAGTTTTGGCTGCTAAATCAATCGTGGATTTATCAGCAACAGCAACATGGGTAATAACCTTCCTTAGAATCCAACTGGGATTTACAAATAGATTCAAGTTGTGTTATCAACCTCAATGCTAGAAGAGGTTCTACTTTTCACTGGTAGCAGGTCAACAGGATAAGGGGCAGGATTAGTTTTCTCTTATCTTAAAAACTTCTGATGTATAGTTTTATTGCCAGCTTCCTTAGTTAACTGTTGACTTAAGGCATGCAAATATGATATGGTCATGATGAGGGACTTCAAAGGT
>CM053580.1:170412536-170432925 GCA_028627135.1 Pseudochirops cupreus | reverse complement strand
GGGTAGGGACAGGGACAGGGTAGAGAATAGAACAAGGTGGGGAGGGATAGGAAGGAGGAACATATAATCAATCTTTTACAATATGCCCACTGTGGAGATGTTCTGCATAATTACACATGTACAGCCTGTTTTTAATTGCTTGTCCTTCCAGTGGGGGGTGGGTGACGAGGGAGGAAGGGAAAGAATCTAGAATTTAAAGTTCTATAATCAAATGTTATAAATATGTATGAGTGTGTGTTTGTGTGTGTGTATATATATATATATATATATATATATATATATATATACATATACATATATAATTATTATTATTATTATTAACTACATCCAACTGGGAATTAAGATATACAGGCACTGTGGTAGGGAGATCCATCCTGCCCTTCCAGAAATTCAGAGGGTCGAGGGGGAGGACATAGGAGAGAGCAGACTGGGGAAGGCGTTATACAGTGGGATGGCTATCTTGAAGTGTTGGGTAGGGGAAAGATGGGGAGAAAATTTGTAACTCAAAATCTCATGGAAATGAATGATGTAAACAAGAAAATAAATTAATTAATTTATTAATTTAAAAAAGTGTTAAGTGTCTGAGGCCAGATTTGAACTCTGGTCCTCCTTACTCCAGGGCTGGTGCTCTATTCATTGTACCACCTAGCCACCCTGGTAACTTTTTTTTTTTGAAACAAACAAAAAAAAAACCAAAAACAGTTTCAGATGATCTTGTGCCGAATGCAGCTATTTTAGCTCTACCCTCAAATGAAGAGGGGGGAAAACAAATAAAAATTAGCAACAGAAGAAAAAAAGGTTTAATGAAAAGGAGAAGAGGTTGATGAACCAAGTCATTGCTTAAAGACAAGTGGGATTCTGAATCTCACTTGGTAGAAAAGGTAGAACAAGATAGAGTTCGTAAGTTACCTGAATAGTCAGTCAACAAACAAAGTTAGTAACCACCTACTATACACCCAGCAATATGCTCAAATTGCGGATACAACGAAAGGCAAAAAGCCCCCACTCTCAAAAAACTTAGTCTGTAAGAATACCAAAATATATGTCAAAAGTACCAATGCACAAAAGGTCAGTTATCATAGCATATGCAGTTTTCATATTTAGAATATATTTTTTTTTTACATTAGGATACTTCATGCTAGTTCTTCCCTCATAGTGCAATATAACTCACATTGAGTTTCATGTCAACTGGACACCAAGCACTAAACATATATAGGTTTGTAATCTAAATATTTAATTTATTCCATATATATATATATATATGTATATGTATATATATATATACATATACATATATATGTATACACACACACACACACACACACACACACACACACTAAATGTTTGGCAAGTAAAAATTGATTTAATTAGTTTATCAAATGTTACAGTAAACAGCACTATATGAGAAAAATATCAAAAGTATATACTTTGTGTAACAATATTTAACATCAGTAGTTATTTCATTATATTTACTTCATTGCATCACATTTATTTTTATATGACTTCTGTATTCCCTGAAGTTTTGAAGTATATGCTTTATGCACAATTATATTTAATGTCAGTAATAGAACTTGATATTCAAATTTAAGGCATATAAAATTTTAATATATCATATTTAGGAATTGATGAAGCTTGTTAATGTCAGAGATGAAATATATTCTCGAATTTTCCACAACGTAAAATTATCCATCTAATAATGATCATTTGTTCCCCACCTCAGAAAATTCAATAGCAGTTTATCTAAAATTTGCTGATTTTGCAAGGTTATACTTGTAAATTGAATATCTAGTAAGTCACCATGCTTACCATCTCTCTCTCTCTCTGACTCTGTTAATTGAAATGTCAAAGAGAGAAAAGGAGGCCAGCAACAACTAGAGACAAGTAGGCACATTAAAAATAACATTAAGGGAAATCAATATAATTTAAAGTTTTAGCACCCATCACACTATATGATTTGAAGGGGGGGCGGTGCATTTTCATTGGGCAGGAGGCATAAATGTAGAACCAACACAGTAAAAGAAATAAATGTGGAGCAAACATATGTACAATAAATCTATTGATTTTTAAATTTTACAGATATTAAAACTCTCATTCACTATGCAAGAGGTACTGAAAATTGCATTGCTACTCCATTTACTTACAACATAACTCATTTCCTGCTGCTTTAAATCAAAGTCAGATTAGTTCTAGGGAGCACTTTGGTATGTACGTTAACTCTTTCAGGCCACTGAGATGGCATTAGATTCACTACAGTAGATTTCTAAAAATCATATCCTAATGGCTATCATATTATTGTCATCTTATATTTTATTTTGCAAGGACAGTATTTGAAAAAATTATTATTCCACTTGCCCCGAATTTGACCATAGTTAGAGTACATTGCCCTGAGATATGGAGGGGGCCTTGGTTTGGGTCATGTGCTTCAAAATGTCATTTTAGTCACAGGTATAGTAAATAAGAAAGAGATTAACATCCTTTCTCACCAAGCCCTCCCTCCTGCCTGCCTAGATAATAACAGATATTTGAGGGAAGAAACACAAAAGGCCAGGAAGAAGCTGTTCCCCAACAGAATAAGAGTCAATGAACATTTACTAAGCACCTTATTATGTACCAGACACTGTGTTAATTGCTGGAGATAGAAAGAAGGGAATAAGGCAGTCCCTACCTATCTAATAGGGGAAGAAAACACATAAAAAGACACTGAAAAGGATGGGTGAGAAGGGAGAAGTACCAGGTAAAAGGCCTAATGAAGTTCTGCAGCTGAGATGGGAAATAATCTTGAGAAGATGGTAAATTAACAGAGCTGATTTTATCTTGTACAATGAGTTTCTGGAGATCACAAAATTCAGGAGAGCAGCCAAGTGGGGAATAGTGAGGTGAATTTCCTCACTGCCTTTCTTAAAGAGTGGAGGATCAGGGAGGATTTCTACAGTATCTGACATCTATCTTCCCAAATTCGAGTGAAGGAGTGAGTGAGGGGCCCCAGGGATAGGAGGTGCTGTCAATTTATCTTCTACCTGTCCAGTTACAGAGGAAAGAGCTGAGCAGAAGGGAGTCCTCCCCCATTGTCCAACCAATGCTGATCCCAGGTTCCTCCAGGCCCAGTGGCTGCCTTTTACTCACTACTTTGATAAGTCAACTACAATCTTTCTGGTAAGATTGAAAACCACTAGACATTACAACCTACCTGGCTACTACCTAAAAATTGCTAGGTTTTATCATTTGCCTTCCCTCTGAATCTTTTTAACACACAGGCTTGGCTATCTGCCTTATCACTATACTGGTAGGACCCCTGTACCTTGGTATGCTCCCTGTTAATATGCACTGAGCCCCACCAAAGTTCTCCTCCCACCCAGGAGCAGGATTCTCCTATGTGTCATCACCCCCAATTAGACTGTGTACTCTTTTAGGAACTATCACACATTTCTGTTTGTATCAGCAGCATTTAGCATTGTGCCTCACACATAGAAAAGCTTATTGTTTTTCATTCATTTATTTATTGTCTTAAAGAAAAGGTCCACATGTGCCGTAAACAGGACAAAATGTCAAAATGTAGAGCATTTGCTCTCCTACTTACCCTCTGAGTCTCAATGGTCTCAGCAGGACCTCAGATGATGGTTCTGATGCTCGCCCTCCCTTTCTCACAGGATTGTTTGGAGGATAAAGTGGGATAACATGTACAGGAAGCACTCAGTGATGGTTAGGAGCTATATAAATGTGTACTATTACTATTTTACCACTGAATTGTAACTTCTTAATAAAGCAGATAAGTATACTAACTCTAAAAGCTCTCCTGGGGGCTTAGACCAAAGGTTGAACTTGTCAGCATTTATAAAACCCTGCCTCGTTCTAGGAAGCAACTCAGACCTGAGAGTCCCTTATCTATTCACACTGGGAAAGTGTGGCTAACACAAGGACATAAGACAGAAAACTCTCTATCTTGAGATCAGTCATCACACCCCAGTTATTCGTCACCTTGTCACCTTAGACTTTGTACTGAATACTGAAAACGTCACCTCATACCTGGCTGAATCCAAACCTTGTGCGTCTAGATAGACACCACTATCTTCTCTGCACTCCTTACTGATGGGCCTGCCTGGACATCTGAATGACAAACATAACTGACCTACATAGACCCTAGTAAGATACCTACGTCTTCTAACTTGGCATAACGCCCATGGATTCTGATCTTGCCTATACCCTCGGGTCTTATGGTTAACTTATGCAGACAGATAAGCAGCACAATCAATGGACAGAGCACTGATCCTGGAGTCAGAAAGACCTGAATTCAAATCTTCTCTCAGACTAGTTGTGTGACCTTGGGCAAACCTTTTAATCTCTGTCTTCCTCAGTCTCCTAACCTGTAAAACAGAGGCAAAAATAGTACCTATGACCCAGGATCTTTGTGCAAACCAAATGAGATAATATTTATAAAGTGCTTAGCCTAGTACCCGGCACATGGCAGGCTCTATATAAATGCTATTTTTTAAATTAACTTAAATATTATGTTCAATCAACAAGTATTTATTGAGTATTTACCATGTATTCTCAACACTGGGAAAGAGAAAGAGAATGAATGAAATAAATCCTACTCCCAATGAGCTTATAGTTTAATGAAGACAAAAATCCTTGTTTTCTTTTAGTAGAAATTCTGGTCCTGATTTTATCTCTTTACAGGGACTGGGGCAAAATAATCCCTGACCTTAAGAAGATCACATTCTACTTGAAAGTACCGTGACATGCAGAAATAAATAAGTTAATACGTGCTAGAATGTGACAGAGTCAAAAGATCCATTGAAACAAAGTACTTGATTTAGAAAAGGTCCAGGAAAGTTTTTGCACTTGAAAAATCCTTAAAAAATTTTTTTAAAGAATTTGACTGGCAGAGAAAAATAAAGAATTCATTCTAGGCCCAGAGGCAGGAGATGGCATGTCTAGTTCAAGAGTGAATGAATGAATAAAAATTCATTTATTAAGCACTTAATATGTGCCAGTCACTAGAAATAAAAATAGAAAAAGGACAATTCATGACCTCAAGGAGTTTAAATCTAAAGAAGGAAGCAGTATGCATGAGGAATAGTGGCCAAAAAGAGTTTTACCTTGGGGAGTCACAGGGTTAGTTAACTGATCCATAATCAAATGACTGGTCAATTGACATGCCCTTTCCAGAAGTAATAACAGTACTGAGTTGCATACTATGTCCACAGCAAGAGGTAGAAATCAGGGAAGTTTGGGGTGGTTTGCCCAGCAAATAAGACAGCAGATTCCAACATGACTTGGGAGGATGGCTAGATGGATGTGAAGCATTATCTTGCACAGGTTATTATTGTACGCAAGTTTGTCTTCAATCAGCCTCCCATCCAGAAAAGACAATCCAAGGTGGGAGTTCTAAATATGAATGTACATACTGATTTCCTTAGTGACTGAGGATACAGTTTCTGGAAAGCTAGCCAACAGAATGATATTCCAGGTATGGAGATATGGCTCAGCAAGAGGAGAGATTCTGAGATGAATTAAGCATGGTTCTGTCTATGGTGGGCTAGATAGTAGTTTAGGAAACAGTGATGATCTCAGCTTGGTTGGCATGTGGAACACACAAAGGGAGAAAAATATGAAATGGGTCTAGGAAGTTGGTAGATGGTGCTAAATGTGAGTCTAAGAAATTTGCATTTTACATTTCTGAGACTGAAAGTTTTTGAGCAGGTGAATGATACCATCTACCCTATGAAATAGGATGGTTTTTTTTTAATGAGTAAAAGACAGCTTGGAGAGAGTAGAGAAGGTAAGAAGGGCTATCAGAAGACAATAGCAATAGTTCTTCAAGAAAGAGGACTTCAATTTGGGTGGTAGTACCATGACTGAACACAAAGGGATGGATTCAAGAGATGTTGTGGAAATATAATGGAGAAAATTTAGTCACTGATTGGATGTGATAGGTAAAAGAGACAAAGATGAGTCAAAGCCAGCTCTAGTTTCCATTCCAGATAACTGAGGAGGGTGGAAAAAGTGGAGAACTGTGAAGTAGTGATAAGTCATTTTGGGAAGGTGATGAGTTCAGTTAGGGGTATGTTGAGTTTGAGTTGTCAACAGTACATCCACACAGATCTATCCAGTAGGCATTTGAAGATATAAGATTGGAGTTTAGAGGAGACACTGGAGGCTTGATATATAGACCTGAAAGCTATTTTCACAGATTATCAACAGGGAAGGCTGAAAGGAGTAGTTGCTCATCTGGATACTCAACTTGGGTAGGTATGATTTGTTTTTCTTTCAATTCTTTTGCTACTCTTTGATGTCATACATAGGATTGAATAGTTATTTGAAGATTTCATGAAGGGGCATCATTAATAGCATAGTTAAAATAAGTCTTTGGGATATATACCCCCAAATCTCACTGAAGTAACTTTTAAAATAGGAAAGTAGTATAGCAGTAGCTTTCTTTAGCCCTGTACCCCTTTAATCCATCCCCTTTAAAATTGAGATAAAAAATTATCTCGTGAAAAAGGAAAATAAAACATATTTCTTATATTATTAGTACTAAGTCACTGAAACACACTATTCTAAACAAAACTCTCTCTTACTTCTTTTAAATATATTTCCTGTTGTCTCAGGGGATATTATGGAAGGTGCAATATTTGGCAGTTCTATCATGTTGTAAAAATATTCAGGATATACTATTTCTGCACTCCTGAAAAAAAAACACGATGTAGGATTATGCTAATATTAACCTAAAAATTATGCAATTTCAGTGACTTGATTCAGCACAATTAGCATCCTGTAAAAATATACAAAACTTCATGGTACCATAAATACTTCTGTATTAGTGAACCTATTGTTAGCTTTAAAATTTAAGGCCATCCTGCCAAATTAAAGAATGTTAACATCTTAAAATTATATCATTTGAGTTTTTAAAAAAAAATGAAATAAAACTAACCTACTTTCTTAGGATGAGTTATCTTCATGGTTGCACTTTTAAAAATTTATATATTATAAGTATTGATTCATAGTTAATTTACATATCATCTGGCATATGGCCCAAATGATGATGATGTAATTTCAGAAACCACTAACTCCAGATCTTATAATCATTACTTTGTTGTCTGCATGACATATTTTACACATAAAATTTTTTCTTTTCACCCTGATACAAAGTAGAGTAGGTGTTATACTCAGAAATACCATATAATAAAACCAAAGCATATATTTTAGAAATAATTTTTATTCAGTCAAGATTGGGAAATATATTTCTAGAATCTTACTCCGTCAACTACAAATGGGTTATTATTATACTTAGGTAAATCAATCCTACCTAAAAGGTGTTGCTAACCAGTGTTTCATTGAACTCAAACTGGGAAGGATCTCAAAGGTCATGTAAGGTCAACCCTTGTGCTTAATAGATGTGGAGACTGAAGACCAGTTATAAAGCAACTTGCCAAAATTTACTCAAGGTGAGTTCCAGTAGAAGGATTTGAACTCAGGTCCCATCATTTCTTCATTTCTTAATCTAGAGTCCATAAACTTTTTTTTAAAGCATTTTGATAGCTATTTCAATATAATTGGTTTCCTCTGCATTTTTGTGCCTTTAAAAACTTTTTTCTAAGAAGGATCCATAGAATTCAATAGATTTCCAAAGGGGTCAATGACACAGGAAAGTTTAACTACTGCTCCTGATTATAGGAATAAAACCTAAATCTTTCTACTAATGAACAAAAAAGAAATCAAACTTAAAAAATAATATCACTTTAAAAATGATTAAATAATTTCCAAACCAAATATTTCATACTCTCCAAAACAAATATTATAATATTAAGTATAAGGAACCAAATTCCAAATTATAAAAATGTGAACTAAAAAATTTCCACAGCAATGGGAAAAGCACTGTATTTGGAGTAAAGGGTCTTGGGTGGAAATCTCTGGCACTACATCACTGGTAGTAACCTGTGTGAGCCTGGATGAGCTGTTAGGCTATCTAGGCCTTAGCTTCTTCATCTGTAAAATTAGGGGATTGGTCTAGATTGGGGGTGTCAAACTCAAATAGAAACAGGGGCCACTAAACCAATGCATAAGTCACTTACTGACTTAGAAAACCACATATTCATATTATCTATATTTTCTTATATTTTTACTTATATGTTTCCCAATTATATTTTAGTCTTATTGGAGCCACACTCAGCACTCCTGTGGGTCACATATAGCTTATGGGCAGCATGTCCTATGTGATAGTGCCGACTGCTAAATTTCACTTATCATCTCTAAGAAGATGATTCCCAGTCTACATTTCCAGCCATAGTGTCTCTCCTGAGCAGCAGTCTCACATCACCAGTTTTCTCTTGGACGTCTAGAATGGAATGTCCCATAGATATCTCAAATTCAACATATCCAAAATATAATTCATTATCTTTCCTCCAGTACCCTTCTCTCTTCCAAAATTCTCTATTGCCATTGAGAGCACCATGATACTCCCATTTACAAGGTCTTAGGCACAAACTCAACATAATCCAATATGTTGTCAAATCTTGTTGTTTCTACCTTCATGACATCTCTCAAATATATTTTCTTCTCTCTACTTTCAAATCTACCACCCTAGAACGTGCCTTAATCACTTCTCCTATGGACTGTAATAATATCATATGAATTGGTCTACTTCAGCTGCTAAGGGTAACTTTTTTAGAATACAGTTTGACCATGTAACCTTTTGTACTCAAACTCCTGTAGCTCCTTTATAACCCCAGCATCAATTATGAAATGCTCTATTTGGTCTTTAAAGTCCTTCATAACCTGCCTAGTTGTTCTTACCCTTACTTCCCTCCATATGCAGCTAGGTTCTAATCAATAGTCAAAATAATGAATCTTCTGAATTCGTCATATTCTTCTCATTTGCACTGCTTAGTTTCATGGACTGGAATAAATGGCCATATTTTACATAATTATAACTTCAAGTGATATGAATCTGAATACATGCTACCACCTCTCAGCACTAATCTGGACCAATAATTTCAATTTAGTGAAACTGGACCTCTTGGTGTCCCTTGCAATGGACTTTTTCTTTACTTCATGCCTTCTCAGGGGTTATCCTCTAATCTTGGAATATTCTCTCTTATCTCTACTTATTGACTTCCTTTAAGACTCAGCTTAAATCTCACCTTCTATAATGAGGCCTTTCCTGGGTATCAGCTTCTTCTTCACTTTTCTAATTATTAGCTAGGGCCTTCCCTCTGAGTTTACTTTTCAGTTAGAATATAAGTGTGTGTGTGTATGTATGCATGTTTGTGTATATACACAGATATATGTGTGCATGGATAAATGTATATATACATATATATGTACATCTTAGAGTAGTATAGAGCCCTCAGAACTTGAGTCACTTGTCTAATGTTATATAGTCATTATGTTTCACTTGAATTCAGGTCTTCCACGATTTAAGGCCTTATGGTAGGAGCAATAACCTAACTCCTTCCCCCATATGTTAGGCTAATTTTTCCAAAAAAAGGCATTAAAACTATCATTAAGACTTGATGGCTCATGTATTAAGGCCTATTGCTATCACTTCCTTGGCATCTGAGTATAAAACAGCTATGAGGAACTTCATGTGGGTGCTGATGCTTGGCTGGTGGACCACAATGGTTAACCCAGGCAACGAAGCTTCACTTAGCAGAATCAACTTGAGGTTTCCTCAGTGCATATCCTTGTTGAATACCCTTCCTCTATGGCTAAGCAAATTGCATTTTCTTAACTTCTGAATGACCTACTAATGTCTCATTTTTTTTTCTTTATTGAACATAAACTACTTGTTCATTGGCCCTCATCAGCCCCAGGTCAGGACTGTTCTCTATTTACTATACCATGATGACTCTCTAAATTATAATTAACATATATATATATATATATATATATATATATATGTATATATGTTATGTATACACACATGTTGTACACTTGTAAAATAAATTTACATTTATATGCATTTTAAATTGTTATTTTTCTCTCTATAGTTTCACAAAATGGGTTTCATTAAAATATATTTGAAAGGTTGCAAACAAAAATTTTTGACCAGTGGATATAGGTGACTGCTATAATAGCCAATAAACTCTAAAATTACCCAGAAGGAAGAAAATTGTTTCTGTTTCAAAAGTGTAAATTGGTTTTGGTGCAGAAATAAAGAATTAATACTTCATAAACCAAACCAATACAAAAGTGCTAAGTGGGGTCAACTGAGAAGTTCTGCTAAAATAGCAGCAGAGAAACATCCTTTTTAGAAACTACAAGAAGATACAGTCTAGAGCATCTGAAGATTTAAGCAGGGGCAGTTTTTTTTAAAGGGCATTCAGTATAATGAACTACTCAGAAGAGAGGTACAGCCATAAGTCAGATGGAAAATATTCAAAGCACTTCTTAACAAAACCCAATGAGTATTAAATACCAAAATAACTGCTTCGTACTGAATATGTGCTCACTAAAGTATATTTATTGAATGAACTCATGCATAAATAAATCAATAAGCAGAATATATGTTGGGTATCTAGTCTTGACATGAAAAATAGATGAGTTACATAAATGATATAATTAGAGATATAAAAGTCGCATAATCTACTTTCTTGATAATGAAAATATAATAAAGGACACATAGACACACTGGGAGAACTTCCCATTGAACACACTTTGGTATTTATCATAGATGGAAAATATAGAAGCATTGTGACAAGGTGGTCTTGGATTCAGGAAGACCTGAATTCAAATATGGTCTCTGACACATACTGGTTGTGTGACCCTGAGCAAGTGATTTAGAATCTCAGTGACTTAGGCCACTCTATAAGACTATAAGTTACAGACCAGGTGCATTGATGGAGGGAGTTTACTCTTTGGGAGTCCCCTATGCTAATTGGTTCCTAAGTCTTGTTAAAAAAAAATAGTGGAAAACAGATATCACTGTAATTGGGGACAATCAGATTGATCCACCATTCAGATAGTCATAATTATTGAGTTTAAGTCTGAATATACTGTTAAGCACTTAGCATAATACCTGGCACATAGAAAGAACTATATAAATGCTTGTTCACTTCATTACTACCCTCCCTCTTTCCTTCTTTGATGCCCATTTCAGTGTGGGATTCTCCAGAGACAGAGCCATTTCTATAAGAAGACTGTGGAGGAGACACGTTCACCTCCAAAATTATTGAACTAAAAATCAAACAAATTCTAGTCAATCTCATATGCTGTATGTACTTTTTATTATACCTGACTTATCAAGAATCACAACCTCATGAATAAATATAAAAATTCAGCTCCCATGATATTTCACTTGTCTTATTAAAACATTAGTGCATAACGGAAAATGTTCACTGCACAAAACTACCATATTCATTAGAAAATCTCTATCATACATCTGAAGGCACATGTCTGATCCTGTAGGGATTATTATGTGATTTAATTAATGAAGAATCTTTCTTTGTAGGTGTCTCATCTGGAGTAAGATTAGCATCAACACATACCGTACTCACAAGAAAATAAATATAGCTTTGTCTTTATGTAGAAATAAGGTTGAATAGTTGTAAATAGAATATAAACATACTAAAGAGAGAAGCAACATCTACAACAACAATATAAAAATACAACAGTAGGGATATGGATATGATTTTATTATTATAATTATTACTAGTTAAAACCTGTTATTTCACTTGGGTAGGAAATTCAGTGAGGCAATTCCCATAAATCACCAATCCCAATGCCAAGCACCAAAGATGCCTGTGAGCACTCAGAGGTCATGTTACTCACCCAATTTTGTATGGCTAGTATGTGTTACAGGTAGCAATTACATGCAGGTCTTTCTGGCTTCAAGGCCAGTTTTTCTATTTATTATTTAATGCTGTCTCACCATTAGTGATATTTTAGAAATGTGTATATTTGGTTTAATATTAGGGATGTCTTTTAAAAAAATTCTCACGATGTTAAGGAGTAGAAAAATGAGAACAATGAATGAAAAGGAAATATAATTGAGATTCACTTTGTTTTGCCTCCTTCTGATAACATATATAGATAGGAATCTAACTTTGTATAACATTTCCAGGAGTTTAGTTACCATTTCCACCTAGATAACTCAGTTATACATATCTAGCCCTAATCTCTTTTCTGAACACTAATCCTGTATTATCAACTGTTTGCTAAATATCTCCACTGGAATGTTCTATTAGCATCTTTAAACTTAACATATCCAAAACAGAATTCATTATCTTTCCTACTTAAACCTGACCGTCCTACAAATATCCATATTTCTCAAGAGATTATTAGTTTCTTTCCAGGTACCCACGTTCAATTAGTTGAATTATGTTCAATTCTTGACCCCCTCTCACTCTCCATCCCCCATATCCATTCCATTACCAAGTCTTGTAGATTTTACTTGTACAGTATCATTCACATCTATCCCATTTTCTCTGTTAATATAGCCGCTAGTCTGATTTGGTCTCTCGTCCTCTGATCCTCTTGCCTAAACTGCTAAAGTAGCTTTTTCATAGTTCTCCCTACTACTAGTCTCTCTTCTATTCAATGTATCAATCACAAAGCTTCCTGCTCTTAGTTTCTCCCTATGCTAGTCCATTGCCTATGCAGATGTCAGTGGTCTTCTTTAAAAGTAAGCCTGACCATGTCACCCCTGGCATGCCCCCCCCCCCACTTCAGTGTCTCCTTTTTATTATTTCTAGGGTCATATATAAAATCATCTGACTTTTTAATGTTACTCATTATCAGGCCTCTTCCTATCATTTTAGTTTTCTTATTGTACACTACTTCACGTACTCATCCCAGTGACTTGATTTCCTTGCTTTTCGTCAGACAAAACACTCCATCTCCCTACTCTATGCATCTTAACTGGTTGTCCCTAATGGAATATTCTCCCTCCTTACCTCTACTTCTTGGCTTTTCTGGCTTCCTTCAAGTATTAGCTAAAATCCTACTTTTTGCTGGAAACTTCTCCCCTGCTCCTTAATGCTATTGCCTTTACTAGGAATTATTTCTAATTCATACCATATAGATTTAGTTTGTATATAGTGCGTGTTATCTCCCACATTAGATTTTAAGCTCCTTGAGAGCAGGGACTGTTTTTTTTTTCTTTTTTGCCTTTCTTTGTATTCTCAGTACTTAGCACAGTGCCTGATACATAGCAGATAGTAGTAAACTGTTGTTTTAGTTACCAGATTCTCTCTCTGTGTCCTCTCCTCTCCTGTCTTCTTTCTTCCTTTCCCTTCCTCCTCTGTTTTTTCTCTCTCCCCCCCTTCTTTCTTTTCCTTCCCCTTACAATCTTAGGAAGTTGCCTTGTCAGAATAGAGTGCCATGTCAGAGAAGGGACTTGAACTCAGTCTTCCTAGCTGTAAGACCAGTTTAGTATCCAATAATTGCAGTGCCTTTCAATGCTGCATTAAGGCTCAAAATTTTAAGATGCAATGATTACAGAAAGGAAGATAAAACAGAACAGTTAGTTCATATTTGTTTGTTTTTTAACAATCTAACATTTGCATGTGTGCTCCAACATCTCATTGCAGCAGGGATGTGAGACTGAATTTCCAGAAGACCATTCGAGTTATCAGAATTATACCATGCCCTGCTAAATTGGAAAGACATTGAGTATAGGCCAGCTGTGAACTGTATGCTTGTCATCCAGGTAAGTTCAAAGAGGTTCATTACCAGGTTAGATAAAGGGTAATTTTTTTTTCAAAAAAGCAACTCTAGAAAGCCAAGAAGTAAATTAAGGAGATTTGATTGACATTGGAAAAAGGATCACCCATGAGGAAGACACGTTAGAACCTAGAAGTGATACTCCCCCAAACCCTCCTCATTGGTCAACATCACCAAGTTAAAACATGGATGTTATGTTTGACAGAGAAGCTACTCTGATCATTTACTATTTAATTATTTTAATCTGTCATAGACAATGGAAATAATTTATACTGGAAAATGATGCTCAAGAGATACCGATATCATAAGATAATGTAAATGTTTGGAGGGCTTTTGGAGGTGAACATTTTCTGGTTGAAGATTGAATCAGTCTTATGAAGGAGAGTTTGGCACACAGTAGAAAGAATGTCATTGCAAATTTTGGGCAATATTAGAGAAGCATTAAAGAAAATCATCAATGTTAAGTTTTGTTGAAGTGTTTTGTTTTGTTTTTATAATATTGGTTAAGTAAAACAAAATTAAATATAGTAATTTAAGCTATTTAACAAGGTTACTAATTATATAACTATCAATTTATATTCTTTTATTCTCTGCTTCACAGAAGTATTTAAATTTTTGAACTAAGAAATTAGACTTTTATTTGGTAATAATTAGCAAGTTGAACAGTTATTAAGGTATAGGTTTTCACTGGCTTAAACAACAATAAAAAACCTACTTTATATTCTGTTCTTTTAAAAAGTGCAATTAAGATGTTAACACACTGTGAAAATATTCTAAAAATAAAGCAAAAAAAGTTAAAATAGTTCTTTACTAACATACTGTTATTAATCCCCACCCCCATTTCAAATTAGTGATTAAATAAATATTATTTAAATGGGTAAACATTATTGAAATATATGAAGTGAACTAAAAGAATTATATTAGCATGAATATATTCTAATACATATACATGTACATATATCTATATATGTATATACACATATGATTTTCTATGTGGTAGGACATAAGTAAAGGTTGTTAAAAAATGAAAAACAGTACAGAAGGTAGCATTGTATTTATTTCTATTCAACATGAGGTACCATGGCATAATGGATAGCGAGTTTACTTCAGAATCAGGAAGATCTGAGTTCAAGCTTTGTCTGTGACCCCTACTGGTGTATGGCTCTTCTCAAATTGTTTAACCTACTGGTGACATAGGCAAGCGCTCTAATAGTTATTGACCTGCTTTGGTAGACAATTTTCTCCTACAGGGAGTCCCCATAACAATGAAATAATAGATTCACTCTTTATCTCTCTTCAATATATTTACCTTTGAATACATATACACATGTATATATACAAAAATCAAGAAGGATTTTCACTTATATAGAAACTGGTGGAGCAGCTTATATTTTAGAGAAAAAGAAGCCAGGCAAACTCTTTGCATGAGACTAGAATTAGTAATTTAATGTATGTTTTTTTAATATATTATTGAAATTTTTTGTTTTTATATCAGTTTATATTTTTTCAAAATTCTTTATTTTCAAATATAGCCTGCTCCCTTCCCCCACAGAGGCAGCCCTATCCCTTGTTGTAGGAATGCAAACAGCCATAAAGAGCACCAGGAGTTCTATCTGATCCTTGACTAGTGGAAAACATTGGCAAGGGAGCTTCATTCAGCTAAATCAATTTGTGGCATTCTCAGTGCTTAGCCTTTTGAATATCACCCTGCTATAGCTAAGTAAATCTTCTTTTGCTAACCTCCAATGGGTCATTTTATTTCACTAAACTGACTTGGGACAGGTGTAGCCTAAAATAATTGATACAGTTGTATAAGATTGGAATATATTGATGCTGCTCACACAGTTATAAGACAACTCTACAAGTCTCAGCATGGAAGGAGATATCTACAGAGAAAGATCTAGAAAGAACAGAGTTTAAATGGAGACTGAAGCAATCTACATGCTATCATTCTTTTCCATGTTTTGTTTTGTTTCTTCTTTCCCATTGTTTACTCCATTGGTTACAACCCTTCTATACAACCAGACTAATGTCCAATGTGAAAGTATTTGCAGATCCTATACTTGACTGCATGCTGCCATGGGTTGGGGGAGGGGAGAGGAAGGGGAGAAAATCTGAAACTCAAGGGGTTGTGGAACTGAATCTTGTAAACTAAAAGTAAATAAACAAATCAATTTTAAAAATAAAGATGGTGCTTTTGGTGATGCCTCTAGAGATAGTGGTTGCTTACTGTGAGACATCAGAAATCCTGGCATATTCGTGAGTAAACTGCCTGCATTCAAAAAGGACAGAGATTATGCTTTGTGTCCTTGAAAATGGGTACCCCAATACTTGCAGTACCACAAGTTTATCCCACTGCCCATTTTGTTCCCTGCCCCCTGGCCTTCCAGTCTGGTAATTTAAGTCTCTTCCTCCAAATTCTACAAGAGAATTTACTCAGAATTCAGTTTGCCTGAAGGAATTGGAATTTTCGAGACTAAAAGAGTTTTTCCCTTCACTAGAAAAGGACAAAACAGAAAAAATTAGTTGTTCTCTACCCTTGCTGAGACTGGATGCCTTTGTATAACTAATTGTCATCATTACCCAGTTGCTTCAGGGGAGGCCTAATGAAAGAAGTCCCCTACTAGCTTTAAGAAAGAAATATTTATGTATAGAGGGGGAAAGAAACTGTTTGGTTTCAAATGGATTTTTGAAATGATAATGTAGCAGAACAAGCAATTCTCCATTCTATAATTATATATTTACAAAACCAGCTATCAAGGGTTTGTATGATATATATTTTCAGAGGCCACTGGGCACTTGTTGGTGAAGATGAAAGCCCTGCCTTATGTGAGGGGCACAGCTGATGTGATGAGAGCTAAGAGATTCAATTCTCAGCTATTTCATCCTTGGGACTCTCCAAGCAAGAATCTTCTACAACTGTAGGATCCAGTCTACTTCCAGAGAGAAGATGGAAGAGGGAAGCCTTACTTCAGATTGCTAAAGGAAATTATTCTGGAAAAACATGAGAGGAACTAGCTCTCTTGATCATGTCCCTATTCTCACCTTGATACTCCAAAGATTTTGGGGGAGTGTTTCCCTTGCATGAGACCCAGGACACGTTCTTGGTTGAACTGACTTAACTTGCTCTCAGTAGGATAACTCCTTAACTCTATATTGTCTGTTATACATACATACATACACACACACACACACACACACACACATTTGTGTTTGTCTTCAAAATTGTCTGATATCTTCTCCGATATCTGTTTTACTACTGATTTGGATAAATGAGTTTTTTCTGATACTTGCTATGTATAGTCATTGTGGAACTGGTATTCCACAATGAATGGAAAGAAATTGATTCTTGAATATAGAGTCTGGAATTCTTTCTCCCCCCAAAATGACAAATTAATCAAAAGTTAGATGGAACCTGATCATATACCCTAGATGAACAACATTTTAAGAAGCAGAGATATATTTCTAACTCCATACTTTCTCTTAGGAGAGAGCCTGTGGCCCAATCTCCAGCTTACCTTTCTGGCAACAATGAAAGTCTCTCTTGAAGACTGGTTGGGGGAGAGAGTCTACAGACATCTATTCTGCCTCTCTTTGACCCAAACAAGGACAAATCTTGCCATTATATATGGATTTCTCTCTACACATGGGGGAGGGTCACCATTTTATCACTAAATAATTCAATTAATTTACACACACCGAGGCAGAGAGAGAGAGATATAATTATACAGACAGACAAAGGGACAAAGCATTTACTAGGCATTTACTATGTCTAAGGCATTGCTATAAGTGCTGGGAAAACAAATACAAGTGAAAAGAAAAACAGTCCCTGCCTTCAAGGAATTTACTTTCCAACGGGGAAAGTTCACAAAAGGTAGCGGGCCCTCACATTGTGAGAATACCAACCAAGGAAGAGCCTAGAATTTTTACGATCACCTAGCAGCTATGCTAAAGGAACTTTTTTTTTTTAATTAAAGTCATTTGAGAGACAAGCTAAAATTTTGCCACGTGGATTTTGTTACGTTTATTTGGTGCAAACCTTTGGAGAAGGCACTTAAAAGGACAAGGCTCTTAATTCTTCTCAGGAACCTAGAGACAGGGAAATTGGGATTATGTGCTAATGTGCCAAATGTGACCATATTTAGTTAGCTAGTGATAGACAGGGGTGCTGCATCAATCTGAAAAGTTTTTACCCTTTCTGCCAACTATGAATTGCAAACTAACTTTGTTCCTCTCTAAGGTTTCCAGGGAAGACCCCGACAGAGTATGGAGGTTGGGCCCTGTCTATACTTCCCTCTCCCATGCACTGACCTAGAGGAGTCTCTGACCTTGTTGCTTTCTGTGTTGTTTTGTGTTTGTTTGTTTTTCCCCTGAGCATAAGCAGGTATTCTTGAGTTAGACATTCTTAGCCTTACGATTGCATGATGTCAGGGCGTCCTGGGTCCTTTAAAGAGGACTCACAGCAAGAAGAATTCCCTGCTTTGGAGATGACCATTGGCAAGAAAACCAAAACCCAGAAAGAACTCTTTGGAGTTGCCTGGGTAACTCCATTTTCTTAACGTTATACTATGATGGAACAGCTAGGGGCAGTGACAGTGGAGGCTCTAGCACCTGACCCCAGTAGAGGAAGGCAGAATCAGGTCCCAAAAGAAGCAGCACCCATAGAGTTCCTTTCAAGTACAGGAGGGTAGTGACAACAGAGGCCCACAACAACCCTCCATGGAGTGAGGGGCTAGGCTTGCCATGGAAGGGCAAAGTCATGCTCCAGCCTTTACAGGGCAGTAACTCTTAGGCCTCTGTCTTAGTATACTGCAAAAGAACTTGGTGTCTACTAATGTAGTTCAGCCCCAATCCAGGGATGCTAGAAGTCTGTACTAGCCGACAGGCAATAGTACAGATGAAGGGTCTGGCAATGGAAGCAGGTAGACCTTGGGCAGAGACATGATACTCAGTGGTGGTGGATGGCAGAGCAATGACAGTGGTAAAGGAGTGGGCACTGGCATGTATAATTGCAAAAGGTATGTCCACTGTAGACCGTAATCTAAAAGTGACCAGCCCCTACACACTGCTGCCAATACAACATCCGATCATCATGGTATATCCCCTTTCCAGGGAGGGTTTCAAGTACCAAGGGATGGACTTGTTGGGAAAGGGTTTGCTTCTGGAAACTGGGGGAAATAAAAATGCCTAACCTGCCCCAACAGAAGAAGGAGAGGTGGTCTCTTAGAGAGTGAAGTGGGGCTCCCTAGGAGTTGGGCTATGTGATGGTAAGGCCTAGCGTTTAGGGCAGGGAATACTAGATCGATAGAAAGATGGTGGTAAATGGTAATTCTCCCTGAGCTCAGATCACAATTTGTGATTATGAGCAAAGTATATTCATCTTTGCTAGCTATGTTTTCCTAATGCTTTCACTGCTTATTCTCACAGAGAAGCCAACTGTGAATTGTAAAAATTTAGAATTAGCTATCACATGGACCCATTCATTTAGATGCAGGACTCTGTCCTTCCTGGGGGACTCTCAGATTCTGTCATACCTTGAGGGAGCTATTTGTTTCCTTTTGGTTTTGCATGTTTCTGACTTTTTTTTCCTTCTTTTAGTTTTGCCTATTTCAGACTTCTTGAATAGTGGAGATCAATGTTGACCAATAAGAGTATTAACATCTAAGTGCTGGAAGGTCCCCTAGAACAGTGGTGTCAAATTCAAATGGAAAAACAATTCTGCAGGGAGCATATTGATTTTGAAAGCCACAAATTAATGTTATGTTGCTTTGTATTTTTAATTTATTTTGTTAAATATTTCCCAATTACATTTTAATCTAGTCTGACCTAATTTGGGAGTTTTTGCAATCCCTTGTGATCTGCAGGCTATATCTTTGACTCTTCTGCTGTAAAAGATCTTACCACCAAGAGGTAGAGTATGGTAGGAGCAATGTCCTAAAACCTTCCCCCAAATTGGTGAAATTGTCCTGAGATTTGGTTGACTCAGGGTACTGAGCAGCTCAGGTGCTGACTATTGCCAACCTTCCTCTTTGTGTACAAAATAGCCAAAAGGAACTCCAAGAGCTCTATCTGATACTTCATTGTTAGAAAATAATGGGTAACTCAGGCAAAGGGATTTCACTCAGCTGAATCAATTGGAGGTATCCTCAATGCCTAACCCTCTTGAATGTCTTCCTTTTAAGGCTAAGTCAATGTTATTTTGTTATATTCAATGATCTTCAGATGCGTCATTTTGTTCCACTATGAACCATCAACTACCACAGGACGGGCTTGTAAAACCCAGCACAGATAATCCAGTCAGTATTCTAGAGCCCCTCAAAAAGAAAGGGAATCTCCAGGATAAGTCAGAGATTTTTTTTTGCCATACAAAATGGAAGTCATCTACAGGGTTACTACACGACTTCTCCAATCTGGAGAGCTATCCTCTTAATCTGGATGCAAATTTGGAGTTACACAGTATCCCAGGGAAGTTAGATGGTACAGAGTGCTAGGCCTGAAGTCAGGAAGACTCATCTTTGTGAGTTCAAATCCAGCCTCAGACAACTTACTAGCTATGTGGCCCTAGGCAGGTCACTTAACTGTATTCGCCTCAGTTTCCTCCTCTGCAAAATGAGCTGGAGAAGGAAATGGCAACCCACTGTGGTATCTTTGCCAATAAAACCCCAAATGGGGTCACAAAGAGTAGGACACTACTCAACAACAATAACAAACAGAATCCTTCTTC
>CM053580.1:170389292-170412036 GCA_028627135.1 Pseudochirops cupreus | reverse complement strand
CATTTGTCATTTTCCTGTTTTGTCATCTTAGCCAATCTGACTGGTGAGATGTGGTACCTCAAAGTTGTTTTGATTTGCATTTCTCGAATCAATAGTGATTTAGAGCATTTTTCCATGTGCTTAAAGATATCTTTAATTTCTGCGTGGAGAGGCATTTATTACCGAATGAAGTAACTGAAGTAAGTGGAAGAAAATGATCATTTCCCTCCTATCTTTAAACTCCTATCTCAGGGAGCTCTCAGACTGGTTGCTATAGTAAGTGGGTCTACTATGCTATATCATTTCACAATGCATAGTTCTTAATACCCATGAGCAAAAAAGAAACAAACTACTTTAATGATAGCTTTAGCTTAGAGGTATTAAACACCAGGACCCCAGGCTGCCTATAATATTCCTGACTACTTCCCATACTAGATTACCAAGTGATTGGGAATTATTGAAAAAGAAATAAAGAACAATAGAACGAAGTAACGTTAATATGTGATTTTCTAAGTCTATATGCAGTGAAGAAATCCTTATATGTGGTATAATGGCCCCAATTTCTACTGGACTCTGACACCATGTTCTAGCTTATGCAGAAGATGTAGAGGTAGAGAAACTCTACAGAGGCATCTACAAGATCCCTAAGAGCAAATCAACATAAATGTGGCTACAAAACGAATTCAAAGAATAGTAGATATAAATGAGAATAGAAAAAAAAAGATACAGAAGGGATGAAGATAATATACAATTATTATAGCTCTAAAAATGACAATCATACAAGACATTGATTTTTGAAAATAAGAAATGAATAAAGGTAAAGATACTGACTTGGATGATCACTATTCTAAATATCTAACCCATTAAAGTAATTTCCCTAATGAGGAAACTTTAAAAATTCAGAAACTATACCAGCTTGTCAGGAGACCCATAGCAAAGTGCCAAACCGATCTGGAGCATAAATTCATTTTGAAAACATTACAGAGGAGGATTGGGAAAGATTTTACGCAGTATTAATACATAAATATAAAAATTAATGAACGAGCAGTTGAGGGGAAAATGAGATTAGAGAAAGCTTGGTATAAGGCCCAACTCTGCTCCATAATTCCAAGAGCATTTAGAGCTGTAAGTAGAATGGCAACAAAGAGATGGAAAACAAAATAGATTTGCCAGTTTTTCTGTGCTGATCTAGTTCTTTCATCAATACTGCAGTACCATATTTGGACTTCATACTTAAATGTTTATCATGATATAAATCAAGTCAATGAGCATTTATTAAACATTTATAATGTGGCAGGAAGGTGCTAAGTGCTAGGGATACAAAGAAAGACAAAAATAATCCTTTTCTCAAGGGTACACATTCTTAATGGGGAAGACAACAAGCAAATAGCCATCTGCATACAAAATATACACAAGATGAACTGCAGGTAATGTCAGAGGGCAGGCACTATAACTGAGTAACCAGGAAAGACCTATTGTAGAAAGTAATATTTCAATTAGGACATGAAGGAAGCCAGGAAAGCCAGGAGACAGAACTGAGGACAGTTAGACTCAGGAGAAACAGGGCATGTACCTAAATAAGATTGAATGTGCTAGGTAGGACCAAAGAAAACAAAAGGGACCTACGAAAATTTGAATAAGGAAAAAATACTTTCATCTGATGAGAACAATTCACTGACATTTCTGGAAACATCAACTCTAGACTAAAATTGTCTATTCCATTAACTGACAACACCTAGCCACAGGTGCCTCTCTTTGTTAATGACAAAATCTAAATATTTCCAGGGAAACTGGTTCTTCTAGGTCAGTGGTTCTCAACCTTCCTGATGCCACGACCCTTTAATACTCATATGTGGGCGTATCTGCATGTGGGTGGACCATCCTGGAGAGGGATAGAGGAGTGGTGTCTTGGTTCCTAAGACCACTGGAAATACGCATTTTCCGATGGTCTTAGGCGACCCCTGTGACCCCCGTGAAAGGGTCGTTCAATCCCCAAAGGGGTCGTGACCCACAGGTTGAGAACCACTGCGTGGTCTACCTAAAGTTGTTCTATATGTACCATGTTCCCTCTTAGATTAAAAAAGGTTCTTAAGTCAGTTACAGTTTAGAAGCATTTGAGTGATGAAGTACTTCATCTCCTACTTGAGAAGTATCTTTCATATTTCTGAAAATAGCAACAGCAGTACCAAAATAATAACAAACATTATATTCCCATAAAGCTTTTTTCTAGAGGGTTGAGTACTTTTAGAGTTTTTTTATTAAGTATTTTTCGTTGCAAATATCTCTGTGGGGGTGATACACAAGTGGAATTCTTAATGTTTGAAAATACATTATTGACAAAAATCTACTGTCTCTTTGTAACCCAATTAATTATTTCCCTTTTCAGTATTATTTCAAATTTATGCATAATACAGAAACATTATATACAATAGCAACTGTGAAGCTTTATTTCTTTCTCTTTTTTTTAGTGATTGTTTAATTTTCTTTGTATTTCCCTTAGTCAGGCTTTCTTTTACTTTCTTAAAGACGTCAGGTTGATGCTTTGTCTCTTTCTCCTTTTGCCTGCATGATTTTTGATCCCTGTGGATAAAAAGATGTGCTAAATCAAATCCTCTCTAGCAAAATACTTTCTTTAGTCTTCTTCTCTCCTCCATAATCTTTTCTTTTCATCACTTAAAAAAATTACCACAGGACATCAGAGAGGAAAGTGAAACATTTTATTCCCTTGTTCGTGGGTAAAAATTGCTGTGCCTAACATTGTGCCATACATATAGTAGACACTTAGTGAATCCTTTTTTGATGGCAATGAGCAAATTGCTGATAGAAAAGCTGAGGAATAGCCTTTGAAAAGAACAGACCATGGTAAACATTACAAAAAATGTGGAAAATAAAGATGGTGGGGTAGGGACCAGAACTTGCATTTAGTGAAGCCCTAGATATTTAATAGGTGCTTACTGATAAAATATTGGGGAAACAACCTACATTTCACAAATCCTCTGGACCTTAAGTAAGAACTGGATTGAGGAGTTATAATTTGGATGTCTAGTTTTGGGGAAAAAGAAGAGAAAGCTATAGTTCACAAGGCCAGAATCATACCCAGCAGCAGTCTTCATAAAACCGAAGAATGAGCTTGTAGTTTTGAGTTTTAAAGAAAGCTTTAACTGACAAGAGATATTTTCTTTACCCCACTTTCTTTTCCTTTGTATGAATTTATTTTTTATTCATTACCCATTAGACTTAAACCTTGATTTTTGGGGTCTCTCCATAGTCTTTTAATGTTCCTGACATTACTTATCTTTTATCATATCCCTACCCATATTCATAGCTTATTACATACCATTTCTCTCCCCTATTTCTGGGCCTCCATTGTCTTCTAGGCCATTGGAAAAACTAGAATGACTATTCGTTGTCTGTCTTTGTTGACTACTAGGTATCCTCATTTTTCCCCCCCAAGTGCATGTTTTTCCAGAATCCAGACTCACAGTAAAATTTACCTATAAAATAGAGCATGGTATAGTAGCAGAGAGAATATTTTTGCTTGGAAGTCATGGAGATATGATTTCAAGTCCCATTTCTAATGTATACAAACTGTGTTATCCTCACAACTCTCCACTCAACTAAGGATATAACTTGCAGAAAAGTTACTGACTTGCATTGTTAGTAGGATTTTGCTCATCTAGAAACTCCCTATATCAATCCCTATTCCTATCCCTTATCTTTTACATACACCCCTAACACTAAGGAAGGTGTCATACACAATTGATTAATAATATTACTTCAACATTACACTTGTTCAAATTTTTGCTCACACAGAGAGTGCACCTTTATTACCTCCCTTCTTCACAATTGCCTTTTACTAGAATTCTCTCCTGTTGGTTTATGCCTGTCTTTTCGCCGCAGTGGAGACGACAAATCACAAAAGTCTATCAGATACTTTTTTTTCTAACCATAGTCTCTCCTCTTCCTTAAGTTTTACTATTTTTTCCCTCTCTTCTCCAACATTTCCTCATTCTCATGAGAGTTCTCCTTCATCTCCTACTGTTATCGTATGAATGCAAATTCAAATGTCTCAAGGCTTAGCTCAGGCACCACTTCTCTTATCCCACTGCCACCCAGAAATTGGTTGAATCTCTTATGTGTTGTTTTACCATTCCAATGCACTTCATCATATTCTAACCTAAGCGACTATGGAAATACTGGTACCATCAGCAGAAATAAAGAAGTTAGGAGAAGAAACAAGCATGGAGGACATTTGATTTTGCTTTGGAATTTGTTGATTGTGAGGTAGAAATAATCAGCAGATACCTAGAAACTTGAGATTGGCATTCAAAGAGCTAGTGCTATAGTTCTTTAAGAGAAGAGATGAGATTTGAAGATATCTTTGGGAATCATCTTCAAAGAGGTGGTAATTAAAGCCATGAAATTGAGTGAGATCAACAGTTGAGAGACCAAAAAGTTCCGCAATTAGGAAGCAAGTGGAAAAATAGGAGTAGATGAAGAGATTGACCCAAGATTAGAACCTGGTGGGAATAGTATTTTAAAGGCCACAGAAAGGAGGCTTAACAGGAAGCATCAAATGCTATAGAAAGGTGTAAATAGATGACTAAGTGGAAATAACTGAATTTGATCACTATCCTTGAAAGTTGTGATTTCAGTTGGAGCAGTGGTAATCAAGCTCAAATGGAAATAGGAATCACTAATCTGTACATATGAATCCCTGCCTTTTGACTTAGTTTTAAAAGGTAATATTCTCTATGTTTCATTGTATTTTTATATATTTTGTTAAATATCTCCCAATTACATTTCAGTCTAGTTGGGGCTGCACTTGGTAATTTTGTGGGCCACGTGGACCCCACCGACAACTTGTTTTAACACCTCTATAATAGAATATTAAATAAGAAAATTGAATTTCAAGGGACTAAGGCATAAAAGGGTGTTAACGATGTGAGAGAAGGGAATTTAGATTAATTTTCTTTGGTGATGGAATGTAACATAGTGACCAAAGCATATCTTCTTTGTTGGCTTGGGGAGCACTTCTTAATATCCTTCTAATCTAAGGATCCATTAACCTCACATCCAAGACTGCCTTCCCCCACCAAAATAATGACACAGGTTAGAGTTGAAAATCCACACTGGATGGTCTGCTTTTTCCCAACCACCATCAACACACACACACACACACACATACACATACACACACACACACACACACACACACTCACTCACTCACTCACTCACTCAATTTGCTCTAGATGCTCTAGTATTTACATTTTAACATTTACTTTATCTCACCAGCACCACTGTCCTCATGCCTTGAAATACTTGAGGGATCACAACTACCAGTTCCTAAGATGAATTGCATAGGAAAAAGCAGATAACCATAGATAGTATTTATTCTGCAAAGACTTTTCTTTGATACTATTATCCCCAGGCTACATGCTGGAAATTGAGGGCCAAAACGTTAAGTCATGTAATCAACTAAAGTTGAGCCAGAAATAAACTACACTTCTCTCAGTTTTTTTTCATTCATACAACCATTTATCAATAGTTATTGAGCAACAGTCATATATAAGGCACTTAAAAAACACCCCAAAATGAATGAGATCATTCCTGCCCTTGAAAAGATTATAACTCAGAAAACTTTGATCAAGAATTAATTCTTTAGCTCACTGCTTCCTTCTTCCTTTGTGTGCTCAAATCATCTAATTGTTGCCAGCAGATGGTGCTATAATAGAACATAGTGGGGCTGAGAAGGGGTCTCAAGTAGTCAATCTATTATTTTTAGTTAAATTTAATTTTTTTCAATTAACAAAAAAATTTTTGTCTTTCTTTTATGTGGGAAGGAGCATTAAAAAAAACAAAAGGAAATCAAAACTTTTTTTTTTTTGCTTTTTGGAGGGGGGAATGCAGGCAATTGGGGTTAAGTGACTTGCCCGAGGTCACACATCTAGTAAGTGTCAAGTGACTGAGGCCAAATTTGAACTCAAGTCCTCCTGATTCAACAACTGGTGCTCTGTTCACTGCGTCATCTAGTCGCCCCTGAAAATCAAAACTCTTGTAATAAATATGCATAGTCAAGCAAAAAAATTCCAGAATTGTCATGTCCCAAATACTTGTCTCTCTGTAGTCTATCACTTCTTTATCAGGAGATGTTTTATTATCATTCCTCTATAATTGTGGCTAGTTGATCAGATGTTTTAAGCCTTTCAAAGCTATTTGTCCTTACAGTGTGATTATGGTGTAATCCCTGTTTCTGCTCAGTTCACTCTCCATCAGTTCAGTGTTTCCATATTTCTCTGCAACCTTCCCTTGCATAATTATTTTTATGGAACAATAGTTTCCATTACATTTATATACCATGATTTGTTTAGTCCTCTTAATAGTCATTCCGTTTTACTCGCTTTCCCCCCACTTCTTATAACAAGTACTTAGTAATAGAATTATTTTACATTTATATAGAGACAAAATAATAAAGTACAAATAGTAAATAACCAAAAACTTAAAAATAACATGAGAATACTTAAAATAGGTGATCCTAGTTTTCTGAATAGAGGGAATGGGGAAGGGGGGAATTTCTCAGGCCTCAAGAACTGCTTGGGATAGCTTTAAGCCAGATAAGTTCTGCCTGAAAAGAACACAAAAGAAAATAATGGATTGATTAATTAAGAGGTTAAATGGAGTACAAGATAAGACAGAGAATCCCCCTAAGTCAGTGGTTCTCAACCTTCCTAATGCTGCAACCCTTTAATACTTGTATGTGGGCATATCTGCATGTGGGTGGACCCGCCTGGAGACGGATAGAGGAGCGGTGTCTCAGTTCCTAAGACCATTGGAAATATATGTTTTCCGATGGTCTTAGGTGACCCCTGTGAAAGGATCATTCGACCCCCAAAGGGGTTGTGACCCACAGGTTGAGAACCACTGCCCTAAGAAGAGTAGAAAGCAAAGAAAGGTTTCAACCATTCATACCTATGATCAGTTATCAAAAGTAGCAGCAGTCTCCATTTGCTTAGTGATTGCTACTGCTTCTGAGTCCATTTCAGACCTCACTGCCCTGAACTCCCTCTACATAGGGCTGACAACCAAATTTTCTATGCTAACAGAATTCCTTCCTCCAGCCTGGGATCTCACAGTTAGTTGTTCAGCCTCTTTTTAGGCTATGCTGGTAAGTCTACTCCTCCAACACTGACTTGGTCACTGAGATGGTTTGAGTGACTCATTCAGTGTCATGTTGTCCATGTTTCATAGCAAATCTTAAACCCAGATCTTTCTGACACTTAGATGAAACCTTTATCAATTTATGCCACATTGCCTCTTCAACTTACATTATAGCCAGAACTTTCAGTGGAGTTATATCTCTATACTATACATTTTTTCAGTCTCTAAAGGGATCATGTTAGCTATAAATAAGCATTCAAAAAATAATTATGGAAAGGAAAAGATGGAAACTGAAGGCCATATATTTTTCATCTCACTAAGAAAAGAGGATTTAAGATGCATTGAAAATAAGATAGTAAATCTCACTCATTTGTCTGGCTTTGGTTTCAAAACCTTTTATCAAGCAAGATAATATATGTAAAGTGTCAAGTAAACCATAAAGTGTTACATAAATGTTAGCTTTTTTTTTTAACTGAATATATTCTATACTTAGACACAAAAATTAAGGGGAGTCCCAAATTGTTATTTATTTTAAAATAACATGAACCCTTGTATAATAGTATTTTAATATAGGACTTCTTTTTTGCATTTTTTTTTGGAGAGAGGAAGGTAGGGCAATTGGGGTTAAGTGACTTGCTCAAGGTCATAAGGCTAGTAAGTGTTAAGTTTCTGAGTCTAGATTTGAACTCAGGTCCTCCTGACTCCAGGGCCAGTGCTCTATTCACTGTGTCACCTAGCTGTCCCACTAATACAGTACTGATAGTATTATAAATTATTTTTTGTTTTGACCGTTTGAAAACAGCACAAATTCAATGTCATCCTTATTCTGTACATATCAATGTTAAGAAATATGTTTTAAAGAGTGGAGTGGCTAATATTATGGAACACATAGCTCTTAAGTCTCAGGCAGTAAATATAGACATGGGTAACATGATATGTCAGTAAACCCTGGGTCAGTCAGACAGTCAACAAGCATTTATTAAACATCTGCTATATGTTCTTACAACTCTGTCACGTACCATTTCTGGCCATGGAAAAGTAACTTAACCTCTCAATGCACCAAGAAACTGTTTAAGATTCTAAGTTACAGATGAGGTGCTAATTTATTTCAGCAGAGATAGTTTCCACACAGAGAGTTAATCTAAAAACAAAAACACAAGCCACACATTTATGGATATAAAGTGAAATAAAGTATTGCAAGGGTATGCAAAAATGATCCTGTGCTTCCCCTTGTATTCTGATCTAAATTTAAAGATTTTGTCATTTGTTTTACAAAAATCAAATCTGTACAAAGTGCTGTAATAGGTACTGAGGGAAATACAAAGATAAAGAAGATAATGGTTTCTGCCTTCATTGATTGTTTTTATTGCTGACAAAAATAATCAATGTAGTGATAATTAAAGGCATCAAAATGATAAGTGTCTTAGCCGTCAGAAATATCAATCATATTTATTTATTCAGCACCCATGATGTTCCAAACACTATACTAGGTACAAGAGAAGTATCTTTTCTACAAAGAATGTAATTTATTGAGGACCTGGTAGATGTAAAACACTATAAGGGTGCAATATGATAGATTTGAGAGACAGAGATATCAATATGATATCCTTAATTAAAAGTTAACATGTCTACATTGACATTACTACGGACCTAGGAATGAGACCTGTGGATGCAAAATTCTTCCCAAATTGGTCCTCAGTACTGGCATAGCATAGAGGAGATAAAGGGGATCCCCCAATACCTGCTAGATGAAATCAGGCTAAGGAGGAGGCAAAATGGAGTCACCTACAATGATGCTGCCCCTCTACATTGGGGTTAACCATGGAAAAGGAGCAGCACCATTCTCATGGAGTCCAGGGGCAAATTGTGACCTGGTAAGTGATATTCTAAACCATTTTCCACAAATGCAGATAAGACACTTGAGGGCTCTTGGCCTTTCAGGTACAAGATCCATGATGTTCTGGGGTGAGAGACATGCTTTCCTGGTCAGTATTCAGTTCAGATAGGGAAATATAGTGCCAGAGAAGTCTTAGGATCAAAGGCAGGTTGAATTTGCCTTAAATCTCAGAATTCCTAGTAAGTGTTCCAAATATAAAGCAATAGAAATGTCATTTGAATGGCATAGGCAGTAAATGTCATAGAATATTAGAGGAGGAAGGAGAGATTATTTCCTAAAGAGGTAAATAGACAAAATTTCCAAGAGTAGGTGAGATTTAAATTTGACTTTGCAAAGTGTGTAAGATTGTGATAGTTTGACCACCTAAAAATATGAACAGATCATTATTTGAAAGTTACTTATGGAGAAGAATGATTAGGCTAAAAGTGTCAAGTTTGTAGGGTTTTTATTTTCTATAAGATATTAGTATCTGTTGAAACATTCGTACCTTTCAAGGGCAGCTAAGTGGCACAGTGGATAGACTGTCAAGGGTTATGTACTAAAAGTAAAGACAAGATCTTTCAAAATTTTTGCCTTTATTTTACATAATGAGCACTAACTAAGGCTCAATAAAATACCTATTGATCAGATTATATTGTAATGGTAACTTATGTATATGTTAAATCCCTACTATTCCACATTAAACTCTAAACTCTTTGAGGCTTTTTATATTAAATTGTTACAACTTTCATCTGATATTGGAAAGAAATTACTACCTACAAGAGAAAATTCTAAAAACTATGATGTGTCTTCCCTTTCTTAGACAAAAAAGAATAGTTCCTAGTGTGGCAGTTTTTCCCACCAATGTGGACATAATTCATCTACTACTTAATAGAGAAGACCTAAAAATTTTTCTGAAGCATACCAAGGTTACAGATATTACAACCAAGTTACAAAGTGGGTGTCAGAGCTTGGATATGAACCTGTCTACCCAGCCCCAGGTCCAATACTCTTCCCTATCATCACACACTGCCTCCCTTTCTTACTTATCAGGTACTTGACAATTGTATGTTGGATTGAATTGTTTTCAATACAAAATTAGGGCTTTTACCCAGCAAGAAGAACTGTATTCAATGTTTCTCTATTTTTTATTCTCATATGAAAAAAAGGACCTCAGAAGTTTTTCTATATCATTCAAGAGTCTATCATTGTTTCTCAACTGCAATTTCCATATTATATTTCCTTCTGGTAATAGGTGGCAATTAGGTTTATGATAAAAAGTAGACATCAGTCACAATTACATACTAATTATTGCAAAGAAGTCCTGGTCTGAGGCAAACCTAAGGACAATTGCTAATGATATCTTTAAAGCAAGGAAGATCTTTGGGATAATAGAGATTCATGAACCAATTATCATAACTACCTTAGGTAGAACATTTTTTCATTTTCCCTTTCAGTCTGTGAATTGGCCTGTATCACAACTTTGTTATCTCCTAAAAATAATAGTCACAAGCTCAAATAATTTTAGAGCTATAAAATATCTAAGATCTATTTTAACACTCTGATTTTAAAGATGAGGAAACTGAATTGCAAAAAAAGGTTTAAAATCTTTCTAAATGTCACATAGGTAAGAAGTAGAAGATCTTAGATATGAACTCAAGCCTTTAATTTCAAATCTAGTAGTAAGCAGAGACCTTAGATTTTAAACAATTTGTAAAAATCCAGTTCAGTGGATTTTCCCATTACACAATCACTTAAAATAAAAAAGGCTTCTCAAATAATTGTGACCAAGACAGAAACATTTGTTGTTAGGATAATGGTAGGGATTTGGTTTGAATAAATCAATCCAGTCATCCTATTACATTTAAAATAAGTGATAAGATGTCCTGATACTTGAAAGAGAAAGTCCTCAATCAGCTTGAATCATAGGCTTTGGTTTCAATCACTTTATTGATTATAGGCTGTAGACTACATGGAAGAAGTCCTTGGAACTTGTATGATTTTTCACATGAATTGTGTTCAGAAAAGTTTAGGAAACTTGGTCACATCACAAGGGTCACCCTTAGAATATTAGAGAATGTGAGAAAGGAAGTTACGAGAATTTGGATTAAGTGTGGCATTCCAGAAAAACTCAGGAGAAATAAATACTATCAAGGAAGAGGTGGAGGAGGAGAGGCCTTGGTTTTAAATTTAGCTAATGGCTCCTCTTTTCCTATACACCCACCTTATGAGCATTTTGTGATCTTTGAAGGGTCAAGAGCATATTGCATTTCCCATTTTCCCATCAGTATGTTACCACTCTTATTCTGGACATCAGGAAATGGCAACAATGTATGTAATGGGAGCCAAATAAGACTGGCACAAGATAGGCCATATATAAGGAAATCTTGAGTGTCCCATTGAAGGGAGAAAACTATTCCTAGAAACAAGGGGTTGTGAGTTACCCCTCTGCCACATGTTCTTTTTAACCTTGAGTTCACTTTCCCTTGAACTCTGTATATACTTGGGGGATGGCGTGTGTGTATATATGTGGGCTAATGTTGTATATCAATTGATGTTAGCATACAATTTTAGTAAATATCCCTTTCTATAAACTACTTAAGGCTCACTGACTAAATGATTCTCAGCTGATAATCTTGAGAAGTGCAGACCAGTGGGATCTTAGAAGCTTTGAAGCACTGGAAAAAATATTCACCAACTTCAACAGGGTTACCACTCAAGCCCGGAGGGGACCTGGTAATCAGGCTTTGGGAACTAAAATATCAGGGAAAGTGGGAATTGAGATAAGCACCTCAGAGCAGTGGCTATGGTGGCAACTGCCTAAGCCCGAGTTTATATTCCAAATATGACTGATTTTCATATTTTCTGCTATCTAAATCCTTCATGATTTGTTGTGAAATTGCAAATCCTTTTTAGAAAATAATATGTGGCTATGTACAATCTATTGACCAGTTGATATGAATAAAAGCCCAAAAAATAAGAAAATGGCAATCTTTATAAAATTAAGTATTGGGAATAATCTATATAGATTATGAACATTTTATGAGAATTCATAAAGATTCCATGCTGATGTCATTATAAATGTATAACATTGCATTGATGCAGATATTTCTATCCATCTTTCTCATTCCTGTTGTGTTATAAAGATAAGATATAAGTTTAGAGAGACCTCTGAAAAGAAAGAAATTATATTTTGTCATATGGTAACAAGAAATCTTTTTTTCCCCAAAAGAGAATGTATAAAAAATGCTTGAGACCTAGATATGTAACCATTATTATGTTTTTGGAATATGAAGGGATAGCAATTTGTTATCAACTTCTACAGATTTATCCTGTAAAAATAATGTGAACACAACAGTGGAAATTACATCCTTTTATCCCTATTACTGATAGGATCTCCCTAAAACTGACTATTTTATTTGTAAACTAATCAAACTTAAAAATAAACATATAAAAGGGAGAATTAGCTAGAACACTTCCAAAACTCTTCTGTGTAACAAGAATAGGAATTACCTGAAAAATTTTGATGTAATCAATATTTTTCTTTTAAAACATTATATAATTCTATATATAGCAAACATACTTCTCTTCAGCAACCTTTCAGTATAAAAAATAGATGAAATTTCTCTGTTTTGTTTAAAAATTCCCTCATAGAGATAGTACTTATTCTTTATCCTGAGAACATTAAGTGCTCTTGGAAACTCAAGGCAAGCATTTGTGGGTTTCATCAGGATATTTCCTGTCCCAATATTCCATGGCCCCATTCATTTGAGAAATATTGACTTAGAATATTTGACTTCTTAAAATTCCCCCAAATTTTGTCTAATTTTACTACCACGAACTCCTCCTTTCATAGTGTACAGAGAATATTTTCATCGACCATGGTAAACACCAATAAAAGTCCTATTCCAATGTCTTTTGGTGGCCTGTAGGTGGCCTTGGTTCCTCAAAGGCTATGACAGAATAAGGAAAGCTGTGGAAAGTTCTATCACAGAAGGTCTGTGTGTACAATTCCAATGATGAACTATTTCCTAACGACCAGCTAAGAACAGAGAGTTTCATCACCAACAGATTGTCCACTAGATGACATATTTACCCATAGTGACCAATAATACAAGGCTCATCTTCTGTGAGCTATAGAGCATAGACACATCCACAATGTTTATTCTTTGATTACGAGAGAACACTTGACTCAGTAGAACAGAATGTTTTCTTAAAGATACAAGGTTTCTTCCATTTATATGTTGAAGTTGGATAAGATTCCAAGGTAGATGCAAACACAAGAATTACTTTGTTCAATGATTAAAAAAAAATATATATATATATATGAAAAGAGGCTTTAGGCAGTGAGACATACTTTCCAAAAGTAAGTAACATCATGGAGAGTGCCCTGCACAAACCAAGTGATGGTTACATATGGTTGGCATTGCAGTGATCATATTCAAGTCCCAGAATATTATAAGGTTACTGGGATTTATAAGGCTATTGGTATTAGATCCAAGATGACTCAAAGAAGATTGATTAAACTAGGAACTCACAAAGAGTAAGTCAGATGAAAAATGTTGATTGCCAAGATTATATCATGCACCCCACTGACTTACTAGATCAATACATATGTCGTCACCAGATAGCGCAGATGGACAAGGGACAGGGTCCTGAAAATGAATATAAGGAGGATAAAAATCTCAGTTATGGGGCTAGTTTATATTTACTTGGGAACTGCATAGTACTCTCAATTATACCAACTTACCCTCTGCCACCAAATCTGAGCTTTTTAGTATCTTCATTCTCCTAATGTTATCTTTCTGGAACCCTGGAATATAATGAGCTCAGGATTATCAACATTTAATGGCTTCTAAAATGGTCTAGGATAACATGGTGAGAGTAAGTAGACTGCAATATATCATCAACAATTGGTGAGATTTCCTAAAAGATATATATATATGAAAGCAAAGAAAATGAGCTGGTAATATATTGGGAACAAAGGATGTCAGATGAACAATATTGATGTTGCATTTGTATCCATGAAATATTAAAAGCAGGGCCTTTGAGTGAATCCTTTAGAGAAATTATGGAATATCAGGCACAGAATTGGAAGGCATGGAGGGGTTGGAATCTCACAGTCCAGGGAGTACTGGCACCAGTGAAATCTCGTCTCCATCAAAATATTTAAATATGAAATCATGAAGACCACCTGAAGTCCAGCAGCTAAAAGCACAAGACACAGTACTCAGAACTGGGATGGGGGGGGAATTGGAAGATTGGAGTAGGGAACAGATGAAAAATTTCTCTAAAAGAAAATGATCTGAGTAGTTAGGTATGCTTTTTATCTGATAGTCTGACATGTTTGTGTTTTATGGGTGCTATATATACATAATTTTAGTTCATATCTTTGGTGTTCTCAATTTAGTGAACTCCATGTATGCAAATTCTTTCTAATTATGTAAATCTGTATTTCTTCTGCAATTTAAAAGTCTTAGAGATTTGTGTTGGGTACCAAGAGGTTCATTGACTCTCCCATCGTCATAGAGATAGTATTTATCAGAGGTAGGATTAAAAAGCTGACTAATGTCTAGGAGAGGGAAATCAGGAAAGTGAAGAACCTTGAGTATGTGTCATATGATAATAGAATCCAGCCTGGAGAAAACACTGTTGGGAAGATATAATAGATATCTTCAAGTGTATGATGCCTTATCGTGTGTGCGGGATTAGATTTGTTCTATGGCTCTTAGAACAAAACCAAAAGTAATCAGTGGAAATTTCAAAGAGACAAGAGTAGCTTGATGAGGGACAGGTGAACTTCCCAAAAAATTAGAGCTGCCTAGAGAGGTTTTGAGTTTTCCCTCTCTGAAAGTATTCAAGCAGAATCTGGATGGCCAATTGTTGGCTATATTTTAATTGGTATTTCTTTCCCAAATGAGTTGGAATAAATGGCTGCTGAAGTCCCTTCCAGATCTAAAATTCTATGATTCTCTTAAAAGCTCCTTCCCATCACTACCCTCTAACTCTAATTGCTTGTTTTAAAAATTTGCTTTAATATGTTTAGCATGAGATTTAAGTAGCATATTTTAAAATGGGATGTAGTTGTAAATTCACCCAATTCTGCTGAAGAGACCATCACTTTTTCATAGGGTGAAACATTAGAAGAAAACCTAAAAGCTTGAATGTCTCTTTAATGTAAGCGAGGTATATAAAAAAGAGACTGTCTATGCAGAAATTTTTTTTTGTGCTTACTAACAAAAAATAAAAGCAAACTAAATGTTTTTTTTAAAATTGTTGAACTCCATTATCTTATTAATAATAGAACATTTGTGGGTTGTCTTTTATGTACTATGCATTTTCCATCATTGATCTAAGGATTTAGATGTGATGGGTAGAAATTTGATTGAAAACTTTAACATGAAAATATTTTCTAAAGAGATATCTCAAGGAAAGCAGTTTATGTTTGTCATAAATTCTCATGCTGCCTTAATGTAACTCACAACCAAAAAAAAATAGTTTGTCCAATATAATTGATAAAGAACATCTCCTGTGACTAAAATTTCTTTGAAATCAAAAGCAGAAACATTTGGGTATTGTATATCACAGGAGCCTGATTTTATGGCTGCTGGTGTAGAATATTAAGTACATTCTTCATAGAAGATGCATTTCTTAGTGTTTTCCTTTTCTAGGATTATGCTTTCAAGGTGACATGTGGCTCTATGTCTACACAGACAATAAATATCCTCTACTAGTCACTAAAACACTCTTTACAATTTATGATTGATACAGATCACCAAAGCCATATTGACCATGTGACAATACATACTGTGTCTTCTCTGTCACTCTGTCTCTCTTTCTTTCTCTCTCCCCATACACACACACACACACACACACACACACACACACACACACACACACACTCACACATGTTAAGCTGTGCCTTTTCTCTTGTGCACAAAATCATGGGAAAATATAGCCGAAAGAATCCTAAGGGCATCTAATCAATTCACCACCTGTATAGTACAAATCTAAAATTATCCAGTGAGGAAGATTCTGGGGAATATCTTTGTTTGTGAGTTTTGGGCTTCTATCAAAGTAATATTTCTAATGTGTATTTCTTATCTTCTTTTCCTTCCATGACTTTAAGAAATCATCATTTTCTGGTACTATACAATCTACACATTATATAGAACCATGCCATTTTCCTCTTCAACCTTTTTCTTATATTTATAAAGTTTAAATTCTCATTCTACCTAATATCACATTTCAGATCTCCAATCATCCTTGTTATTCTTCATACTCTTACTAATGAAATGATGATATCCTCCATTTCATGCTACTGAAGTAAAAAATGTAAGACTTTTTGAGATATTGCCATATTTTTTCTTTTTAAAGAGGTAATCTGGTTTTGACTTCTTTGCAAATACTGCTAGAACACGTCAACTTTGTTGTTTAGCTTAGCCACTAGAGCAGGGATATAGATCCCAAGGAGTTAATGGACAGATTACAAGGGATCTTTGAATTTGATTTCTAAAAAATATTTTCATAAAGTATTTCAACAGAATTGTTCTTCATAATATTATGTATATGGTTTTATGTAATTAAAAACAATATTCTGAGAAGTCCCCAGGCTTTGAAAGACTGCCAAAGGGATCCTTGATACAAAAAGACAGTAAAGACTACTTTACAAATATAAATTAGTCAACAAATCAAAAAACATTTATTAAGAAGCTATTATGTGCCAGACACCATGCTAAGTGCTGGGGATATAAAGAGACCAAAAAAAAGTCACTGCCTTCAGACATCTCACAATCGAATGAATCTTCTACAATCTATGTGAACTTTGGTAAGGGTTTGAAGTATTTAAGGTTAACATTATAGTACTTACAATCTAAACTCTTTTATTGGAAGCCCAAAGGGCACTATGTGACAATTTGGCACAGAAAATAATATATTCTGCAAGTAATCTTTTGAGAAAAGACTCAAGCCATTTTCTTTATTGAGGGGCAGAAAAATGCCAAATTTAATGTATTGTGGAAGAATACAAACATACACAAACACACACACACACACACACACACACACACACACACACTGCGAATCTCAAAAACTGTTATTCTAAAGCTTGTGAATTTTGTTTCTAAATCTGTCTCTAATTTCACATGTGGGTCTCATTGAAACTTGTGTTTGAATTGGTACAGAAGTACTTCTGTTACTCTAGTGTTGGGAGATAGTACTAAAAACCTGACAGGTTAACTTGGCTTTTAATGGAAGCATTATGGTCCAAGGCACATGATTTGGTATGATTTGGTAGATAGATAACTTCTTTGGGGGGTAATACTTGTTCTTTGTAATACTTCAACGTTCATTGTCAATTATTTTGTGGGATTTAAAAAAAAATCATTTACATCATTGCGAACTCACTCAGTATGTTGTTTTCTTTACTCTGCCGACTTCCTTCTGTATCAGTTGATGTAAGTCTCTACATGCTTCTCTGTACTCACCATATTCATTGTTTCCATTATATTCTTATATGAAAATTAACTTGGCTTTTCTCCAATAAATGAGTTTCTACATTTTTTTCTAGCTCTTTCCTAACTTAAAATGTGCTGTTATAAATATTTTGATGTATATGAGGATATTTTTAAACTGATAGCCTCCTTGGGGTATATGCCTAGTTGTAGAATCTCTAGGTCAAAGGACATGGACAACTTTGTAACTTTATCTGTATAATTACAAATTGTTTTCCAAAATAGTTGTAATGGTTGCAAAGTGTTTTATGTATATGTAGCCAGGCTTTGTACATGCCCAGATCAACCAACATGGAGACACTTACATGAAAGAAGCCAGGGACCAGATCATTCTGGATTCCCTACCACATGATTGTAAAGAGCTTCTTCAAATTGCCTGTGTAGCTGGAACAGGCTTTGTCTTTAAAATGAACCCATTGGAACATTCTCCCCTTCTTTCCTTTGGCATTCAGAGATGGTAAAAATACTGTTTCTCAAATATGGCCAATAATGAACTAAGCTTCCTCCTCTCCTTTTTAAGCCCTGTGGCCCCTAGAGAAAGGCTCCCTCCATCCGAGTTCATTTTATTTGTCATTTCTAGTTCTAGGGGGCAGAATCCCCACTGGAACAGAGTCAAGATAACCTTGGAGGCAGGATTCCAGGCCAGAAAGGAAGCCTGGAGAAGCCAGGGTGATGAGGACCAATCTCAAGCAGGTCCATGGAATGGGAACTTTCTGGGACTGGTGCTAACTTGTGAACCTAATCATCCTCCACTCTATAGAGACTTAAGTGGTATGGGGTGGGGGAGGATTGTTGTTCCTCCAGATGTTAAGAATATTTATACATTCCTAGTTTCTACACTTTTGAATCAAATATTACTTTGTAAAAGTTAATCTAACCGTTAAGTTGTTAAATGGAATTGGGGTATAAAGGACCACCTGAAATTAGAGAAACACCATTAGTAGGTTTGTGGCAATGGCAGAGAGAATGAACACTCCCCAAACTCCCTTAAAGGTATCAAGAGAAACCTAAAGAAATGTAACACACCCAGCCTTCAGGCATTGGAGGGCCAGAGTTGTCACTATTATGTATACATTGTCTCTTTTTATCTTTACAAAAAGCACGTGAAGTGAGTACAACATATATGATTTTAGAGATGAGGAAACAGGCTCACAGAGGTTATATAATTTTCTTATGGACACACTGTTAGCAACTATTAGTGTTCAGATTTGATTCTAAGTCTCATTCCACTATGAATCTAGCGTTCTTTCTCTTTGTATTCTGATAACATATAGGCAAAGAGCACACACAAACAAGTATAATGCAGTGCGAGGGAAGAGAGAAGAGTAGTTACTTTCAAAGTGTTAAAATAAAATTACAATTTTCAAACATAGGATTTTAAATACTTAACCAAAATATCTAGGTAGGCAACCCAAGAAAGTAGGTTTTTACCTACAAAGTATCTAAACCCTGAATATTTTTAGTTCCAAAAAATCACAAATTTTTTTTCTTAAAAAATGATCTATATTCTACTTCAATGCCCCATTATGGCATGGAGGTAATTTTGTATTTTGCTTTTTATGTCTGTGACAGTAAATTAAAACCTCAATAGATATAAATGAGTCAGATAGTCTTCAAGTACAGGTTCAGTGATCAAATGCCAGCATCTTGTCTAATAAGCTTAGCTGAGGATACAGATGGTTAGGTATATAGGTATGTGTGATATAGTGATAACTTCAAAATAATTTATTCTCCTATGTATTTTATTCTGTGCATTTAACAACATTATTCTAAGAAGGAGTCCATAAGTACCAGACTGCCAAAGGGGTCTAAAACACACAAAAAAATGACTAAGAACCCCTATTGTGAGGCAGAGAAGTTTTGTAAGCATCAACAATTGGGGAAATAGTTACATGGATGAAATCACGACTGTTTTTATGTATTGAAATATCCCACAGATGTGTAAATGTTGTGGTAAGCTAAGAGTTGTCTGATGATAGAGTTTCTAGTGTTCACATAGTGGTCAAAAAAAGTGATACAAGGACACTCTCAAAGTCTCTCTCAAGAACTTTGGAATTGATTGTGTGACATGAGAGACACTGCCACAGTACCACTCAGAATGGCATGCCTACATCAGAGAAAGTACTGTGGTCAATAAGCAAAGCAAAATTGTAACAGCTCAAAGGAAATGCAGGATGAGCAAATTTAGAGAATCCACCCCAAATATTCACAAGGACTATTCATGTCTGACCTGTGGTAGACCATTCTGAGCTTGTATTTCTCTGACCAGTAATAGTCAGGACACATTGAAACTTGACTTTCACATAGTAATGTCATTTTGTTCCTCCTTCAAGAACACCTTTGTCCTTACAACAACCACCATAGGAAAAGGGGATTTCCTTCTTAAGGAGACATTAGTAAGATTTTCTTATTTACATTGAAAACCTGTTCATTTGCCACTGCAAAACATAGAGTCCTTCCTTTCTTATACAGCTGCTCGTTTCTAAACAAACTTTGCCGAGACATAAAGCAGATGGCTTTCTTCAAGACTAAACTGTGAGCTGTGATAGTCAACTTATGGTAGCAAGCAGCTGCCTGTGGGAACAGAAGTCATGATACTGTTCTGAAAGTCTGCTTTCATATGCCCATTACTGTAGCTCAAGACCTCCTTGCTTCCATTCTTCATTTCATTCTTCACACAGTTGCCAAAACAAAAAAATCTTTCTTTCTGAAGTAGAGTTCTAAAGAAATATGTAGATTCTGAGGTGCTTTCCATTTCTAAATGTATGATCCTAGAACATTACTCTTAAGATAGAATACAAATTCTTTAGGTGAGAAAGGCAGACTTGAATTCAAATTCATTCTTATATAGTTACTAGTCCAAGACCTTGGGCAAATCACTTCACATGTGATTATCTCATTTTCTTCATCTATAAAATGAGAGCAATAATAGCACCTAGCTCCCAGACTTGTTGCAAGGATCAAAGGAGACAATATTTGTAAAGTGCTTTGAAAATCTTGGAGTGCCAAATAAATGCTAATAATGTCTTATTATTTAAGACATTTCCTAATAAAAGTTCAACCCAACTTTCTAGCCTAATTTTATATCACTCCCCTTCACAATTCTACATTGTAGTCAAATTGAACCAATGTTTCCTGATATTACATTGCTATACCTTTCCTTTGTCAATCGACAAACATTTATTAAGCACCTGTATAGTGTTTGCCAAGAACTATGCTAAGTGCTGGGGCCTACCAATCTCCATTCAGGGTATCCCTTCTTTCCTGAAAGGCACTCGAATTTAGTCTCTTCCAATCAGAATCATTTTCCTTCAAACTTTAGCTTAGATCACTTTCTTCATGAAGTTTCTTATCACTATAATCAGTCGTTCATACACACCATGTTCTGCTCACGTTCTGAGAGATTGGAAGTTGTAGACAATTTTTTTGATTTATGTCCTAAATTATGGTAAACTTACCATGCTTTTCTTAGAGTACTATAATTATTAAATCATCTGTCATCAAAATCAATTTATTTTAGCATTGTTGCCTTTGTTTCCCTTCTGTCAGATTTTCTTCCACTTCAGTATTTTTTTTGTATTCCAAATCTATTATTTTCTTTCTCAGAGATTAAATTCATGTGGAGAAATTCTTTATAACATATTCAATTTTTCCTACTCTATTTCTATTTGTTTATTAGGTCTGAATTTTGTGCTCTGATTTTTCTCCTAAATTGAGTCATAATTTCTTTTAATATGTGTATTTAAGAGAAAAATTATTTAATTTCTTGCTGTTGTTACATTACTCCTGGAGAAGCCACAGGAATCTTTCATCAGGGAGTACTGCTTGATTTTCATTTATATTATAAAATTTCTTTAATATGCTTTGGTTTCTTGCTTAGGTTTTACTATCTTTATTTTACATTATGTTTTTTTTTTGTTTTTTTTTATGTGCTTGCCTCCTGGCTCTTTATTAAGACTCTGGGTCTTTTGTTTTTTTGTTTTTTCCTGTCAGTCACTGTTCTTCAGCAATTCTCTTCACTCCTCAACACCTCCTCTTTCTACTGCTTCACAGATCTTTAAAGACAGGTTGCTAGTTTTAGGCCTCAGGCTTCCCATTTTAGAGGATATGGAAGTTGGTTGTTCAGGTCCTTCCCTGACATCTGTTAGAAAGAGGACTGGTCCTCTTCCTCCCAGGTCCGACACTGCTTGTCTCCAATTTGCAACTCTGACTACTCCATATTGCACAACTTTTGTCCTAATAAACTATTCTGTCTTAATGATGCTTTGCTTTCCTTCGAGTGTTTGTGTAGAATCAGTGGCTGTTAGGTTTTTAATTCTTTTTTAGAACTGATACAAATCACTGACAATTTTTTCTGGACTGTAATCCTGCATCTGGATGAATGGCTAATTCAGAGGCAGGGGATTTAAACAAGGTCTTTACTAAAATTATATTCCAATACCCTCAGGTAGATATAATTCTCATGGTAGTTTAAAAGGGATCCAGAAAATAAAAACACATTAAAACCACCAGCAAAAGGGTCTAAAAAATAGTACAAGAATGTTCTTTAAGGTCTTAGGAGCCCTGGAAAACTGATAATCCTCTTGCCAAAAGACCCAGATGAATCCACTTTATGGCAAACAATCCCAACTGTTGTGAATCTGCAATGGAAATTCCTTGATTTTAACTCACACCCACCCCAGTTCCACTCATATCTTGTCCTATAAGACCTAGGTATTCCCTATAGCAAGATACTAAATCATAGTCCTTAAGATTCATGCTCAATGGGGTGGTTGTGGAAGTTGGTTGGGAATAAGAAAACTGAATGAATATTTTAAGTATTAAAAGTTCTCTGTGAGGTTTTTCTCCTTTGTGAAGTGTTATATGTTGTGCATTCAATTTTAACCCCTCTATAGGCAGTATATAATTCCTTTCTGTTGTGGTTGAAAATGTTTGTAGAAAGAAACTCTTCAGCCATCTTTCTGCTCATGTGACCTACTTCAGGTTGTAGAAATTTTTGGTTTGCACACTCAAGTGCAGATTTTGAAGAAAAGGGGCCTACTATTAGAGAATATGCCATTCAAAATCCATCATAAAGAAGCCTAGAAACTGTCACAGCATTTCATATAATCCAAGAACAAGTGAGTACAGTTACTCATAAAAATAAATACATAGAATTTTATCATAGAATTTTATCATATTCAGAAAACCAATGGCAAAACAGCTAAGTAAATTGTAG
>CM053580.1:170354066-170388792 GCA_028627135.1 Pseudochirops cupreus | reverse complement strand
AGAGCTTGAATGGCTTAAGCAGAATAATAAGCTGAAGAGTGACCTTAAATGTCATTGAATTGTTCTGCAGACTCTTCTTGAGGGAGACAAAGGTCATCAAGAGCTGTAGTCCAGAGTTTTGACTTTCTCCTGGATATACATGATCCATATTCATGTCCTTTTCTGTTATGGTTCTATAAATTTGTGCCCACTCACCTACCATGTGGCTAATCATGGGAGAATATGTCCCTGTTTCATAGGCAAAATGTTATGTTATTGTAATTCTTGCTTTGCTTTTTGTTTAGCAAATATTTCTAATTAAGACTTAATGGAGTTCAACTGGCTAATTTGTTAAGTGGCAAATACACTGGTGGGGGATTCAGGAGATACACCACACAATGGTAGAAATGAATTCCCCCAACTTCAGTTACCTTCAGAATGCTGAATGAGTTGTAGCAGTATGGCTAGTCTATTTGGGAACCCTACAAATTTCAAAGGCAAGTTAGGATTAGTGAATCAAGTCAGAAGAATAGCAAAGGACAGTCAAGGACAGACCTATTAGATCTACCCAAAGATCAATTCATGCACCACCTCCTATAGCAGTGGTTCTCAACCTTCCTAATGCCGCTACCCTTTAATACAGTTCCTCATGTTGTGGTGACCCCCAACCATAAAATTATTTTCACTGCTACTTCATAAGTGTAACATTGCTACTTTTATGAATCCTGATGTAAATATCTGATATACAGGATGTATTTTCATTGTTACAAATTAAACATAAGCCTCAAGTGGAGACTGCTGTCCTATGGGAAGTCACTCTTAATTCCTTCGTTGTTAGTGCTCACTTATTCCTTCTCAAATTACCCAATATGTACTTAGCTATTTACATTTTTGTATGCCCACTAGAAGGTAAGTTTCTTAGAGGCAGGGCTTATTTTGAGATTTGTTTGTACCTACTCAGTGCTTTGTACATAGTGCTTTGTTAGACTGCTTTGATATGAAAATTCATGATTCCTAAGAAATTTATTTGGTTTAATATAAGAAGCTCCCTACATACATATGTGAATTTATGTATGTCTGTGTATACACACACACCACACACAGACACATATATACACACACACATATATGTGATTTTTAAAATATGGGAAATGTATATATATATAATAAATATGAGAATATAAATGTATTAAAATATATACATTTAAATGTGTGCATATATACACATAATCTTTTAAATATGTGTGTGTATATATATGTATATATTTAATAGGTGAATTTTATTTCTAGCCATTTTTTGATCAACTAAAGCAAGTCTCAAATGAAAGTAGTTACGAACTGAAAAGATTTGCAGGAACATTCCAAAGACATTTAAGATATAAGACAAATTATCCTGCCTGAAATGGTAATCACAAAAGGCATTTCTCTCAGAATCACTTGAGTGCTCTGGAGACTGAGAATTGGAACATCTAGATGATAAGTTGATGGGCAGACTTAAACTACCATTTACTGTTTCTCAAATAAAACTCATGAAATAAATATAGCTGATAGCCTTCACTAACTTCCTTCATGTTTAGTTTTAATCAGTTAAGTTTTGACAAAATTTGTATCCAGAAATAATGTAGTATTACTAAGAATTGATGAAATAGATATTAAATTTATATTCAGAAGTAAACAAATTAGCATTGATAAAGATCTGTTTTATGTAGCTAATTCAACTGTCACACCATAGTTGAAAAATATTTAATCCTATTTCTAAAGTAACATCACCAATCATGTACTAATGTTTGTTGTTTGGGGATTGATAAAACCAGATAATAGTCATCTTATTGAAGTCATCTTATTAAAGCCACGTAGACCCCAAATATCAGCAATTTGTGTTTTAACCTTCTCATCTTAAAATGCTTCTCTGATGGTGAAGCTCATTCTGGACTTCAAAAGTAGACCAAGCCTATGTTTTGTTTTTCACAAAAATCAGTCAACAGACCTTTATTAGGTGTTACTGACTATTTACTAACATCACAGGTGTTGTGCTGGACCTTAGAATAATTATCACACACAAAATACTTTGACCGCTGCTGGCTTCAGTTTTCTCAACCGGAAAAAGGAGATAATAACAACACCAGCTTTCCAGGGTTGTTTTGAGGATCAAATGAGATAACATTTATAAAGTGCTTAGCATATGCCTAACACATAACAGGTGTTATTATGATTATTGCTATGGCTGTTATTGTCATTAATAATCTGTAAGTATTTATATAATGTTTATGAGAAGAGTAATCTAAAAGACAGTGTCAAGGATATATCTTGCTGGGTGGCTAGTTATGAGGTGAGAATGAGACAAATGATATGCCAAGTGTTACATTAGCATCCACAAAGTATTCAAAGACCAGAGAAAAACCTCTAGCTGTTAGGTAGTTCTTTCATAGAGGATTTTTGAAAAGACAAGGGCGAGGATGGTACAGGTTGATAATGTGTGGAAGACTTGCACTCGTATTAGATTATGTACCCCTCCTAATGAGGTCCTGGATCCACTGAAGCATCTTAAGTAAATTTTAACCTCTGACCCATCGTCTGTCAAGTAAAATGAAACAGGAGACTACTGAAAGACATTTACTATGTGCTAATTACTTCTCTGACAAGTAGGGATTAGGTGACAGTATCTGGAGGGAAATCTACTTTTAAAAAGGGAGACCAGTATAAAAATCCCAGGAGAGAGTAAGGGAGTATTAAATTGAAGCATGAAAGAAACTAAGTTCAATAAAAAGATAAGAAATGACAGGTTATTAAAATGTGTTTTTCCTATTGTACAAGATGGTTCAGTTTTTAATATGTACCTCATGCCTGTATTTTCAGAGTAACAACTTTGATTACCATAATTTTTACTATCAGATTTTATTTGTTAGCCACATGTACCAATGTGATCCTTAAACAAATTTTCCCCTAAAAATGCATGAATCTTAGAGAAGGAATAGATAAATGTGTAGAAGAGGTGACATTGAGCTACATCATAAACAGGAGAGAACCTCTTAAAAAGCAAAATAAAGATATTCATTTACTATGTGGGTGGAGACCATTATTATGTTTGTGTGTGCATGTGTGTACAGGTGCATGTGTATATGTGTGCATGTGTGTGTGTGCATTGGAAGGAAGAGTCTTTCAGTCAAGGAAAAAGTTTATCTTGTCCTTGGATATGTCTAAGATATGCATAAGTGGGAACTATATTGCTTCCAGGCAAATTCTCTAAGTCATCATCTTGGGAAACAGCCCCTGTGGAGACTCGACTTGGGAAATGATTCTGCAGCTGCTACAGCCACATTTATTGAAGACCCAGAAAAAAAAGGTTCTTGTCAACCAAGTCTTTGGCTTTGTCAAAAGGTTCAATGTCTGAAACAGATCTAACTTCATTGATGGAAATGATATTAAAGAAGCCTTACCACTTTGCTATTACACTGAACACTAAGGACTATGTGACTTTTTCATCTTCCACATGTTGTCTTTCCTATTAGAATGTGAACTCCTTGAGAGCAGGAATTTTCTTGCTTTTTATTTTATATCTTCAGTGCTGTGTATATATTAAGTAATTAATCAATGCTTCATTCACTCATATCAACTCATATAAAGATGTGCATTTTCTTTTTTTACAAAGAAGATAATGACAATACTTCGTTGGCCTTTCTGAAATACAGCCTGTCCCTGATGGAATAAATTTATGAGACCAAACTTTGTAGATAATAAAGCAGAGGTCAGTATAAAAAGAGTGGAAAAGAATGGATACTAATAAATGGTATTTATTATTTATTCCTCCCTGAAATACACATTCTCTTCTTTTATACCCTTTTCACTATATTTTTCAGGAAAATTTTCATGTGTTAGCAAAAATTCTTTTACAGAGTTTGGAAAAGGTTTCTAAATAGGTTCTCTGAAGTCTGATTTTCTTCCCACTTCCATGCTACCTACAACCCCTTCAATGTCTAGCATACTTTGATATCGATAGCAAAGAAAAAAAAATGGCATTTGTACACACACACATACACTCACACATCAGAAAAAGGAAAGACATATCATTACACATAAATCTTCAAATGTAGCTGAGACCAAGGCTGAAGCACCATTGTTAATCTTGTCCTGAGTTGTCAGCATCTTGTATGTGTTTATCATGTATCTTTCCCACTATGTATGGCACTGCGACAAAGGGAAGAGCCCTGCTGAATGCTGCTAGAATTGAATGTCTCATTCAGCAAAAGATGACTTTGGAAATGTTCCCAGATTATGCATCTGTCTCTCTAGCTTCTACTTTAGATGATAAAATCAAATAGCGATGGCATGAAGATTAGTGTATTATTATTTTCCTCTGTGGATAGTATAAGACTTATTTTTTCCCTGTGCTATCAGGGGAGAAAAAATATTTATTGAACATTCTGCTAAAAATGCCAACTGAAATAGTAGTTGTGCATGAGATTACAGGGTGGTCTCAGTTTGTGTAGACAGTTTTCTAGAGTCAGAAATTAGGCATGATGTATGTGTGTATATGTATGTGTGTTGTGTGTATGTGTGTGTGTGTGAATGTGTATAAACCCATTCTAGATCAGGGTTCCTTGCTTTGAACTTTTTCTTTCTGCCTGTCTCTCTCTGTCCCCCCACCCCCATTTTAAACTTTATTGTCGCTTTTCACTTCCTGCTATAGTAAAGGCACCTAAATATGATATGCCGTTTGATTCAAGTCAAATACTATGGTAGCTCAGAGTCAAGGCCAACATAACTAAGGTGAGAATATTCCCCCCCCCTCGCCCCCATCCTTTAAGAAGTATAGACATGTTCAAATCCAGGCATTTTTGGTAGTGTGGGTCCAATGGAATGGCGAGTTTACAGAAAATTTACCTATTCTAGAATTTATCTGGGAGTCCAGGGTTCCCTCCTGAACTGGGGGGGGGGTGCATGATATTTTATATTTGCATATAGACAGATATTTGTACAGATGCAATTCATTTTTATAAATAATGTAAACTTTCTGAAGTCAGGATAAGACTGCATTTACCCCTTGAATCTGAGAGGGAGATTCTAGTTATTCTTTATAGGACAGAGTTAGAAGAAGATGGAAAGAGGGAATGGAGGAGGGAAGAGAGAAGAATCCACTTGAGAAGATGTGATCAAGAGTACCTGGCTTTGACCAAGGAAAGGGAAATATCTTTATTGGGAAGTAAAGGAAGAATGATTTGAAGATGATGTCAAGGAGTTTTGGAGAGAAGAGAAGAACAAGCTCATAGTACATGGCTTCTCTTTTCTCAGTAAAGTTTGAGGTCAGGTTTTCAGATTTTAGAGTAGTGGAAAGAACTAAGTGTCATGTTTTCTTGAATTAATAGAGGATTTGGAACAAGAATGGAATAGAGCACAGGTGTCAGACCTGCACCTGCAGTACTTATTCCATATAAACCCCCCTCCCCAAACATGTGGCCCACAATACTTCCAAGTGCTCCAGAACCAGATAAAATGTATTTGGGAAATATTTAACAAAATAAATAAAATGTAACAAAATGAACATAACATCACATATTCAAACTGTTTCCCCATAGGGATCCTTATTTGTGGATCAGTGGCCTTCCATTTTTCTTGGAGTTTGACATCACTGGGATAGAGAATCAATTCAAGAGGACCAAAAGTGCCTTGCTAAAGTTGAGATTAGATAACATACACTTGTAGCAAACCCACTTAACACAGATAAACCATAGAGAAGATATAAAGGGAGGAGAAAAGTCTTTACTTTTAGGATCATCTTAACCATTAAATCGTGAAGAAATATTATAAAGACAACTTCATAAGGAATGATTATTGAGAAGAGAATGTTTTTTTCTTTCATGACTGGAGAGAAGTTGAAGAAGACACAGAGAGAAAGGAAATGGAGAAATCTTTCCTGTTTATTTAAGCTGTTTTCACCTTTTGCTTGTAAAAAAATGAACCAAATTGTGTGTAAATGTGTTTTTATTACCAAGCTTTATCGTGAGGGTCTCTGGTTATGATCTTTCTCACAGTCAAAATACTGTTTACCCATTTGTTTCATTACTGATTGCATTTGTTAATAGATTCCATATACAGTAGTTTTAATATTTATTTAATCATAGAAGATTAAGGGTTTTACTGCATAGAGAAATATGAATAATTGTTGCTGTGGAGATTTCTCTAGTTTATTTAATATTGAATCAACTTGTGTAGAGGTTTGAGCCAACAGATTAATTAATGAAAAAAGAGGTCCCAAGTTTATTAATAAATTTAAAAAAATATATACTCCTAGATTACAACAGAGCTCAGGATAACCAGAGTAATTATGGGAATGAATAAAGTAACAAGCTGAGGAAAGGTGTGATCTACAGGTGAATGTTGTTGACCTTAGAAACCTTGCTGCAGGTTTTATTTAGATTATCCCATTTGATCTTGATAAGAAGCCTGTGAGGTAAGTAGTGCAAATATAATTAGATAAGAGAATAAGAGATATACCCTTGGTCATAGAACTGGTCTCCACACCCCTCCATTCACTGCCCCCTCCCTCCCAGCTCCCCTTCCCAAGGCATGGCATCGTGTGGTCAGAGCTGTTAAAATGTAGTATTTCCTGAGTCTCATGCAATGCCCGTTGAAGTCTTTATGAGTGGAAGGGGCTTCCCCTTTTCAGCAAGGGGAATTATTGGAAAATATGTTTGGTGTTTTCCCCACAGCAAAAGAAGGACTGAGGGATTGTACAAGAAGAAACTGAGGTTCTTGTGGGAACTTTGGAGCTCTGCAGAGAGTGTGCAGATCACCCAGCAACCAATAACAGATTGCAAGTAAAGGATGCTGCTTATCCCTAACTGAATATAATAATGAATAGTTGGAGCCCTGTTCGGTTCATTGGCCCAGTAAGCTAGTAGAGCAGAATTTTTCTATTTCCTTGACTATCAAAATTAGTAGAGATGGTAACCCTTTTTCATTCCCCACCCCCACCCAGTGGTGAGTAGCAAACTAGTATCACTTACCTTTAAATCTTGTTTATTTTCTGTATTTTTTTTAAAAAAGGTTTTGTGTTAAAATAATGATAATAAACTGAAGTGCTATAAATTAAAACCATGCAACAGTGCTGCTAGGTAGCACAGGGGATAGAATGCTAGACCCAAAGTCAGGAAGACTCATGTTTATGAGTTCAAACCTATCCTCAACGCTTAGTAGCTGCGTGATCCTGGGCAAGTCACTTCACCCTGTTTCCCTCAGTTCCTCATCTATAATATGAGCCAGAGAAGGAAATGGCTCTGCTATCTTTGCCAAGAAAACCCCAAAAGGGGGTCACAAAGAGTGACAGAGGTCAGACAGGGCTGAAATGACTCAACCACAACCATGAAAAGAGGGAAAGGCCAAAAGTGGAATGGAGATTAAATTCAATAGGTTTAATTATATTCCCTCCATAATAGCTAAAAGAGGAGCTTAATCACCTATTTTGCATTAGTGACTGGGCTAAGTGCTAGAGATGTAAATGAAATGGATAAAATAATCTCTGTCTTCAAGGAGTATAAATTCTAAAGGGGGAGACAAGTCCGTAGCATAGGCAGAACAAATGTAAATACCGTAAGTACAAGTAGTTAGGGAGAGTGGCCTGCAGCTAGTGGGATGGATGAGGACATCCTGAATGGAGGGGCGGAGTTGTGTAGGTGCTTGCTATGTTGAGTTGGGTTGAATTTTCATGGATTAGAGATGAAAAATTCCTATTTAGTGATTTCCTTGGATCAAGTGAACAAAAAAAACAATCAATCAGTAATACAGAACTTTGACAGGAAGAATAAAATGTGTCCTCTTAAGGCCAGTAGGGCTGGAAAGGTTATGTAAACTTTGGCTAGTAACAGGATCCATTCAAATAATTTGTGTTTTTAGGTATTAAAAAAAAAACCCAAACAAAAACAATAAGATAACTTTGATGTAAACCCAAATTAGGTTTAAAACAGTGTAAATCTATATGGAATTAAAGGCTTAAATTGCAATTAAATGTCTCTATTATGTTTATCTTCTCACAACAAAGAATGAAGATTAATACAGAAAAGAAGCAATATATTAAAATTGACATGAAAATAAAAAGTTGCTTAATATATACACATATGTACGTGCCTTTATGTATGTATTTCCAAACTTATAGTTTAAATGGTATAGGAAACTACCAGTGAAAAACAACAATGTAGCAGAAGAGTAACTGCTCTGTAATTCAGTTTTAGAGACTTGTCTGAGTTCCTTAAAGTTCTAAATGACTTGCAGGGTCACAGTCAGTGTGCCAGAGGTGAGATTTCAATTTAAATCTTTCTGATTCCCAGGCTAGCTCTACATCTTTTATGTCATGTTTCTCTCAATCTATTAATTGGGTCATAACATAAATAGAAGCATATAGTTTACAAATTTGATTAACAATACAACTTCTATGCTTAGCCAAAAAAAAAAATCTGTTTTACACTGCTGTACCCTTTTAAAATTGTCAAAATAGCGTCTGCCATAGCAGTGGCCTATTCCCATAGACTTTGATAAAACAGAACTTTCACAATGCATATCAGAGCTCTTAGATCTTTAGCAAACATATATTAGACACTGTACTTCTCTTTTCTTAATAATAAATCATGTGCTGTTTTCTTTCTGTTGTAACCCCCAACTTAGAGAAGATTAGATTTGGTTCCAGAATTCTTCCTCATTCCAGAAAATACAAGCATATTTAGATCATAAACCGAAAAAGTTACCTACCCTTGTCGGTCTTTATACATCTTGTTAACTTTCTCCCACTGGAAATCAAGTTGAGTTACTGCTTCTTTTATCTTGGTGGCTTCCACAGATGTAGCATTTTGTAAAGCTGCCGTCTTCTTATTGTGAATGACTTCAACCTGACTTGAAATTCTTTGCAGACTGTCCTTTACCTTCTGCAACATTGAGATACAAAGGGAGAAATAACAATAATAAAAATGAGTCTGATTATAATGACCACAATATTATAATGTAATTGCATTATGTAACAGATGTATTATATATGTAATATATTTGTAATATTTGTATTATATATGTAATATATTATGTAATACATGCATTATATATGTAATATATTGTGTAATATTTGTATTATATATGTAATATATATTATAATATTATGTAATATATAAATATAATCTCACCTCAGAAATAAATAAATTATTCTTTACATATTCATTGTTAACACTCAAAACATTTTGGAGGGGAGAAGGAAGTAGGGGACAATAATGAATTTAAATTTTTTTAGTAACAAAAAAAACCATAATCACCCAGAAGTTCATTGTTAGAGGAAAACTCTGAGGTCATTTCATTCAGCCTAGACTGTACAAGAATCCCTTCTCTGTCAAGGCATACTTCCTCCTTTTTAAGTTCAAGTTTCCTTTTTTTTTAAAATTATGAATCTAATAATCAATTAATGTCCTCCAATGTCTCTTCAAACAGTTAAAGACAGCTACTTGTCCCTCACAGATCTCTTCTTTTCTAGGCTAAATATTTTAAATTCATTTAGTGAGTCTTCAAATTCCAGTCTCACTGTCTCTTGGTAAGTGATATACAATCATTTCTCTCTCTCACTTCATATATACATACATACATATATATATATATATATCCTGCTTCTTGAGCAAATTTCCTTAAAATATATTTTTTAAAAAGAGCCATTTAATAATGTTACATGTAGAAGTGCACTTGGCTTAAATTCTAAAACTTTAGGTTATTTCAGTTAGGTTAGCTAAACTAACCTGAATTTAGGATTAGCTAATAAACTAAAGTCAAGAAGCCTATTCTCAAATGAACAGGTTTCAGCTGACTATCCTAGGTCTGTCCCTTTATCACATCTCCCCACACTTAATATTAATTTGTCTCTACAGTTTGGACAATGGAGAAAGATAACGCTGACAGAGAGTAGTCCCAGGACCTGAACACTGAGCTCAATGCTTTAATTATATTGGACCTAGCATGTTGAAATCTACCATGGATGTATCAGTAGAATGCAAATGACAGCTAGAAAGTCAAATCTAGCCCATTGTCTTTTTGTATTGCTAAAGAACTAACGAGGGTTGCTACATTTTAAAAAATGAAATAAAACTTTCCTAAAAATTGTTATTGTTTTCAAAACATTCTTATCTCTCAGACAGTACAAAAGCAGGTGGCAGCTGGATTTGTTCTACATGGGCTATAGTTTGCCAGCCCCTGGAAGGTAATCCGTACAATCTCCTGACAAAGGCAATGAATGTTCCTAGCTAGACATGAGAAAAGTCTTTTTAAAATCTAGAGATTTTGGCTACATGTCAAGGGGCAAAATGAAAAAAAAAACAACAACATATCTCTACCTTCTTCCCCAGTTGTATTCTTTGAGAACAAAATAACAAGAACTTCATAGGCAGTCACACTCTTAGATAAGAGCCAAGTTAGCTAGTATAGGTAGTGCCAGTTGTCCTCAGAGGTCATCATCTCTAAAAAAATCTGACTAGTGCAGGAAGGTTTGGCAGCTCCTCTATTACATAGTTATCCTCAGAGTAGCAGGGTTATTATTTAGGGGTCTTGACTCTCCCATGAATGTAGGAACAAGACATAGCACCCTTTGGTCAATCCTGAATAGACTCACCCAGAAGAAGACACACAACTTCTAAAAATGTAACACTACTGTGCTATAAGAAATGAGCTTGATGATCTAAGAAAAACATGGATAGACTTTCATGAAATAATGAAGAGTAAAATAAGAAGAACTGAGAGAATGTTGTATGCTGTAACAACCATATTGTTTTAAGAATAACTTTCAATGAATAAGTCATTTTGACTAATATAAATATCCAAATTAACTACAAAGGAATACATGAAGGAAGGTACTATCTGCATCCAGAGAAAGAACTGATAAATAGACGCAGAGAATGGTTTCACACACACACACACACACACACACACACACACACACACACACACACACACACGCCTGATGGTAGCCATCTGGGGGGTGCAGCAAGGGAAGAAATAAAAACACAATTCCATGACAAATCTACTACATATTTCAAAGGAATAGCAAGCTATAAATAATAGATTTTCAATTGCATTTAAAATCATCTTTTTTCTATTCTATCACGTTATGGCAAGGCTTATTTTATTTCTTAAGTTCATAATAAATTAAAGAAAAATTAAGAACATAAAGAAAAACATAAGTGGACACGTAGGAGTACAAGCCAGATGTAGAAATACAGGAATCGCTGAGAGCGCAACATCCTATTTAAGTAACCTTGTCTGGGAGACTGCAGAACTCAGGCGCTACAAAAATCTGAGAAAAGCAAACCTCGACCTCATGTAATATTGTTGTGGGATATGACATGGTGACTAGCGTTGTTCAGTCACTTCTATTTGCCTCATTCTGACTCATTATCAGGCAAATTTTCCAATATAAATGCTGCTTATTTATTCTGGAAATAGTATAAAAAAATCTATAACTTAATTTATCATTTTATTCATTCTCAACCCCTATCTAGGGATGGTACTCCTGGCAAAATACCTCAGTGTTAGAGCCATCTCTCTCTAAAGACATTTCCTCTTTAGTTGCTTCCTCCCAATGAGTAAACACCAACTAGCAGCTACAAATAATAACCACTGTTTAAAAAGTGGTCAAAGTGGTTAACCAAGTCAATATGTAAACAAAGAAAGATAAACAAAAATTTTCCATATTCCCAGGGGAAAAAGTTTCAGGCTCTGATGGTGGGCTTAAGGAAAGAAAGAAGGGAAAGATTACTGTCTTGGGATATGTAATCTTTTGTTTTGATCAGTACAAACTTGATCCCCCAGATTTCATGCCCAATTGCCCCAAGAAACCTTTCTGCCAGAGTTCTCACCCTTTTCTCTGTGGTGCTTGTTTCTGCCTGTGTTGTTCCCTTCCTGGTGGGTAATGAACAACTTTCTCAGAACTACAGAGACAAGACAGCATCTTCTTATCTTATCTTCCTATCTCCAGTGTCCAGCACAATGTCTCCCACATAGTAGTGCTTCGTAAATATTTCCTGATTGATTAACTGATCAAGAATTCAGGTGTAGTTTATTTTGTGGAAGCTAGTAAGTTGTGGGCATATTATACCAGGAGGTACCCAAATTGGTCAGTGTAAAGTACCAAAGTGGGGTGGGGAACTTTCAAGGGAAAAACACAATCCACCCAAATAGACTTACCCTAGAATAAATTGGAATCTCTGATATGGGAGAGATATACACACACCTGTCTGAAACAGGACATGGCTAGGTCTGAAATGAAGTCACAGAGTAGTGACAGGCCTCTTAGGTGCATTTTAATTTTAATCTGAACACTTGGAATAACTCTGGTCTTAGGAAATTCTGGAGCTACTTCAGAGCCTGGAAATGGACAGTTTTGAAGGTCTGGGAAGCAAACTACAAGACAGCAAACCTCTTTATTGCATTTTTTTTAAGTGAGATTATTTGGAGAACATTCCTTGGAACATTGTAAGAGAGATTGTACATAAATGTCCATCAAAATCAAGGAGAATTTTTTTGAAGTTCCTTTTCATATGCATTAAAGATACAAGCAAATGACTAAAGTTGATCACAGTAAATTTCTTACCTGTTTCCTCAGTTTACAATTTGAGCCATGATATCTGGTAGCTCTTATAATTTTAGTTCTATACAAATAAACAATTGTAATTTTTAATGGTAAAGTCATCTAAGTGTATAGTATATATTTTTCCTTTTAAATTTTCTTGAGTACTTTGCCTTTAGCATTAGATTTTAAAAATATTGTTTAATTTTTAGTTAAATATAACTGTATACTTACCTATAAGACATTTGTTTTCTCATAAAGTTTTCTAGGATAATATTCATCTTCATGATTTAAAGTATCTTGTAAGATACTTATGTTTAAGTAAATAAAATTATGTGTCGTGGATGTGGTATGTTACTGCAACATGTTATCAATGGCAACTGGCACATCAATCAATCCATTAAGCTCTAATATATTCCAAACACTGTGCTAGGCACTGGAGATGCAGGTATCATGACTGAAATAATCCTTATCTGCAAAGAACTTACATTCCAATGTGGCAGACAGCAAACACATTTCATATATCTATAGCTATATCTATACACACACACACAAAGTTGTTATATAAAAATGCTAAATGAGGACACTAATAATTTGGGGGATCAAGAAAGCCTTTTTTTTTGTATATGATGGTGCTGAGACTCTATAACAAAGGAGAGTCAGATGCTATGGCTAGAAGGAAGGTGCATGTGATGGAGTATCATATCTGAGGAATAGAGAGAAGGCCAGTTTGACTTGATCTGAGAATTCAGGAGGGGAATAATATCTAAAATTTAGCTGTGGACCAGATTGCTAAGGGCTTTAAAAGCTAATTAGAGAAGTTTATATTTTATTAGAATGAGAGTTTCATATGAAAGACTTTACTGAGAAATTTGTGGATAAAAAGAAACACATGAGTCCAATCATGTATTGGGAATGAATGGTAAAATATGGTCACCCCAAGTACTACATTAGTAATTCAGGGGTGGAAGGTGTTTCATCACTAAAGTAATCACACCCTTCATACCTTTCTGTCATGTGGATTATGATCCATATGCATCATCTCATTCTATAAAATTCTTGCCAGTATCCTTAAATAAATCTTTCATAGAGAATTTGCCCACAATGTTACTTCCAGCTATTAAAAGAACAAGAGGAAAGGCTCCAGAAAATAGTTTAAATTAAATATGGATCATTTATGGAAGGATATGGAAAAGAAATACATGGGACTAGTTGGTGTAGATAGGTTATACTATACACCAGTGAAAGGAATTCCCATATCTATGAGATTATAGGTCTATCTAAGCATTTTTATTTTAAGCATTATTTTGAGTTCACATCTTTAAAGAAGATAAGGATTATTGATTCTAAGTTTGAGTAAATACAATTTTAACTTTTTATGTTAAAAAAAAGTAGTCTATCTTTTTTGCTCATGAAGACCATTGTCATACGATGCTCAAATATATACATTGCTAATGAGGGAAATATGACTCTAAGATTGCATGGAATTTGTCACAATGGAAAAAAGAAATTTCAGGTATAGATGTAAGGGAGAAAAACAATTTTAATAAAACAATGAATGGTACTTCATTTTATTAGTATATTTATGCAAATTCTTTATAGTTACAAAAAACTAATTTGATTTTTACAACAGCATATAAGGTAAATTTGTTTTTAAATTCGTTCTGTGAAGTTCGGATTCAGTCAAAGGGCTGTACTTAAGGACCTAGAGCACCATATGTGGCCACAGTTACCCCACCCCTAGACAAGACTATCAGAGAAACTTGTTGATCATATGAAATAAGGATAAATGACAAAACTTTGAGAACTACAAAGTGTAACAGACATGCAAGTTGTTATTATCGTTATCTCCCTCTCCCCCAAAAAAGGAGTTACAAACTACAGAGAGTCAACAGCTTGGCTTACATACAATTTGAAGCCTTTTATGTAATGTATTAAGTCCTTCTTAATTATACCCATCTGAGTTTGTAAAATTCTTCCTGTTCTTGTTAGAGCATAAACAAAACTCCTGTCCTACTTATGACCTACTGGAGAAGATGCTGAACAGAGGATAAGTTGTAGTCTAGGTCAAGATTGGAAGTAAGAAAATATTTTCTTGAGATAAGTCTGTTACAATTCCATTCCATAAATTCATCTTTACATTTTTTCTAATGTTGACCACTCGGAGCTTAAGGAGTGCTTCAAAATGGCAAATGAAGCTCTGGAAATTGCAGAGTACAAGTGGAACAGTTCTTGAGAAAAATCACTTTCATAATTACATGTCAGGAAACTATTTCATGCCTCCTGAATAAAAATGCCCAAGTATTTTAAAATGGAAATATCTTTGCTCTTAATGGCACACAGAAAAAAAAATCTCAAAGATATTATGTTTGAACATAGCTAAACAAAATCAGTGAAAATGAATGCTTGCTTTTAAGTGAGGATTCTAATATCTCAGACACTTGGTGAGAGGAGGACTAGGGTATGGGAAAAGCCTGTGAGGTAAAATATAAATCACAATTTTGTAAGATTCTTTCCAAAGAATGTACTTACTAAGAAATATTTCTGTGTAAAAATTGCATTATTAAACTTCAGTTTTAATGGATATATGATTTCATTCATTAACCTATTCTTTCCATCAGTGCAGATTTGTAATTTCCCATATTTTCCCTTATTATTCAATTTTCCTTACAGATCTGCCAAAGAAGCACATATTTCTTATCCTTCCACCTTCTATACATATCAACCAAGTATCTGAACCACAGCTCTGCCATTTCTCACCCTTTTCACAAGACCAGACTATTTTTTCTTCTGATTATATTACATCTTAGGTGGTATTCCTATGCTATTTTCTATACATAGATTATAACTGAGAACGAACTGAAGCCTGTTTATGCTTAGTATGCATCTCTTACTGGCTCCTAGGCCATCTGTAACTCTTGATTCTTCAGAAATGATAGTGGTCCAAGATTCAAATCTATATGCCACTACTACACCAAAATAATGGAAATTTTTTGTTGAGTAAACCCAGATCATTCAAAGAACTATATGGTTTCCAAAAAAATAATCCAGCAGATAGCTAACCATCATCTTTCTGAGCTCTAGACACTGTTCTGTGTCAATTTGTAATTCCTTGTCTAAGTGTATATATACTTTAATGACCCTCCATGGAATTGATCATTATCTGGACAGCATGCATTTTCATCCATTTTCCTATATGGATTACAAAGGCAATTTCTTCTTAGTAGTAGTCCATCTCATTAAGGAAATGTAATGTTTTGAATCTTGATAGAGTCAGCACAAAATCATAAGCAGACAGGAATATCTGGAGTACCTCAGTATCTATAGGAAATTCCTTTTCTATTTGGACACTGACTCACTTAAAAGAAGTGGATCATCAAATAGTTATCTCTGTGAAATATATATCAAACTGTTTTTTTCTAGTCTTATCACATACATGAGTGACTTGCTGAAAGTTATACTTTGACAGAAATAAAAGCTGAATACACTGATTGGTCTTGGTCTTTCTAAAGTAAGGTCTTTCCCAGGTCTCTCCACTCTATGACTAAGGGCTGGGTAAGAGTTGAGACAAAAGATGGCTCAATTTATCATCTAAAAGATATCAGTCTATCAGTGGAAGACCCTCAGAGGATCTGGTCAGAACAGAAAACAATTGCTATTTACACTAATTCTAAACCATCAGAACCTAAATAGTGAGCCACACAGAAGCTTGGATTGTGGCAATTATTTCCCATTCAATGAAAGCCAGAGTGATTTGGGCTTTAAGGTGGAATCAAATAGTTCCATAAAATAGTCAAAGGATATATACAAGCAGTTTTCAGACAAAGAAATAAAAATTATCTATAGTCATATGAAAAATGCTCTAAATCACTATAGATTAGAGAAATGTAAATTAAAACAATTCTGAGGTACTATTTCACACCTATCACATTGGCTAACAGGGCAAAAAAGAAAAATTATAAATGTTAGAGGGGATGTGGGAAAACTGGGACACTAATTCACTCTTTGTTGAATTGTGTACTGTTGGAACTATGCCCAAAGCACTATAAAACTGTGCATACCCTTTCATCCAGCAATACCACAGCTAGGTTTATAATCACCGTCAAAAAGGGAGGAAGTTGTTTAGGAGTTTTCCTAAATAACACAAGAATAGATTATAAAGGACCTTTCTAAAGAAAGTAACAACTGGCAGAAGTTCATCAGTAATTCAGATGGAATTATAGGGCACTGGATAAAAACAAAAGACAATACACCAGAAATTTCTCCAGAGGATCAGCATGTCTCTGGTTGCCTTTAAAAAAGATGGCACCTCTAAGGAAAGAGTGTGGTCTTTATTTTTTTTCCTCCTTTGTTCTTCTTAGGGAATGGAGGAAAGAAGATAAGAGATTACTTTCTCCTCCCCTTTCAATTGTTTAATGAAGCAACCTCTGACAGCATCCAATGAAGCAAAGTCTAGCCTTAGAATCAAAATGAATTGGTGAGAAGACTCTAGCACCAGGAACTGTGATCCTTTTCAGGAGTTGGAAAGCTCTAGATGTAAAACTAAGCCAGGATTTTAGCTAAGCCTGAAGCTGAATATGTCAGAGATTATGACCAAGTATGAGAATTATACGTCTTGCCTGGGAGCAGGACTAGGAGGCATTGGAGCAACTCATTCATCCAAAATACTGCACTTACAATGAGCAGGTCAGGGAAACAGTGAGAAGGGAGGAAAGAGGGGAACAAATTTTGGAGGTTTAAGTTGCCTCAGCCACATGTGTAGTCTATATGCAAGCCTTCCTACTCATGAATTCTTTGACATATAGATAGATAGACAGACAGACAGAGAGATAGACAGACAGAGATACGCACATATGCATCTACACATATATATCTGCATATCTACATCTATACTGATGTCCTGTGCATTAGGATAGCATAGCCCAGTTTTATGTGGAAGATTGCTGCTTTTCTTACTATGCCATTTTTAAAAAATGCCTTTACTTTCAGTTAAACACATTCATAGAACCTTAAAAGCTAATACTTAAGGAATATAAGACAAATAGAGTACTTTGAAATAGAAGTAATAGTCTCTTGGGGAGCCCAATCTTTGAGTACGAGCTGGAGAGAGTGTTCCAAAGAGACACTACCTGAAAGTGAATTTACAATTTACTGGTTAAAGTGCTTTCCAGAATCTTTTTTTGACCTCACTGTGTTGACTTTTATCTTTGTATACTCAGTGCCTAGTGCAGTTTATGAAACACAGTAGGTACCTAATAAATACTTATTGGTGAACTGAATAATCACTTAAGATCTTATATTAAATGCTGATAAGCAAAGTCAACACCTTTACTTTTTTTTCCATTTCTCATTTTCTAGCGTCACTGGCTTATTTGAATAATGTAGGTTAAATTGAATATTTAAACTATATAAATATTGAAGTATTAAATATAAAAAGTATATAAAGTGTTTTCTCATTATTTTGAGTCTCTCTGCTAATTGACGTTGATATCTAACTTTGCACTAATCAATGCTCTAATTAAATACAGATGACTGTAGCCAGTCTGGTAAGAGACAGTCATTTTCCTCTTTTGTAACATTCGCAAGATTGGTCATGCCCATTGCCTTCTGGTTATCTACTTGAAGGAAATATTCAGTGTATAAATATGTTGGTTTTAGTAGTTTACAAAGAGTGGACTTCAACTTGTACCATATTTTTGAATATAGCTTTTATTTTGCCATCCTCCCCTGTGCCTACCTTCTCATTGAAACCACCAAGTGTCAGTTTCTGTGTTGATTTAGTTAAGAAGATGTTAAGTTCTTTTTTTTGGGGGGGGGGGAAGAGGGAAGGTAGGGCAACTGGGGTTAAGTGACTTGCCCAAGGTCACATGGCTAGTTTTGTGTTAAGTGTCTGAGGGTGGATTTGAACTCAGGTCCTCCTGACTCCAGGGCTGGTGTTCTATTCACTGTGCCACCTAGCCACCCCCATTGTCAAGTTCTTCAAATAATTTCTTCACCTTTTAATTTGCTGCAACAAGTATTAATTTATACGCTACAATTTTCCTTCATGATTAACGCAAAATGATCAAGTGTCCCATAAAATGAATCCTATTGTCTGTGGGTGACTCATGAAATCAATTCTGTCAACTCTTGAAACTTCCTTTTGTTTTCTGATTTCATCTACTATAGGAAATGTCATTATTAAAGTGCTTCATTCTCCTTTTACAAACATTTGTTTGATAACTTTTGTTTTCACATTATCTTTATTTCTGAACATCTATCTCTCCCCTACCTAAACCAGAATCTTTGTTACATCCCTTGCCACAAAGAATTAAAAAAAAAAAAAGGAAAAACAACAGTTGAGCAAAATTAATCAGCACCTCATCTGAGACCGGTAGCATATGCATTTTTTTTAACATCCATTGCCCCTCCCCCCCCCCCCCCCCGCAAGTCGGGTACATTTTTTCATCTCTTCTTCAGGACCTGTTTTGATCATTATAATTACACAGGGTTCAGTTTCATGGCTCCTCCTCACACTACAGTTTTAATTATTATATAGACTGTGTATGTTGTTTTACTTTTTCTGTGCACAGAAATTTCATGCACAGTATTTAATTCTGCACTGATTATTCTAAATTATTCCATGCTTTTCTGTATTATTTATAACATAATTCCTTAGAATACATTGATAAGCTATTTCTGTTACATTCATGTACCACCGTTTGATTAGCCATTCCCAAATTTTGGAATAAATCTACCTTACTTCCAGTTTCTTGTTGATATAGCTTACTTATTTCAATAATATGACTCCTTGATCACTAAACAAAGAGCACACATTTACAGTACCACAATTATTTTGTCTTTGTATTCCTAACATGTATCACATTGTCTTCCTTACAGTAATCACTTAATAATGGAGACTGAATTTAATTGAATAGTTAAGACAGTATTTAATGGGAGTGCTAAAAACCATGTGATTCCTATTATCCTCTGCCCTTCTTTCAGCCACTTCACAGCATGTGAAAAAGCCACACAAGGCGAAGACCATTTGTATCTTAAATGATTATTTCATGGTTTGCCATGACCAGTAAATTCATCACCCAGTGTCTAATCTACAAAGATGAACTATTCTATAGTTACTTAAGGTGGTCCCTAAATAATAATAGCAAATATAAGTAATTAACATTTGTGTAGAGCTTTAAGGATTGCAAGGCACTTTATAAATATTATCTCATTCAATCTTTGTAACAACTCTGGGAGGTAGGTGCTATTTTTATCTTCATTTAACAAAGGAGGAAACTCAAGTGAGTTGACAAGATTCATGCAACTAATGTCTGAAACAGGATTTAAACTCAGATCTTCCTCACTCCCAGTCTTATTCTCCATCCACTGCACTTCCTAGCTGTCTCATTAGACTCAATGTATTGTCAAGACCATACTTAGCTCTTCTAGTTTTACACAACCTGTATAGAACTTATATTCTGTCAGTTATAGATACAACATGGTCACCTCAATATCACAGGAAAATATTAGATTAGGACTTTGTCAAAATTATTATATAATAATAATAAAGTTATTGTCATATAACTAACTGGACCAAGAAAATGAAATGTAGCTGTAAATAATAGATAAAACTGTATACGATTCAGAAATAGGTCATATAAAATACTAGACTTCATTATGAGTAGTGAACTAAAATGGAATAAAGTTCAATATCCATTTCAGAAAGGGATTTCTGTGTTTCCTTGTTGCACATATTCCTTCTGTCCTCTCATTCATAGAGTTGTCTTTGAGAAAATTCAAGGGACAGTCAGGCATGCAGAAAATGTTCTCACTTAACAGTGATCAATCACTGCTGAGGTTTTTCCTGCTTTCTTGCTATAGGAAGTAAGGGAATGACTCCTGATTAGGCCATTTTACACACAATGGAACTTTATTATATTTTAACAACCTGTATTACAATATAGCTCAGGAAAAGAACAAAGATTTTAGAGGTAGAGAGACATAAATTTTTAATATGTTTTGTCAGAAAAATAAGGACACATTATCTTCCTCTCCTAATTCATAATGTAATTCCATTTAGATATAGGTGCATGGTTAGACATAACAAAGATATTCATGTAGTATAAAATCATTAAAAAGACTAAATTATTGCTCTTTTTAGGTGTATAAATTTAATTAATAGTACAATTCTAAAAATTATCCAGAATACTGTGACCATATTTTTCTTTTAATCAGATTTTCTTTCATTAAGCTTGATGAAAACTCCCTTTTAAAAACTGACAAGAGAAGTGAAATCAAGGAAGCAGTTCTTACTCATCTTTCCAAATGAAATTAGAGAAGGATTTTCATATACATACATAGAGTATGTGTGTCTCCTATACACACACACACACACACACACACACACACACACACACATATAATTACCAATAATTCTAGAGTGAATGATGCAAACCGTGTTGTCTGATTTTTTTGTATTTTTTTTCATATTTTGGAAGCTAATTTTTTGTCACTGTGAAGTTCTGTTTTTACAGACAGATGTTTATCTGCTATCTTACCTGTATAACTCAAGATTAATGGGTATCAATGTTGACTGACTTGATTGGTTTTTTGAATGACTATTTTAAAGAATATTTTTCCTTATTTGAATCAAAATCTGGCCATCTATAACTATTACCCATTGATTCTTATACTACTTCAGAAGCTACGTAGGATCATTTTCTTTTTCTTTTATATGTAGTAATTGATTATAAGGCTGAGAACAGGGATTGTATGACTTTTGTATTTGATTCCTTAGTTCCTGGCATATAGTAGGTAATCAATTAATCTTTCTTTATTACTTGATTTCAAATATGTGTCATCATCTTTGAAGCCTCTTTTTAGCCTTCTTTTCTTCAGGCTCAATAGTACAGAGATTACTTATCTCTCTTCTTCACCTACTCAATAGCATTCTTACATTGTAGTGCTCAGTCGTAATATAACAGATAGGTGCTGTTACCATAGCTGCAAACTTAATCTTTACACCAACAAATAATCTATTGGTACATATAGAGTTGAAATCATTGACACATTGAAAGTAACCAGCAGCATTTAGTCGGATATTCTTTTTCATTAGAACATTTATTCTTCAATGTCAAGGCTCTATGACAACCATTGCGGATATTCCTTGCAAAAGCAGTTCATGAGCCTTCCTTGCTATAGTAGTTGGTATTCATGAGTTATTATGGCCAATAATATTAATTATCCTGAAGCTGGTGATGAGCCACTCAGAAATTAGCTCTTCAGAGGAAAGAAACACAATTTGTCATACTAGGATCATATTCAAAGTCTTTCCAACTTGAGAGGACCTAAAAGATCTTTTTCGCTTCTGACAGAAGCAAGGCTCACTTTTATGTCATGTTAAGGCATCTGAGTAAGATGACAAAAAATTTCTTTTAATGAGGCAAAAAGTCCTTCCTTTAAAAAGTCATCTCTTTTAGCAACCACATCATATTGTCAACACACAGTTCCCTTCCATGTGAGTGGCTATCAAGTCACATCTCCCTTATCCCCTATTCATTTAAACTGATTTTAAAAATAGAGAGTATGGAGTAAATACAAAACATTAAATTGCATCTGTTAAACAGATTTGAATCAACATTTCTTCCAGATATTCCAGACATTTTGGAAACCAATTCTGCTGTACAAATTATTACTTCTATCTCTCAGATTTGTACCATCAATAAATTTGATAGGCATCTTGATTCATTTAAAAAAATAAAATGTTGAATAAATCAGGAGAAAACACTCTCCATTTTCAATTTTTGTCTATTAGAAATACTCTTTGGGTACATAATGGGTGTCTGATGCATGTGCAGACCTCATTAGTTTACTAAGATGGTATCATACACATAGAAGATGCTGGAGAGCTGCTTCTGGAAGAATTGTGAAGATTGGAGCATTTCTGAACATCTTGTAACCATCTTAGTTAGTCTTCCATGTGGTTGAGAGGAGCCTTTGTTCACTGGCTGTGTGGAACTGTCAGTATCTTCAAAAAGTCCTGTATCAGTACCAGCAGTAGTTTGTGATGCATTCATGTCTAAGGGAGTGAAATGACTCCTTTACTAGTGAAGTGACTTAGCTTCTTGTGAGAAAAACATTCTATAAGAGCAAGGGTAATGGGATGTTCTGCCTCTTCCCGCCTCCCTGGATCATATAGCACCAAGAAATGGGCCTGGGTCTTTGGTGCAAGGAGTGTTGATCCCAACGTGAGTTGGACATGCAAACTACAGGAATCCAGGAATCCAAGTAAGTGTTAGGGCCAGCTCAGAATCAGTGCTCTGAGAAGCAAGGTTTTGAGACTCCAATGCATTCAAAGTCACCAGGAATGACTGCTTTGAACATTAACTTGTTTAGATTGATGCTATGTAGATTCTGAACTCAGTTGTGAACCCTATATCCTCCCTCCCACCCACCCTAAACACTGGTTCCATAAATTTGAGGGAACAAGCTGGTGAGGGCTTGAATTGATGACAGAATAAAGAGATACCCCAAACCCCTCAGGGAATCCTACAACCCTTAGGAGTGATGATATAGCAGTCCTGACTCTGGGATAGTAATGGCAAAGGGTACACATTTTATTTGTGGGTAAATACAAAATTATAACAAGTCTGACCCAGAGAGTGTGGGGCCAAATTTAATCATATTACAGAAAATACGTATGTAGGTATATATTTCTGTGTATATATATTGAATCAAATGAAAGTTCAATTATTTATATCCTTTGAGGTTAATGATATCAAAATTTGTTAACAATACAGATTCTCGTGACTTTTTAAGAATTGACCCAAATGCTATGCTCTCTTCACCTAATGTTTTCCATTCTGGGTTTTAAGTATTTCTCTCAGCCCCAAATTTGGGCTCCATATTAGGAGACTTTAACCTACATATTGATACTCCCTCAAATACTCTAACTTCCAATTTCCTCAAGTTACTCAATCTCCATGACCTATTTCTTTACTTCAACTGTAGACAGTCATCCATAACCTTGGTCTTTTCATCTCCTACAAATATTGCACTTCCTTGTAAATGAAGCCTCAAATTCCTTTATCTGATTGTAGTCTTTTAACACCTGATCTTTTCCTCCACTTTGTGACTCCTAATCCCAACCCACTCCAATCTAAGGACCTTGCATGCCATGTCACTGAACAAACTGAGGCCATTTGCCAAGAGCTGTCTCTTCTTACCTCCTCTCAGATAGCTTTTACCAGTTTCTACTCTTTCATTCCTGTCTCACACAAAGAAGCTAAGCATCTTTTTGCCAAGTCAAAAGTCCAGACGTGAATCCTTGATCCTACCTACTTCTGTCGAAGATTGCTCAAAACCTAATCACCAACTTTCAGTCACCCAGGTTCACAAACACAATTTCATCTTTAACTCTACTCTTTCACTAATACCACATTCAAACTGTTATCATACCTTGTCATTTCTACCTTCATAACATCTCCTGTGTGTTTCCCTTTTTCTATAGATATAGCCACCACTGAAATACAGGGTTTCATCACCTGATGTTTAGACTATTGCAACAGGGAGGAAGGGATGGAGAGAGAGGTTAGAAAGAAAGGAAAGAAGAGAAGAAGAGAAGAAACAAAGAACTTATTACCTACTATATGCCAGGCACTATGCTAAGCACTGATTTGGTAATCAAAATAATTGTGGGAGGTAAGAGCTTTTGTATCCCAATTTTGCAGTTGAAGAAATGAGGCAGAAAGAGATTAAATGACTTAACCACAGCTATACAGCTAATAAGTGTCTAAGGATGGATTTGAACTCAGGTCCTCCTTACTCTAGGTCCAGTGATCTATCTACTGAACTATTAACTACCTTCTGGCTAGTCTTCCTACCTCGAGTCTCTTTCCACTCACATTCATCCTTTACTCGGTCAAAAAGTGATTTTCATAAAGTGAAAGTATGACGAGGTTTCCCTACTCCCAATTCAGTAAACAACAGCAGCTTCCTATTACCCTCAGATCAAATATAAAACCCTATATTTGACATTTAAAATCTTTTATGACCTGACTCCTTGCTATTTTTTCAGGTTTCTTACATTTTACTCTCCTACAAGTATTCTTCACTCTGGTTCCATTGCCTTTTTTGCCATTCTACACATTATACATTATCATTACACTTTATCTTCAGACTCTGTACCTTTGTGCTCACTGTTCCCCATGTCTGTAATCCTTTCCTTCCTTACCTCGTTCTCCTGGCTTCCTTGACTTTGACAGTGGTTTGGAACATGCATTAAGAGAAAGAAAGACTAGGGACAGGAAGGATAAATAAATGATAAAGCATTTATTGAGTGCTTACTGTTTGTCTGGCACTGTGCTAAGAGCTGAGGCTACCAGTATAAGAAACAGTTATAGTACTATCCAGGGAAGTATAATTCAGAAATAGCCATGAAATGGCATTGAGGCCTGCTCATGGGAAATATAAGACTTCACCTATTAGAACCCAAGAGCCCAGGCCAGAGTCCAGTTGTCTCATGGGAGAGGTTTAAGGAAGATTAGCAAGATAGTGTAATATAGGAGACCCCATTTGGTAATCGCCAGGAACGGCCAATTATGAGGCTATTGCAAAGTCGTCTAGGCAAGAGGTGATGGTTGTATGAGAGGAGAGAAGAAAACACATAAAAGAATTGTAAAGACAGAGATGATAAGATTTGGAAATTGAGCAGTTATACATGATAAGAGTGAAAATTCAAGAATGATACCCATGGATAAACTTGTAAATATGGAAAAATGGTGGTGTCCAAAACAATACAAAGAAGATAAAAAGGGATGTTGGTTTATGGGAATAGATAATGAGTTCCATTCGCAACTTATTACATTTCAGATATCTATGGGACAATAAGTGTGAAATCTCAGTAGGAAATTAGTGACTCAGTATCTCAGAAGTCAATGATGTGATGATCTCAGATGTGACTATACAGACCTTAGAGAATGCACATAAAGACAACAATGAAAGCATATGTGTATACAAACATATGCTATATGTTTAGAGATAAAATTTAACCCAGAAGAATTCAAAGAGTCTCTGAGAGAGAAAATATAGGCAGAAAAGAGGACAAGACCAAATGTAGAGCTTTTTCATACCCACAGTGGATATGAAATGAATCATATTCTAGACTAAAAAGTGATCAGACACATGGCTGAGTTGATATCAAATGAGGTTAGTCTGTAGTTACTTGTGATCACTGTACTGTCAATTACTGCAATTTAATGTCAATGTAAATGATCTATTTAATAAAACATACTAGAATTTTTATAAGAATTGACATCGATCATATTTATAGTTTCTGAGATACTGCTTCTCCACTTGTGAAAATCAAAATAACATTTGCCCATTTGCCCATTTCCAATCATCTAATACCTGTCCTATTTTCCATAATTCACTAACTAATACTGACAGTAGCTCTGGCATCCAATGTAGCATCTCTGTAAGTTCCCGTCACATATATAATTCATCTGGATCTAGAGATTTGGATTCAATTAAAATAGTTTCAAAATTCTTGCTTCAGGACGTTTGTTGTTGTTGAGTCACTTCAGTAGTGCCTGATTCTCTGTGACCCCATTTGGAGTTTACTGACATAAATACTGGAGTGGTTTATCATTTACTTCTCCATCTCATTTTACAGATGAGGAGCCTCAGCAAACAGGGTTAAGCGACTTCCCAGGATTACAGTTAGGAAGTATCTGAGGTTAGATTTGAACTCAGGTCCTTTCTCCTGACTTCAGGGCCAACACACTATCCACTGTGCCAACTAGCTGTCCTATGACATTTGCTATGCCTATTCAATTCCAAAGATCATTCTCCTTGCTCGAGAAGACAGAAGCAAAATAATGGTAGAATAGCATTGACTTCTATATTTAGTAACTATTATACCATCTTCCCCCAAGCTATGGGTCTCTTCTATGTTATCTCTTCTGCTTGCTCCAAATGTTGGTTTCAAAGTCCTATTTTATATAAATGAAATTATTTGATAAATGTTAAATTAACATAAAATAAGTGAGTGGATATTATATGGTGGAAAATAAAAAAAAAAGAATAATGGGAACTGCCTATATAGACTGTATGAAACTGAGGGACTGCAGTGTTCCCCATGAGAATATAGTATATTCTTTTCTCCCCAGTTGGCTGGCATTAAGCAGAGCTAATCTGATCTATATAGTGATAGTATCTTCAGTAAAGAAAGATTAATTGTATTAGTGTCTCCCAAACAGGCACAAATTGCTCTAACAATATCAGGAAGAAAAAATATAAAGCATCTTTTCATCTCTCTGTCAGGTGCAACCAATTTTAAAATTAAATTTCCAAGGCCTTTGTCTTTTGGGTCATCTAAAAAACTGAAAGATATGTAGATCATTTTGGCAAGTCAATATTATGTCATGAGATATACTAACTAATATACTAACTTTCTCTTTTTCATGTCAAAACAGAAACAGCATTGCTATTGGTTGACAAACCTGGTTTCTTTTCAATGCATGAATAAACTATATGTTGAGTTAGCTAAATATACTACTATAATGATCTGACCATGTCAATAAAATTCAATTTCACTTAACAAATAGTTTTTAAGCACATACTATATATAAAACACTATTATAGGCACTAGAACACAAAGAAACATGATGAAATAGTACCTGTATATGAAAGGCGTAGAGTGACTCCACTAAGGGATTGCTTTTCCTTTTGGCTTTGTATACCTCATACCTAGTTCACATACAGTAAATGACAAAAATATGTGTTTTGAATTTAATGAGCTTATATTCTACTGGGAGACAATGCATATGCAGAAAAGCAATTATGATATTTTGAGGAAGAATAGAACACCAATAAGTAGGACGATCAGGGAAGACTTCACAGATGAGATAAAAACTCAGAAGAAAGACACTATGGATTCTAAAAGGTGGAAGTGAAAAAAGAAAGCATTTCTGGCTGAGGTAAACCTCAATAAAGACATGGACATAGGAGACGGAATGGTCAAACATAGTGTTCTTGAAATGGAATGATATAAAATAAATCTAGAAAAAAGGTTGGTGGGAGTCAGAATATAGAGGACTTTAAATGACAGGCCTAAGAAATGTCATTTTATCTTTTATAAAATGAGGAGGAACTGAGGATTTTTCAGCATAGAAATGACATAATAAGACTTGCGCATTAGGAAGATTATTTTGGCAGCCGTGAGAAGAATGGATTGGGGATAAATGATAAATTAGAAGCAGAGAGACCAATTAGGAGGCCACTGCGGTAATGCAAAGTGTGAGATGATGAGGACCTGAACTAGGACATGACTGTGAGTGGAGTAAAAAAGGGCCAGATGTGAGAGCTGTTGTGAAATGACAAGACTTGGCAAATTGGTGAGGCAAAGAAAAATGTGAAGAACGACACCACAGTAATAGATCCAAGGAACTGGGAAGACAGTGGTGCCTCAAGAGAAAGTAGAAAAAAATAGAAAGTGGGTAGGTTTAGAGAAGAAAATAATGAATTCTGCCTGGGATAGAGTGAAATTGAGATGCTAATGGGAAATCCAAGTGAAGATGTTCTATGGCAGTTAGTGATGTGGGACCAGATTTCAAGAGAGATGCTCTGGATGAATGTATCAATTTAAAAGTCATTTATATAGAAAGGGTAATTGAATCAATGTCAAGTTTTAAGAAGATCAAAGGAATTATTATATATATACATATATAATATACATACATATCTGTATATATATCTATGTGTGTGTGCATATGCAGAACCTTGTGACACTTCTGCTTAAGTAGCAGCTGATCATTATTCCTCAAAAGAGACTAAGGCGTAGTCAGGTAGGAGGACAACCAGTAGAGATCTGTGCCATGGGAGACTAAAAAGAAGATAATCTTTATGAGGAGGTAGAAGGTGATAGGTTTGTAGACAGTAGAATGGGGATCCATAAAAGGTCAATTGATTCCACAGCTAGACTTTTGGTAACCTAGAAAAGGGCAATTTAAGTCAAATGATGAGGAATAAGCAGAAAGTAAAGTAGAGGAAGTGAGTTTAGAAAACTATCTAGGCAACTGATAGGGAAAGGAAGCAATATGTGACAACAGTATAAGGGGATGGCAGAGTAAAGGTAGGTTCATTTTATTTTTTCCTGAGAAGGGTTAAGCTTACTGGTAGGAAGGGAGGTAGACCTGCATTTGTTTTTAGGAAATAGGAGCCAACATTGTTATGTGGAATACTAGAGACAAGTAATAGTTTGGATATGCTTTAATTTCGTGGCAACACTGGTTACGTACATTTGCTTCTAGTGGCACAAGTCTGTCTTAGAATATCTCACCCTGTTCAGATGAAATCAGAGTGAGTTTATTCCCTAATTTTTACTTAGATCACTGCTAAGTAAGTGCTGGATTTTGGGCCACACATTTTTTGTGGTTTTAATTATTTTATTTTTAAGAATGAATATTACTCTAAGAAAATGAGCAAAAGTTATTGCACTTAAATAGCACATTTCAGAGATATTTCTATGGATTTTGTTAATAGAAGGAAATCAAGCATTTCAAGGATCAAGCATATATACTCAAACATACTCAATTGCACTAAAGTACAAAGAAAAGTGTGGTCAAAAATGAAAAACAAAAACTGACAAACTGTTGCCACCAAACAGTCTAATTAATCTTCAGAGAAGATTATTGAGCAAAGACCTTCAGCAGGACCTGGCAGTCAGGGGATTTGTTACTGATTACTTTACAATGAAGGGTAAGCTTCTTGATGTGGGATTACAGATGCCTATCCCTAGAAGTTAGCATACTGTCTGGCACATAGTAGGAACTTAATAAATATTGATTGATTGATTGGAAGAACAATGAGAATACTAGTAAAAAAAAAAAGAATTTTGCATTACTTGACTACATACGTTTCTTTTTTTGCAAGACTTTTATTTTCTCCCCACCCCTTTTTAATAGAGTAGTAAAGAAAATAAATTTTTTATTAATTTAAAAACTCATATTACCTCTAACATAGAGCTCCTCTGTAGATTTCTGATCTACTTCAGCTGATTTTTTTTCCTATCTTTATTGTCTTTTGTGCCATTTCTCTCTCATCTCTAATAATTCCAGGATTTTCTTTGATACTGGTTTTAGTTTAGCTGTAATCTTTCACTAAATATTGCTGAAAATATGCTTTTCTGCATACAATTCTTTATAACAAAACATTAATTCTCACACGTATGTTTCCTAACAGTAACCATGAAATGGCCCATAAGATTCAGGACACAAAATAAAATTGGTTAACATGCAAACCATGTCATCTTGCTCCTAATTCCCTAGAATTACGTGATCTTTTATGCTAACATCTCAATCAAACAAAAACAAAAAAAGTTTCAGGCAATATTCACTTTTCATAATACTAAATTTACCTGAATCTTACCTTCCGCTGTGTCAGATGGTGATGGGAGGGTGTTGTACTGTATACTACACTGCTGTAAATCTCTCTACCTTGGTTGCCCTTGAAAACCAAGGGAGAGGTTGCTGGGACTTTAGTCTCTGCTGTTGGAAATTACTGAGACTCACTAAGGTGAGGACATTACCTTAGAGCCTAGACAGAGCCTGAAGGACTTGCATTATGGTGTGGGGGCATAATTGCAACACGAAACTTGAGTTTTAAAGGCAAACAATGAAAATATGCAATGAAAGCACAAGGAGTTCTTGATAATAGTAACGTGAACAAGACCAGTGAATTGTCCAGCTCCACAAACCTGCATGCATCACATCTCTGATTTTTTTTTCTTTCTCTACTGCATATAACCACAAATGTATACAATGTGGTATAAATGTGAAAGTGAAAATGAGGTGACTATTAAAATAACTCAACTGCTTGTAGTCATTAAAGTTAAACATGGAAATGCTGAGGACTGACTGTATATACATACTACATTCACACAGATAAATATGTATTTGTGTATAAATATATACATATAAATGCATATTCTTCCATCCATGCAAAATCTTAATGAGAGCTATCTATCTATGAATTAAAAGCATCCTCAGTGAAGGTATCAATAGGTAATGAGCAATATTCAGCAATGGTCATAACTTTATCATATGTTGTGATCTTAGAAATATTACTTCATTTCATCCTCATAATTATCCTGAGAGGTAGCTGCTATTATTATCTTCATTTTAAAGATGAGAAGACTAAGGCAGCAGAAGAAGAGTTACATTTCCATAGAAAGTGTCTGAGACTGAATTTTAACTCAGTTATTCACTGACCCCAGGACTAATCTTCTACCCACTCTTCTACCTCAAATGCTCCCTTAGCATCTTAAAATAGTCAGAGGAAAGTGACAAAGGCCTCCAGGATGTTGGGTGAACTCCTTGTAGTAAGAGCATCCCCAATTGTAACCCAAATTTGTATCTCCAACTTTATCCTTGACTCCTTGATCTTTTTTGTCCTATTTATCTATAACAGGAAACCGACTAATGAAGGCCAAGTCCTGGGGATTTGTCCAGAAGCAGGCTTCCCAATCATTGCTGTCAATTCCAAGAGAATCTATTTAGTTTCTAAGTTTTGGAGCTTTTACAAGCTCTACCACAACTGTCACATTTGTCACCTCCCTTTTCACACTTAAATTACTGCAAAGCCTCCCAAGTTTGGTCCCAATTTCTTCCTTCTCAAACTGTGGCCATACTATGGCCAAAGTTATTTTCATAAAGCACTCTTCACACACACACACACACACACACACACACACACACACACACACACACACACCCCACACATTAAAACTACTGACATCCTATTATTTAAAGAATGAAATACAAACTCCTCCATTTTCTCCTTTAAAACCATTTACATGCTTGTGAAAACTTACCTTTATAGTACTTATTATTTGTTCATCCCCTTCACACATTCTATGATCTACCCATACTAGTCTTCTTGTTATTATCCATCAAGGACATCCTATCTTCTACCTCCATGTCTTTGTACCGATTGTGCCCCATGAATGAAATGCATACCTTCCTGACCTCAACCTTAGCTCATCTCATCTTCTACATGAAGCCCTTCCTGATTTTCTCGGACATGAGTCCCTTTTCTTCCTTAAATTACCTTGTGTTTTATATGTGTATATAGGTATTCGTATATCTATGTCTATATATGTTGTATATATTTTTATATCTATGTATTCTCTTCCCCAGAAATAATATAAACTACTTGAGGGCAAGGAATGTTTCATTTTTGTCTTTTTAACATCGGCACATATCACTTTGTGGGGCACATAGTAGGTATTTGATAAATGATTACTGAGTGACTGGAAGGGACAGGTGGAGATAAAATCAAGGATATAAATCAAAGGGTTGGTCTTAGAAAGGAAAAGGGTAGGGTTCCTATTTTCTCAAAGAAGAATCAAAGAATGAGAGAATGGGGGTGATGCTCAAGGTAGATGGCTAGGATTTTTTCCAGTAAAGTAAGGGGTCTTCTAAGGAGACAGAGGGGAGTGGGTTTAAGGAAAGAAGAAGAGGTTTGAAACAATCTCTGTGAGGAAGATGATAAGGAATTTATTAGGGAAGAGAGAAAAAAGATATCTACCTAGCAATGAGTGTCCTGTTGAAATTTAATAAAAATTATCATGACCCAAATTGATACAGTTTAATTCAATTAAACAAACATTTCTTTGTGTGTGTTTGTACCACTATATACAAAGTGATATGCTAAGCACACTGGATACAAAGACCAAAAGAAAAGAAAAACATTAATACCCTCAAGGAACTTACACTCTATTGGGAAGTAAAACATATCAACAAACATGTGAAAAGTTGAGGAGTGAAAGAGCACTAACAACTTCATTTTGTTGTTGTTTATCCTTTGCTTTTGAAGAGAACCAATGGCATCACAGGGTGATGTCTTGATTTCTTTATGAATTCAATTTAAATGAGGCAGAGTTATACAAAGTCATCAACCTCACTTTCTCTACCAGAATCATTGGAGCCCAATAGCAGGACAAAAGTCAGGATGACTACCAATGGCCCAGGATCCAGTGGATGATGTTGACATCTCTGATGTTGGACCAAGGCTCTAAGCACTCCACAGTGCCTGCTTTAGTCACCCTCATGCCTATTGGAACAAACTATTCTCAAGTTCCCCCTCTGCCAGGGGAATTCCTCACATGCTTGGTGTAGACAACTCCTCTAACTCACCAATGGATTTAATACCTGTCAGTTACCCTTAGCCATAGTTACCAAAGGAAGTGGTCCCTGATCAGTAAAGCTATTTCTTCCTACACTGTTAAGCAATAGGCAAGTAGAAGTGGAAAAGACAAATAGATGATGCAGATAACCATTGTGGTGGTTTTGCAAGTCATGAGCAAAGATCACACAAGAGACAAGAGAGTTAAGGGCCAAGGATGGTGTTGAGTTCTTGTAATAGTAATTAATTTAAATTTGAAGACCCCCCTTTTGTTATGTCAAGTAAGCAGGTACTTAACCCTTAGTAACTAATCAAACCTTTGTGGCTAAGAGGCAGAGGGTGTGAACCCTATCTCCTGTTGCTGACATAACAGGAAGGGCTTGGCTAAAATAGGAAGCCAATGCTTTGTGTGTATATTAGAAGAGTCCCAGAGAGAGATAGGCAGAATTAGAATTTTTTCTCCTGGTGGGCTCCTGGTGGAAGAGAGAGAGAGTTTCTCTCAGGGAGCATCTGGAAGCTCACTGAGAACTGAGAGAGGAGTTCCTTGTGACCAGAATCTAGTGAAGGCTGAAGTTGCTGCCAAGAAGGCCACCTGGAAGGCTGAGATTTCTTCTGGGTCCTAGGGCCAGCCAAACTGCTGGAGGACTGAAGAAGCATGACAGGGACACTAACACTTTGTTTGTTTGAGACTTGGTTGATCCTTGAGTTCCCAGGAGCGGAAATTGTGAAGGTTTTGAGATGTGCTGGACCCTGTGAACTTCAGTGTGTAGCAGGAACTGCCAAGGACCTGGGAGCTGTCTGCCTCTGAATCCAGGTGACTTTGGTAGATTCAGGTAGGAGCCGGGACCATGGAAGGGGATCCAGGGAATCTGAGAGACCACTCCAGTCAAGAGGAAGAAAAAGCCTCTCCTGGGATATTGAATTCAGTGATGAAACTGAAGTTTATTAGAGACTAAGGGATGGAGGGTTTGTGTAATTTTCTAATGATTGTATTTAGTGATTAATGATACTTAGTGACTGATTGCTAGATAAGTGATTGATTAAGTTAACCTATGATTGCCCCATTGGTGGAAGACTGACTATTGTATTTTGAAATGACTGAATAGCTGAGTAAGGAGGCAAGCCCCCTTAAAGACACCAGACGATTGTTCTTTTGTTCTTTGTTCTAAATACTGTGATCACTTTGGTGAAAACTATGTGGCCATTTTAATGACAAGCTGTTGTGAACACTATGTTGTGATTTTCTGTGATAGGATGTAATGTTGTATATATCGTATCTTGATTTGTTGTGAATGTTAGCCTTGATTTGTTATGGAATAAATAGAGTATTCAGTATGCTACGTAATCAGAACCTTAAACGCTGTTCACAGTAGCATTCTTTTGGGAAGCTGCTCGTGCATGGCATTATAATCCTATAGGTTAACTAAAGAAAGTTCTAAAAATTTTAAAACAGAGAATGTACTATTTTCTGTTTTGAAGCAAAATCTGAGTATAAAATCTAATGCCTTACTGATTTATGAAAAACAAAATACCATGCTCTTAGTATATTTGAGCAGCTGAAATTTCCTCTTATGGAGGACATAAATTTCTTTTTTTTTTTAAATTTTATTTTAGTTTGCATCATTCATTTCCACAAGATTTTGAGTTGCATATTTTCTCCCCATCTTTCCCCTACCCACCGCCCCAAAACAGCCATCCCAGTGTATCCCCCTGCCCTCAGTCTATTCTCTCCTATGTCTTCCCCCCTCACCCCTCTGACTTTTCAGTAGGGCAGGATGGATCTCCCAACCACAGTGCCTGTGTATTTCAAGTTCCAGTTGGATGAAGTTAATAATAATAATAATAATAATTGCATATATATATATAAAGATATATATTTATAACATTTGATTATAGAACTTTGGATTCTAGATTCTTTCTCTTCCTCCCTCATCACCCACCCCCACTGGAAGGACAAGCAATCAAATACAGGCTGAACATGTGAAATTACACAGAACCTCTCCA
>CM053580.1:170304938-170353966 GCA_028627135.1 Pseudochirops cupreus | reverse complement strand
CAGAAATGTGAACATTCATCAGCTGGAGGACATAAATTTCAAAAATCACTTAAACATTTATAGTACAAAATTAATAGGACACATGGGAAGTTATCCCCTTTATAAAACTATCACCTTCTGTTGACTAAATCAATGATTATTTCCAGCCCTTCTGGGCTAGAAAAATAATTAAGTTGACCTTATAAAGGTATGGTATCAAATATAAGAAGTGTAGTATAGTAGATAGAGATCTGGTCTTAAAGCTAGGTAGATCTTGGTTCAAGTTCTACAATTGATATATACTATCTGTCCAATCCTGTACAATCCTGGCACATCAACTCCCAGTGCTCTAGGCAAGTCTCTAAGTCAGAGAAAGTGCCAGCTTGCATTGTTAGAATTTCTTCACCTGCGAGTTCCTGATAGCAAAGAAATTACCTGTCCAGTTGCTATCTATATTAAATTTTTCTACAGGTGTTTATAATGGAAGGAAGGAAACAAGTTTGTATTAAGTGTCCACTATGCTCCAGGAACTGTACTTAGAACACCTAATTTTATCCTTTAGGACAATTCTGGAAGGCAGGTGCTATTACTGTTATCATTACTATCTTTTTAGTTAAGGAAACTGAGGGGGACAGAGCTTCAATGACTTGCCCAGGGTCACGTAGTTATTAAGTGTCTGAAACTTTATTAGAACTCAGATCTTCCAAATGCTAGTCCCATAGATATATACATTGTACTGCTTAGCTGCCTAATATGTAATAAAGGTAATAGATAGAATATTCTAAGAATAAAGTTCATTGAAAGAACTACCATGTTTCTAAATATTGTAATGTTTACCAAGACATCATAAAATGGAGAAATATTCCAGGTTAGTATTTGAAGGTTGCCCCTATATAGCCCATAACAGAAAAACCCAATTCCTCCAGAGTCTATTCTGGTATTGTAAATGACAAAGGACTACCATTTTAGGTCAAAGAATATACTTTTTCCTTGACATGAGAAGACCTTTGCCCATTAATAGTAATGAATTGGGCACATTGCATTTTTCTTTCAGTTATGTCTAATTCTGCCATATTATGAAAGTTCAGGAAATTTTAGACAAGGATATATTTGGGAGTGAAAAAGAAATGTAAGATTTTTCTGGGCAATTGTTGTATCCTTTATTTCATTTCACATCCTAAAAAATACTTGGACTAAATTTAAAAAGCAGTTCCTCTCATTTTATGGACATTATCCCACTTATACTCTTTTCTAGATTATGAAAAATTAACTATATAAGAAAAAGGGAATATTACTTACTATACCAAACTCTACAACCTATTTCTGAAGAAATATGGCACAAGTGATCTTTAAGTCAACCACACAATTTTTTCATCTATTCTGTAGCTATCTTATAGGTACATAATTATTTACATGTTGTCTTCCCCTTCAAATGTGATCTCCTTGAGGTCAGAAAGAGTGTTTTCTTTTCCATTCTTTATATTCCCAGAACTTAGCACAGTGTTTGGCACATATTAAATAATAAATGTTGCTGACATTGACATTGATTAATTAGTATGTTTGGCTTTAAAGCCAGCCTGCCATTCTAGCTTTGAGAATTGAGAATTATTTAAGATAGTGACTCTTGACAGAGACATATTTCCTATTCAATTAGAGAAGAGAAAATGTACTCCACTTCAGGGGTAGAGTGAAACTAGGTGAAAGAATAGTTAGGTTCCACTCCTAGGAGATGACATCTCAGCAGAATTTTTTAAAAAATGGATTCAGTTCCCTCTGTCAAGAGAGGATTTCAGATTTCAAATACATGCATCTATCCTATTATTCAGTTTTTTCTCTCCTCTCAGTCTCCTTGCCTTGACCTTTCACATCACTGCAAATACAAAATAATAGCACTATTGTAGAGCTAGAAGGTACCATAGTGACCATCTATACTAATTAATGACTGAAAAAGAATTCTTATTAAAGCATATGTCACAAGGAGTCAACCAGACTTGGCTTGAAGAACATTAATCATGGGGAATCTACTAACTCACAAAGCAGCTCATTCTATTTTGGATAGTCAGGAACTTTTTTTATTGACTGACTAAATTTGGTTCTTTGTAACTTTTCCTGATTTTTCCTTCTGAGACCAAAAAAAACTACTTTAATGCCTCTTACACAGACATCCCTTCAAATACCATAACTAGGGAGGCTAGGTGGTACAGTGAATAGACTCCGGCCCTGGAGTCAGGAGTACCTGAGTTCAAATCTGGCCTCAGACACTTAACAGAAAAACTAGCCATGTAACCTTGGGCAAGTCACTTAACCCCAATTGCCCTCCAAAAAAAAAAAAAGGCAAAAAAAAAAAAATTCCATGACTGGCCTGGATCTTTTTGTCTCTGGGCTAAATATCCCCAGTTCCTTCAAAAATCCTCATATGACATGGATATAAAGATATTTACAATAGATTGACTTCTTCTGGCCACTGTTCATTTTTATCAATGTCCTTCCTAAAATGTGGTTCCTAGTTCTGAATACAATATTCCAGGTATCTATAAACTGGTGTCCAACTATGGTTCACTTATCCTAAGCTTATGAAGTTTACATTTCTAAACCAAATAATGAAAATTGAATTATCACAATTCAATTTTTATTATTTTTAACCCAATACTCAATTTAAAAAAAAAAACAACCTTTTGATGTTGACTTTGTCATCTAGTAGGTTAATTATCCTTTCCAGTTATCTGTCATTTTCAAATGAATAAATTTGTCGTCTATGCCTTTATCCAAGTCATTGTTGGAATTAAGTAGTAAACGGACATACACAGATTACTAGGATACTTTCCCCCATGCCAAACTGACATTGAACCAAAAATAGCTATACTTTGAGTCTGACCATTCAACCACAAATGAATTCATGCTTTATTGTCTACCATATATCTCTTTATCTTTTCCACAAGAATGGAATGAGATACTCTATCAAACAGCTGATCTCCCTGTTTAGTATTTCATCAAGCATAATGCTGGATCTTTGTAACCACTGTTTTCTTCTCTAAATATTCACTAACTGTCTTTTTAATGATTTATTTCTAGACTTTTCTCAGAAATTTAATGCACATACCAAGGCTTATAGGCAAGTGATTCAATTCTTTTCCCCTTTCTTGAAAATCCAAACATTTAAATTTCTCCTCTCTTGCAGTACCTCTCCCATTCTCCATGAGTTCTCAAACTTCACTGACTGGCTCAGTGACACCATATGCCAATTCTTCCACTATCCAAAAATGCAGTTCATTTGGTCTAGATGACTTGAATTCACCTTGGGCAGCTAAGTGCTCCTTTACTATCTCCTTATTTATCTTGAGTTTCGAGATAGTCCCCTTTTATTGGTCATTTCCAGTTCAAAGATTATTTTCTATAACAGAGAAAATAGAAATACTCCTTCCATTCCCCCAAAATTAATACTTTTTTCTCTTCTCTGTGAGTTATCATCATCACACTCACACTAAACCAGGTACCTACATCATCTTTGAGCTTTCCCCTAATACAGACACATACATACATACATACATACATATACACACACAAAACAACAAAACAAAATCTTGTTTTTCTTTGTTGGCCTCAGCTCATTCTGAGTGTTAGGTCTCCTCTCCTTCTTTCTACAGGACTATACCCAGTATTTAGATTATTCTCTGTCATCTACCCTTACTTCCATTTTTAGAGGGATAGGTTTTCATTGTTAAATTACTCTAACAAAGAATTCAATTATGCATGATAAGAGACAGGAATTTGGGTTAGGTAGGTAGAAAGGAGTGATCTTCCTTAACTTACCTTCTGTTCTAGCTTAAATTCATTGCAGCTAAATCAGAGTAGGTCTTGAGAATGTATAAGATTGTAAGAAGGTCTAGTTATCTATAATAAATCTATAAGAATCTATAACGAAAGGCTTTGATTTCTTTCGAAAGGTTTAAAAATGATTTCCTGAGTCTAAGCCTAGAATTTTGCCTCTCTATTGGTAGCAGGATGTGATAGCTATAACTTTCAAGCTTTCTGTCTGCCCTTATCAGAGACAATGTCTAGACATTATACCCTTCAGACTGAAGCTGAGATGCTTTGTCTGGTTCATTTTACACAATGTCCAGGGATGAATGCCCATCAAAGAGTAGGTCCAGTAAATGCAGCAAAGCAATACACTCAGGAAAGAAACCATGCTGTCGGGAAGGAGATCACTGCATTCAGAATGGAAGTATGCCTACTGATGAGAATAGCATGATGACATTACTAGATTTTAGGCATAGGGAAGGTCAGAGACATAAGTTGACAGTCATTCTTTGGGTCATTATACATAGACATTTGAGGTCATGGATTTTACTGTTTCCTTTCCAGGATTTGGACTCCTTTGAATTTCTGGGCATCACAAATGGTAATCTTGTATTGTGACCACTGTCTATAGCATGTAGCCTGATCTATACACACAAGCAGTTATCCCCTTCTCCATATTTTTTGTTTGTTTGTTTTTAATTTTAAATTACTTTGGAGGAAGCTAAGTAGTATAATAGAACACTAGACTTGTATTCAGGAAATTTGTAACCATGGACAACTTTAGTGTAACTTTTGTCATCCTTGGTTCCCTCATATGTAGCATAGTCATAATAATAACACCTGCTTCACAAGGATGTTGTATTAAGTGAAATAATATCTGTAAAGCATTTTGCAACCCTTAAAATATATGGAAATATTAGTATTGTTGTTGTTTGTTAGTCAGTCATTGGACTTGCAGGATACCATACAAGCACATTTTTTTTCCCCTAGTCTTTATAACATACTCCATTCTTGACCAGGAGTCTATCATACAAGATTTTAAGTGATAAGTGTTAGTTGATCAAATGAGCATATATGTAAAGATATAACATGTATAGAAATATATGCATGTATACTTCACATTAATTATACTTTTTATAGTTTGATAAGGTGAAAATATTAGCTTCAAGAAGATTTAGATATCAAAAGTGTCCTGAGAAATTTTCTAACCTGGTTAACAAAAGAGCATATGACTTGCACTTCTAAGAAAAAGGGATTAAAGAACCCTATTAGTAGTTGAAGTGACAGAAACCTTTGGGGAGTGGACCTGTCTCCTTACTTTTGAAAATGAGAAATCAGAGCACTAGGGACTCAAAATCCAGTTCATTTTCATTATCTAGAATTTGACTTTATCTGACAAAGACAACATCCTATATAAATCTAATTCTTACTCTGTTTGTATACTATCCAGTTACCAAGTGCTACATTAATGACATTTCGAACTGGGAAGGGTATTCAATCACAAAGACTTTAGAGGACATATTAATTAGTTTTATTTCTTCTCAGTTCCAAAACAAATTTAAACTGTTTTTTTGAATCTCTAAAGAAAATAATGTTTTTGTTTTCACATATATGTGAAAGCTTAAACCTGCATTGAGACTTTTGGGACACCCTATATATAGAAAATCATTCATCTGATAATTCATTGTCTTTGCACAAATATCAAATCAATAATTGAATGTCATAGTTGCTATTATGCCATTATAACTGGTCATAGCACAGCTTACATAGTTTTTGATAGGGTTTAAAAATAATTTTTGGCTACTGTAGTGCTTTGAAGGAAGCTATTCTTGATATATCTAATAATAATCTTGAAATATCTACTCAAATCATGAGCTATCATTTTTCACATGTATGAGTTTGGGACTTTCAACATTAATAGTAAGGGAATTATCAAAAAAGTCTTACTGTAAGATTTGAAGAAGTTAGAGTAGTGTTATTATAAAGCACCTGGCATATAGACAGAAGTGATTTTGAGGATAAATGCTGAAGCAGGAAAATTGCCAAGTGTGAAGCTATGTAAAGAAGTTGGGGAGAGGAAAAAAAATACTTTGGGAAGAATAACTGTCTATAAAACAGTTAAGTACAAAATGTAGGTAGAAACTGTTGAGGAACATTTAAGTGTATGCCTAAAGAGCTTGCAGAAAGAAAATACCTACCAAATCGTATCTATGACAAATTATTGAGATACAATGAATCATTTAAAAAGTAAATGGGGATTATTTAACTATGATTCAGATATGCACCAAATAAACTATCTAGCAATTGGAAGGCGTTTTTGAAAATATAAATAGCAACTTTTGATAAACAAACCCAAAATGATAATAGCAACTGATGAAAGGATTTGTATTTATGACTGAATATTTGCTTTGTACGTTAGGTACAAAACACAGTTTTCTTTAGTGAAAAGTAATCACTAAATGATTACATTATGCAGTTTATTTATAGTTCTAAGTATCAGTTCATGTAACTTGGTAATTCATTTGTCAAGTTCTATTTTGCATTAACCTAGTAGTTCTAAACCAATACGAAATGAAATGCAAAAGACATGTGTTGCTGACTTTGCTTTGAGAATCTCATATTTCAGAGCTAAGGGCTTAGATTAGTGTGGCTATAATGTTTCTTATCTCAGTATGCTATTAAAATGACAGGAATTTCATACTCCCTCTAGTATAATGGTACATTATTATGAGCACATAACTCTTAGTAGTTTAATTTTTTTTCTGGAGTTAATTAGTTCATACTTCTAGATACCCTCATTCTATCACCATATCCTCCTAATCCTGGATTAGACGAGTGATGGTTTGTTTCTGGTATTGGATTTGGTTCTACTCAAATGGATGCAATCATTGTATTTTGAATTAAATACTTTGAACTAGTAAGTATTGCAACCTTGCAATCCTTGACTCTTCTCTTTCCCTCCTATGCAAACAGTTGATACATCCTCTCAATTCTTCTTCTCTAATATTCCTCACAGTTATCCTCTTTTCTCCACTCACATGATTTCTACCCTAGTAGAGACCTACTAAATAATTTAGTAAAATAGTAAAACTATTGTAATTGCATCCTGATCGATTCCCTTTTTCCTTTTTTTACCCTTTGTCATCCATCATAGTTGCCTGATTGCACCAAAACACAGATCTGACCATGTCACCATCACTTCTACTTAAAAACCGTAAGGGCTCTTTATTTCCTCTATGATTAAATACAAAAATCTTGTAGTATTCAAAGCTCTTCACCATCTAGTTCCCACTTACTTTCTAGTCTTATTTCATGTTACTTTTCTTCATGCATTCTAAGTTCTAGTCAAACTGGCTTGTTCATTATACATGCTATTTCATCTTTTGCCCACATGCCTTTGGATAAGTCATGCCCCTCCATGTGTGGAATGCATTTCTTCCTCAATGCTGCCTCTTATAATTCCTAACTTCCTTCAAAGCACTATAGTAGCCAAATTCTGAATACAACAGGTGTTTCTATTCATCTGTTCCCCCCTCAGAAGACTGACACAAAATTGGAATAGGGAAACAGTGAGGAGAGTAGGAAAATGAATGGGGGCATCCACATCTCCAGATCTCCCAATTTCCTCTGCTCTTGCCCTTGAAGAGATTAAAAAAATTTTTTTGCTACTCTTTTTCATTCTTTTCATGTTCCCAGTGGAGTTGGTGGCTTTTGGTAGTTGCTTTGCTGTGGCTTCAGTTTCTACTATAGCATAAGGAGCAAGCAAGGCTAATCTGGGACAGAGCTGCAGTAACAAAGGCAGAAACTCTGGGGCAAAGACAGGGGCAAGAGGCATGGGCATTGCCATTAAGGAAAAGAGCTGTAAAAGAGACCAAACTGGCAGTTACTGTGGAAACTCACTAGTCAGCAAAATTGATCAGGACACTAACCTCAGCACCCTAGCATTCCCTGTCCCCTCATTTGTTCCTTCAGTGTTTGCAGATTTGCTGTATTAGCTTGAGAAGAGTGGCTTTTATTTGTTTTTTAGAGGATTCATGATTGAATACAGTAACTTCTTTACATTTTCACTATATATAATGGCTCTTAAACAGTCCTTTATTCTGTTTTAATAAACCATAAGGTAATTGAAAAGTCTTACAAATAGGATTGGTTGACTGAAGGCAAGAAATTCCCCATATAGTATATAAGGAGATAAGGTGGAGCCTTAATGGCAATTTTTGATGGGGTTGGATGGTGAAGGAGAATTTCCTTTTGGAGAAAGAGAGAAAAGTGTCAAGTAAACTTGATCTGAAGGGCTATATCTTGATTTCTCTGAAGCATTTTGGCCAATAGGTTATTCCTTCTTAAGTAGCACTGCTAACACTGTATATGAGAACTACATGGAAATTGTCCAGGTAGCTACAATTCCTTTGGGCCACATGTTGTTAAACTGATAATTATCGTGAATGATATTGATCAGAATAGGGCTTTGGTTGATAGCCCATGCAGTGGTGTAAGGAGGCTGCCTAGGCTGTTTAAATGTATGAAACTCACAGACTTTGTCCCTCACAGTGCTCACTGGAAGTATGAAGTCGCAGTAGGAGAAAGAAAAAGATCAATTAAAATGGAAAGCCACGAGATGGGCCAAGAATATTGAAACTAGAGAAAAGAAAGCCAAGTGACAGATTTTAAATGTTAGAAAGTTATGAAGGCCAAGAAAATGAGAAATAGAATTATCAAGCATGAAGTGAAGAAGCTCCAGAAGGCATCTATCCAAATGGAATCTCCAAAGAATGAAACTGCTCAGAAAACATCACCTAACCAAGAAGATCCCTCAAAGAAGGCTGAGGATCAGAATGGAGGCCCAAGTCCAAAATGTCAGAAACTCCAAGGTCAAAAGGCCCTGGACAAGAAGATTCCAGTTTAGACAACACCACCTTACATGATTCCATCCCAGAAAACAGCTGTCCCAAAGGCCAAAAAATAAAAAAGGCTGTCAGATAACATGATTTTCCAAAATTCAAATATTTCTGAGCCATGTTACATTTCTTTTCCCCTTCATTAAAATTTGAATCCAGACAGCAAGGGCAACTGTGATAATTGTAAACTTTATATTGTTGATGCTAAATTTTTAATTAATTAATTAATTAAATTAATGATAAGATTTCAATATGGAGTCACTTAAGCTAAGCGGCTCTAATGTCAATAAAACCATATAGGCAAAAATTTATACTTAATACTTTTCCTCTGCTTACTCTGTGTTGAGCAGATAAAGCTTGCAGTTTTTGATTAGATAAACTCTTGACCTATTTCAGGGATTTTGAGTCATTCTCTTTCTGCTGTTATAAATAGTTAATATAGGATCCTCCCACCAGTTTGTGTTCCAATAAAGAAACCCTCCCTATGGAAGCTAAACTCCAGCTTGGTATCTGTATAAGACTGAGAACTTTTCCATTAAATCTGAGTCCGATTTTCAATGCCCATTACTATATCTGACACCAATTACCCATTTTCATCCAACCTAGTTTGTGGAGTACATAATTTTGCCACCCAAACTCCAGTTGGGAGCATATTTTCTCACCAACATGTCTCACTCAGGCTGGGGTGAGTTCTCTGTCTGTTTATATCGACATGTGCTATTTGTGTGTTTGTATGTGTGTATGTCTGTTTTCCTCCTTGCTGTGCCAAAGAATAACAAAACTTATGATTGTATCATTTTCCTAAGTATTGTTTTTCTAGAAATTCCTGAGTTCAGATATTTCCTTTAACCTGAGCTACAGGGCCAAATAAAGCAGTAGCTAAATCTGTTTAGCCACATCTCTGGTGGAAGTGGGGTGTAGTCTAATAGCGTATACATAATTTCTGATAAATATAAAGAGTATTGCAGCCCTTTAGAAAGCCCATACATGAGCACTCAATACACTTTATTGAAAACACCTGGTTGATTTCTTGAGTATTTTTTTTAGCAGTAATTAGTAGACACATTTTATTTTACACTTCCTTGATGGTTAACTAAGTATTTAAGTGAGAATCTGCTTTTCTGTAGGCTTGCTGGGATAGGCTGCTATTGCTACTATAAATTTTTTTATCAGTGGTTAGCACTTCCTGTTAAAATTAATTCCTATTACTTTTTCTATTCTTTGTTTTAATTTCTTTTTTTTTTTAACATCATGGAACTTTTTGTTTTAACATCGCAGAATCATTAAATTTTAAAGTTGGAAATGACCTTATCAGTTACCTGGTTCTACCCATACCTGAAATAAATCCCCATCATAACATTCATCCTCTGCTTAAAGACCTCTCTACTGAGTCATCCCATTCCTTGTCAGGACAGGTTTAATTCTTAGGAAGTTGTAGACTTCTCATCAGAAATAAGTTCCCTCAGGGCAAGGACACGTGTGTGTGTGTATGTGTGTGTGTGTGTGTGTATGCATTCTATAGGCATATTTATGCATATACTTATATATGACCTTATATCTAACACAGTACTTTGCATATAATAGATAAGTAACAAATGCTTATTCAACTAAATTTTGAAAGAGAAAGCTCTTGGGCAAGCAAGGGTCAACATCTGTGCTACCAACATTCCTTTTCTTATTTCCCAGAAAGGCTAGACTAGATCAAAGCAGAAGAAATCCTCAATAACGGAACCCTAAGGCCCTACAAAAGTCAATTCTCAGAAAACTCATAGGAGATTCCAAATCCAGGAATAAGCAATAAATATTCTTTGGGAAAAAGTACCTGCTCTAATTGATGCTTTTCATCCTAAAGAGGCGTGTATTAAAAGGAAACCCTTAGAGGGACAACATTCGCTTAAAATCTTTAAAACTTAAAATCATAAATCTTTAAAATATTTGAGCTCTCAACTTTATCTTCCTCTACCTTTTTTGATATCATGGAATCAAAGAACTTCAGAATTGGAAGGGAATTTTGTCCAATCAATACCAGAATAGAAATTCCATCTATAACAATCCTTGCAAATAATGATCTAGTTTATTCTTGAAGAAGTCCAGAAAAAGGCAGCTTATTAGAACTTAAGGTAACTCATAATGCTTTTAGACAATATAATGCTGAGGATTCCTTTCCAGATAGCAAAAATTTATTCTTTTTTTGGAGTGAGTACAGTTTTCATTCATTAATTCTATGCAGTTATACTAAACAAATCTAATTTCTATGAAACATGGTAACATTTGTCCATCATTATCTATCCTCTTGTCCTTCCCTGATATCTAGAGATAATATGACTGTTGTTAAAGTTAAGCCATCATGTGTTCCCCAATATCATTCCCTCCTATCTTTTTTTTGATGTTCCTTTGAGAAACTCCATTTTGAGGGCTCTGACGTGTTATACCTCATTGAGGTCAAGGTATTTTGATAAATAGCATAGTCAAAGGGGTTTGGTTTGACATGGAGAATGCCCTTTTGGGGAAAGAGGGAAAAGTCTCAAATAAGCTTAATACAAAATTGAACAGGAAAGCTTGATTTCTCTGGGCATTATAATAAAAGGCACTGCAATAAGCAAGAATCTCAGAGAAAATACAGATTAAAACTATGGAATCAGTACTGATCAGGAGAAAGGATTAAAGGTGTATCAGGAAAATAATGTTTTGTATGACTTAAACTGCCCCCTTAAAATTTAAGCCTTTTATGGAAGGCATTTAAATTCCTGCCCTTTCTTCTCTTAACACTAATTTATTATTGTCACAGGTCATACCTACTCTATAATTTCCTGAATAAATTACCCAGAAAAATTCTGTACCTTTATATCATAAGACTATGGTTAGGTGGGTATCATTGGAGGAAGAGCCCCACATGATTCTAGAGCAGTGGTTCTCAAAGTAGGGCCTGAGGACCCTTACAGGTCCCTGAGATGCTTTTAGGGTAACTGTAATATAAAACCTATTTTCATAATAATACTGAAATATTTTAATTTATATCATAGCAAATATGTGTGTGTATGTGACATAAAAGCCCTTTGGGGGGAGGGTCCTCAATAATTTTTAAGAGTAGTCCTGAGATCAAATTTTTTGAGGAAAGCTATTTTAGAGGGTACATGTTGGGAATTCTCTCAGGCCAGTTCCTTTTTCAATCCATGAAATAATAGGGATGCTTCATTACCTCTGTGAGTGGGAGACATCCTCAAAGAATCAGAAAATTTGAGAGTTGGAAGATATCTCAAAGACCACCTATTCCAAACCATATATAAAACTAATTCCCACTCTAGCACACCTAGCAAGTGGCTGTCTAGTCTCTGCTTGCAGAACTATAGGAAAGAAGAATGTTCTACCTCCTAAGATGACCCGTTCCACTTTTAAAGCAAACTGAGAAAAGTTTTTTTCCCCAGATATTAAACCCAAATTTACACATTTCAACTTTCATCCATTGATTCTGGTTATATTCTGAACTAAATAAAACAACTCTAATCTCTCCTCTACATGACAGCTCTTTAAATACTTGGAGGTAACTATCATGTACCCACTGAGTCTTCTCATCAAGGTTAAACATTGTCAGTTCCTTCACCTGATCCTTTCATGAAATGGATGCAAGGACCTTCTTCATCCTAGATGCCCTCCCATGAGCACTCTCTGACTTTCAAATGTTCTTAAACCATGATTACCACAAAGGCTCATAATACTCCAGATATATAAATTGTAAATTCATACTTTTATTAGCAGAATCAACATTATTTTATCTTTAGAAAATAAGAGTGCTAGTTCTTGATATCATTAAAATGAACATACTCAAATTAATTATTTGAAAATGAGGATGGTATTATCACATATATGTAATATGTACATATACATGACTGTGATTATGATAGGAACATATATAAATAATTGTTCTAAAATTCTCTTTGAAACAAGAATGTTCATACTATATTTTATTATCTGTATTTCATATTTATCCCTAGCTTTTATATAGGTAATGCCCATAAACATCTACATGTGTTAAAAGGTCTCCAGGTTCTCTCATGTTTGGGGCACCGATGTTATTTTTACTTTTACACATTATTTTGTTCTGTTTTCTTCAGAAAGGCATTAATTAGAATGATTATAAATTATTCATTTTAACTACTAAGCTTTCAAGAAATAAGTGTTAAACCACAGAGATACCCACTACAGTTCTACAATTTGATTAATGCAAATCTGTCTGGAGTAAAATCCACCACAATTTAATTTCAAATCTTCCCAACCAGCAGCTGTACGATTTACGCACTGCTTTTCTATTTTTACTACTGGATAATGACAATGATGAATGCCTTTACAAGGAAATCCATATTCATCAAAAAGGCTCAGTTCAAGACTATACCCCTCCCCAAAGCCTATGAATGTGCAAGACCCATTTTCTTGTGGCTGGAGATTTGGAAATAACATGGAATTGTGCCCACAACTGCATCTCATGACAATTTAATAATTCAGCTAAATTAAACCTGCAGCACCACTTAGTTGTAACCACAGTAATCAATATCATTAAAGTTGGTGTCAGCTATAATAATATTAAATGCATCAGGATGAACAAATGATTAGTTATAGATGGAGTTCACACCCTAGCAATGTATGTATACTGGGTCAAGAATTATTAATAGAAACTCACTCCATAGTGCACTAACTACTTTCAGGGTCACTGTTCTCCTGACCTGTTTGTCCATGAACAAGGACTACTTGAGACTTGGCTCATTAGCAGTGATTTAAATGTTTTATGACAATTTTGAATTTATAAACTGTGCTGCCATGAACAATTACTTAAAATGAAGAATGATAGGAATGCTGGCACATCTTTATAAATTGTTAGAGGCCATTTGTTCACAGCACCAAAATACACTGGAATCATATAATCTGTACTGCAAAACAGAGTTTAAAATGGTTTACTACTGAAATGGATGGGAAGAATCTTTTATTTTTTTAAAGAAATCTATGTATTTCATTTTCTCTTTGAAGATTATTTTATACACGTACCTGATTTGACTTAATAAGATACTCAACTGTAGTCACCAATGTGCAGTTACTAAGTTTTTTAAAAGAAAAAACATATGTTCTTTGTATTTGTCTTTTAGACTGTGGAATAAGTTTCTCAGATATCATTGATAGGATAAAATGCTAAATAGACGCTGCCGATAGCAACTTATCATCTATTCATTTTCTTGTGTCATTTAATTTTGAAGGATACCAGGATATGGTTATACTAATAATATTTCATTTTATGTACAAAATATAACTTCACAAAATTTCTCCTGAGGCATACATTATTATATTAAGCTTCTTGATAGTCAATACAGTTATCTCTAGACATTACCTTTTCAATTTTCAGAGCTTGATGCTTAGCCATATTCTACCTTGGCTTAGAATTCAGCATTTTTCTCTTAAGTATTTTAAAAGAAATTATGCAGAGCTGAACTAAAGGCAAGACAAGCAGGGCTTTTTCCCCCAGGTACTAGAAGTAAGTGGGCCTCTCCCTCCTCCATAAACTGGGGACCACAAACAATTTATCAACAGACCTTTGTCACTGATATAAAAAAATCATCTAGTCTTTCCAGTATGTCTACTGAGTCCAGTGTATCTGCTTATCATCATAGTGACTAAATAGGTTTCGACACAAGAATGTTTTGAATTAGGTATGCAAAAACAAAATTTTATGGAAATTCATATATTTATCTAAAAACATAACATATTTCCATCTAGTATCATTGACTGTTAAATTAATATACAAAGATATTACTTAGAAAATAGTATAAAGACCTGAGAAACTAACTGATGCAACTGTAGCTTAATATTCCTGGAGCTGGTGCTATGGAAACTACAGTGTCCTGAAGCTGACAGCAGTCTTAAAAGCAATTTGTTATCTGGACCTTTTGCTGCTTCAGACCAATTCCCAAGTCTAGAGGCAAACAAAACAAAACAAAACAAAAACAACAACAACAACAACAAACCAGCCAGCCTTTTCTTAAATCAGTAGGATCAGGTGGTAAGCGTACCATCCATGGATGAATCTCTGCTACTAAAACTTCCACTCTTGTCAATAATTTACATTTCACCATACCACCAAGGGTACTGTATTTTCAGTTTCTCAAACAGTTCATCTAATATATAGTAGGCTTCTTTGTGCTTGTCCTCAACTTATCCTGTTAAGATCATATTATTCTGTTATAACTGCTCCTTTGTTAGAGTCACATTTAAAAATATTCCCACTTATAAACTCAAATCTTACATCAAATTTGAAAGAAATAAATTCTCAGTGAGTCTATGAAATTCATTCACTTCTACATTTAAGCTCACTTCCAATACAGATCAGTGACTAAAGTTTACCATTCACCTTATGTAACGCCATGTATGAGCAGCTTCCCGAAAGAATGCACCTGTGAACAGCTTTTAAGGTTCTGTTTACACAGTATAGTGAACACTCCATTTATTTCAGAACAAATCAAGGCAAACATTCACAACAAATCACAATATAATACTCACAACATTACATCTTATCACAGAAAATCACAATATAGTGCTCACAAAAGCTTAACATTAAAATGGCCACATAGTTTTCACCAAAGTGGTCACAGTATTTAGAATAAAGAACAAAAGAAGATTCATCTGGTATCCCTAAGGAGGTTTGCCTCCTTACTCAGTCATTCAGTCATTTCAAAATACAGTAGTCAGTCTTCCACCAATGGGGCAATCATAGGTTAATTTAATCAGTCACTTATCTGGCAATTAGTCACTAAGTATCATTAATCAATAAATACAATCATTAGAAAATTACACAAACCCTCCACCCCTCAGTGTCCAGTAAACTTCAGTTTCATCAGGCATTCTATATCCAAGGAGAGGCCTTTTCTTCATCTTGCCTGGAGTGGTCTCTCAGATTCCCTGGATCCCCTTCCATGATTCCAGCTCCCACCTGAATTCACCAGTCACCTGGATTCAGAGGCAGACAGCTCCCAGGTCCTTGTCTAGTCCTCCAGGCAGGTCCTGCTACACACTGAAGTTCACAGGGTCCAGTACATCTCAAAACCTTCACAATTTCTGTTCCTGGGAACTCAAGGATCAACCAAGCCCCAAACAAACAAAGTCTTATCTCAGTCAAGCTTCTTCAGTCCTTCTGCAGTTTGGTTGGCCCTAGGATCCAGAAGAAATCTCAGCCTTCCGGGTGGCCTTCTTGGCAGCAACTTCAGCCTTCACCAGATTCTGGTCTCAAGGAAATCCTCTCTCAGTTCTCAGTCAGCTTCCAGATGCTCACTGAGAGAAACTCTCTCTCTCTCTCTCTCCTCTACCAGGAGCCCAGCAGGAGAAAAAATTCTAATTCTGCCTGTCTCTCTCTGGAGCTCTTCCTATATACACACAAAGCATTGGCTTTCTGTTTCAGCCAAACCCTTCCTGTTATGTCAGCAACAGGGGACAGTTCACACCCTCTGCTTCTTAACCACAAAGGTTTGATTAGTTACTAAGGGCTAAGTACCTGCTTACTTGATATAACAAAAAGGGGTCTTCAAATTTAAAATAAGTACCATTATACCTTATCAGCTAAATATTTTCAAGTGAACCTGCCCCACTGTTCAGGGAGCCAAGAAAGATGTGAAAACCTAGGTAGGGGCAGGGAACCTGTGACCTCCAGACCACATGCTTTCTTCTAGGTCCTCCATTGTAGACCTAGTAGCAAGGTAGCAGGTTTCCCACCCTTGGTCCTAGAGTATACTTTCAGTTCTTAACAAAACCTAGGTCAGCACAAGTTTCTGCAAGAAAACAAAAGCAAATAAACCAACCATAAACAACATTTATTTTAAGCCATGCAACAGCCAACTTCTAAAATGTTGGGGGATGTTTTTATTTTAAGTTCAAGGGCTTCAGTGGTAGAATTCTGGAGAAAACTTTATCAAGAACAAATTATTTTAGCAACCAAGAAGTGAAACATAGGCTATGGAATAAAAGCCTGACGAGCTGTGAAGAATTTGGACCCCAAATGAGTGACTAATCCTGTCAGCTTTGCATCATCTTGGATCAGCAACTACACCTTCCCTGATACTTTGACAAACAACAGCCTCTACACCAGACAAACAGGTCCCCTCTGCAAGGGTCTAATTATCTTTTGGCACACTCTTAGCTAACACGATTGAAAACAAGAGAGAAAAGAAAAATAATTAGCACTTTTAAAAATGAATGAGGTCAAATCACAGATAGAGAAGATACAAAAAGAATAATCATAGCCTACTATATATAAATTTATATAAGCATAACTTTTAAATTTAAAAGAAATGGAAAAGTATCTGTAAAAATTATAAAATGCCCAAATTAATGAAACATGAAATAGGGATCTTAAACCATCAAATTTCTGTAAAAAGCAGGCAAATGGTAGAAAGAAAGTATTAAATGGAGTAGGGAACCCTGGTATAGATAAATTCATAGATTAGTAATTTATATTTATCATATCATCAGCTATAAAATGAGCTGGAGCAGGAAATGGAAAGCTACCCCAATATTCTTTGCCAAGAAAACTCCAAATGGGGTCACAAACAGTCAAACATGACTGAAACAACTGGACAACAACAAGATGGCTAAACCCAACCTCACGTGATTCCAGGAAGTTCCACATGAAGTGACACAATGAAGGTGAAGGCCAACAGGCCTAAAAGTCAGGATTTAAAAATATTCCCTGCTTCCCTGGTAACTTTCTCCTCAACCTGGCGGTGCCTGGCTCCCTTCCTATGGATGGCCTCTTGCCATTCCTTCAGGCTTCTTTACACATACCTGATATCCCTCTTGTCCCAGGTATCAGAACTTTTAGTTATCAGAAACTGTAACATTTTCTGTGACTATTTGTAATTACGAGTCATCATTTTTGGTCAAATATGCAAATAATACAGAAGACATTATTATAATAATTATTTTTGTACTGTTTTGGTGATGTCATTGGTATAGAAAACTCCCAATGATTCATTTTCTCTTACTAAGGCAGATAAATACCTGCATAGTCCTTTAAAGTGTTAATGAGTTGCTTAGCTCCACTGCTAGATTCATTGATGCTCACAAAGAAAGTTTGTGTCAGAGGTGGAACATGAATGAAAGTCACCTGAGGCTCACCCTCCATCTTCAAAGCTATATTGCAATCTTCAGTTTTTAACCTATCCACATTTTTTTAATTAAAAAAAATATGTCACAATTAAGACCAAAACAAGTTTGCTACCCATTTGTGAACTGGAAAGGTCAAGTGCTCTATAGCTTGAGATTTTTAACCAAATTCTCTTGAATTCAGTTCAACAAGAATTTATTCAGTACTTTCTACGTACTAGATACTGTGCTTTTGCTCTCTTGTGAGCTGGTGTGACTGAGAACACAACTGTCCTTTCCACCTGTTGTTGGCATACATGTAAAAAAATGTTTTTATTTAGGTTTGGTTGCTGGAAGAATCAGCCTTTCACTTTCTATTCATTCATTTTTTGTTATTGTGAGCTTTTTGAAAGCTTTGTTCAAAATGAAGTTAACATTTTGTATTGTGCAAAGCAACCTTATTTGCTGCAGTTTAATTTAGTTTCAGTTTGAATTGGTTCAGAAATGACACAGTCTCAAGTTTTATCTATCTATCTACACATATGTATATATACATATATATACATATATAAAACTAATATTTATTAATGAAATAATAATAATGAATGTCTTAATCAGTAAGTGAACGATAATATTTATGTCACTATCGGTAAACCTCAATAGTTACATCACAATAGGTAAATCTTGATAGGTATCCAATATCACCACAATTGTTCAGCACCAAAGGCGGAATTATCTACAACTGGATCACTTGGCAGGGGAGTCCTGGGTCAGTCTCCAAAGTCCTGAGCAGAAGGTCCTCGTCTATAACCATAGTAAGGGGTAGGAGGGACCCTCAAAGATGGTTCAAAACTATTCGCCTTTAGTAGGTCCTTCTAGCCAAGAAGGCATCTTGCCAATTAAATGCCTGATTGGTGGGAAAGGAGCTATTCTCAAAACATCCTTGAAAGCACTTCTGTTTAGGATTGTTTCATTCCCAGATGGAAGGTCAGTCCTCCCCAGTAGCAGACATGATAAACAGTCCTTCAATGTCTAGCTAGGAACATGATTAGAATCAGATTGTAGGCATATTGAGCGAGGTCAGGATGTCCTAAATTAATTTATGCATCACTCACCTTCAGTTATTATATCTAGTTCCCTTGCTTTACCAGCTTTGTATGCCAGAAAGCAAAAGCATGACATTCTATCATCTGCCAAGAAAACCCCAAATGGGGTCACAAAAAGTTGGTCATGACTGAAGAATGACCGCACAACAATGTACCTACCAACCTGTAATCCTATCTCTACCCCTGAACGCCGGAGTGGTTATGAAGTGACTAAAGGGCTAACAACAACAATGGACAGACAAACAAATAACAACCAATATAGGTACATTTCACAGTTTGATAGATTGACAGATAGAGACACCTTAAAGCTCATCTTGCCCAACACCCCCATTTTAAAAATGGGAAAATCATGACAAGTGAAGTTAAGTAACTTGTTTAAGGTTTTATATATATATATATATATATATATAAAGTAAGTGGCAAAATCTAGACTTGAACCCTAATTCCATGACTCCAAACCAAGTGGTCTTTTCAATGAATCATAGTGTCACAAGGTAGAAACAATGAACTCACACATGTTCTAATACAAATTTTTAAATCTTACCTTTAGACATTCTTCTTGCTTGAAAAGGTCCTCAAAGTCTTTAGCACAGAGGTCAGGGGTAGTAAGAAGAAATTCCACTTCGGATATGCTTTGTGTGACCCGAAGAATCTCAGCAAGGTAAGTAGAAGGCACATAAGAGGTTTCCAAAGGCAAACTTTCAGTCATCACCATTGTTGTTTCTTCACGAACAGTTTGCTGGTATAGATATACAATAGAATGTTCTTTTAGCTTCCTAGTAATTTGAAAAATACCTAGTGATTTGATACAAACTCCATCTGTCTAAAAACATATGAAAACTGATTACAAATGAATAATGACTATTAAAAGAGAGGTTTCAATTAAATTAAATCAAACAAGAAGATATTTCCACACTCTGCTTTGGAAATTGGTAACCTAGGATACATATGATAAACATGGTCTATGATGTACTGAAAGGCAGCATAGTACAGGCAAGAGACATAGCAGAGGTGATCCTGGGGAGACAAAGTGGGGTTTCTGTCCTATTGCTATTCTTTATCTGCCATCTGCCTCTCCACCCAATCCCCCAAACTATGAGGCAGATAAGTGTAGTGGATGCAATGCTAGGTTTGGAGTCAGTAAGACCTGAGTTCAAATCTAGCCCCAGTCACATACTAATCATGTGACCCTGTACAAATCACTTAACCTCTGTCTGCCTCAGTTTTCCCAACTGCAAAATGGAGGTAACAATAGCAATTACCTCCCAGGGTTGTTGTGAAGATTAAATGAGTTATTTAGAAAGTGTTTAGCACAATTGCAGACGTTTAACATGTGCTTATATCCTTTCTCATACACTCCCTCTCACTATTAATTCTTGCTAAAGAGTTACTTGTTAAACAGTTATTAAATAAGGGCTTGGCATTTTGATTACTCTGGGTTTATATTTTGATAGTTTCCTCAACTATTCTTAAGGTTAACTATAGTAGACCATACTTCCCTTTTTTTCCAACAGTCCTTTTCCGTTCTGGGTTTCTAAGAATGCTGGTAGGCTAAGGTTCTGAATAGAATTGCCTGGGTATGTCCCAGATCACCCTCTCTAGTGTTCCTTCATACCTTCATAAAGAGAAAATAAATTTGACTGACCAATTCAGAAAGATGGGAACCATATTTCTGTAGAGCTAACATACTAGGGTATCAGGACTATCCTGGAGTTATCTCAGTTATAACTTTAGATTGAAGATCAGATTGAAGGAAAGACGTTTTGTTGTTTGGGACAATTGTAAGTTATAGTTTCAATGGTTTTGCAAAAAATTCAGCAAACCTATGAACACACTTATACCATAGTGTTTTCACACACAAAAAAAGACCATTCCCTACAAATGTGAGATTAATAAAATGAAATCATCTTGCTATATGTTCACAGAACAAATCTTCCACAACTTAATTTGAAGTTGAACTTGCCCAATAAATGCTACACTGCTGTTTTCTGTTCTTTTCATTTTTTGGTGTGGGGTAGATCCTCGTATGGCATAAGAAAAAATAAAAGTTTCACTTTTAGAAAACTCATACTTCTAGAAAAACTACTTTGTATAAGCTAATCCAAATGAATTGACTCCAGGTAATTCTCTTTTCCTTATGTAAATTCAATTTTACATAAAGAAATCTGAAAGAAATTCATATTCCAAAACAAATAAGCTAGGTTAACTTTATTGTGTAATGGTGTGTGCTCTCTCTATCTTCCACGACCTCTCACCTCCCACCCCCAGTAACCTCCCCAAAATACTAAAAAAAACCCGTCCCCCATGTGAAAGCAGAACAGAAGTGTGGAGAGACCGCCACCTCCACAGCTGGATGGACCTTGGCTGGAGATCTCTTGTGACACAAGAAGAGAACTTTGCACCATCTACCAAGCCACCCATGTATCTGGCCACTGTATGTTTGTCTTCCATTGTCCGTGCTCCAATCCCTAATGTCTGTTACTGGTCTACCCCCAGGTGTCAGTACTTTTTAGTGTTCTTCCTACTCTTATCCCTTCTCTGTTCCTGGCCCTCACATATCCTTGAACTCTGGGCCCTGCCCCCTTCCACCAGAGGCAGGTGGTACACTTTGTCCCTCCCTCCCTTCTCCATGTATTCAGACAAATTTGCATTACTTAAAAATCACTTTTCCCAGAACAGTCCACTTATGTAGAGTGAGAACAGTCTATGTAATGTGTCTTCTTTCAGTTCAGTTTTGGGTACACATACATATAGGGTATATATTCGTGGGGCATCTCTTTAAGTACACGTATTTATAAATAAACTAAAAACAGAAATGAGTTAGCATTAGACTATGATATTAGCCATTATTTTTCTCTCAAATTACCATTATGTTAATTCTCAAACGACATTCCTCCAAGTTGAAAGAAATAAATGATTTTTCCCCCAGTTCATTTGACAGGCAATACTGGCTAGCAGAACTATCTCACAGTTTAAATTGGTTTGGATAAGTGTCCAATTAGATAGTAAAGGGTTAAATGTTTTTGTCAAAATTCCAAATTAGCAATTATTTTTCTACTTTGGTTTGTGCCAGTGTGGATTTAAAAGGAAGCAGGATGGTGGCAGCAGTGTCAAACTTTTGTGTACCACACATATAGTCTGTGGGCTACAAATATGACATCTCTGGTATAGTGAACAGAAAATTAGGCTCAGAGTTAGGAAGACTTTGGTTCAAAATCTACTTCTGACACATTCTAGCTATGTCCCTAACCCTAGGCAAATAACTTAACCTGTCACTGGCCCCAGAAACTCTCTAAGACTATTACTCATAAAATAATCACTAATCTACATTGGCCAAGGGAATTTATTCATTGCTATGCTAGTTTAAACACAAATTCAGACCAAAAAAATTTATAATTAATAAATTTCTAGTAAATTTATTATGATTATCAACAATGAAGATAACTAGCCCCAAAGTCTTAATGCTTTCATTTATGTGCATCTATACACACATACGTGTGTGTTCATGTCTGTGAATGCATATTATATATATAAGATGTCCATTGTCCATGTAGGTAATATGCCCACATGGTTTGTCTATATCTGTAGTTTTGTAGGTTGAGCAGAGCATTGGTGGCTATCTCTGGAATCTTGCCTACTCTTATTCTTCAAGGAAGACAGGTGCCTGCCTTAAGGGGTACAAGAGAAGAGACCACAAGGCCACTTGTCCCATTTTACTCTCAGAAAAGAGGGCTAGACTAGAATTACATCTATTGCCTCCTTTAAATATATACTGTTAAATTAATGTGGCCCTTACAATACCTTCTCCTCCTTAGCAAAAATAAAGCCATTATCCCCCCCCATAGATCTATAGACCAGCAAAACAAATTCCTACATTGGCAATTTCTGAAAATGCATGTCTCTTTCTGAATCTTAAGTTCATCATTTACATGTCAGGAGGGAAGTATCATGTTTCATCTTCATTGTGCCTCTCCAAATATTTATCAAGAGCATGACTGTTTTAGAATGAAGAGTCTGATGCTTATCACTCCTAAAGAGATGGGTTTCCTCAAGTTTAAACTTGACAGTTAAGTCTTTCTTACTATGTACTAGTTAAATAAAAAGCTGTGAGAAATACTGAATAGTGTGTGAACTCATTTATCCTAGAAGATAGCAAACAGAAATTGCAAACTTCCTACAGATTAGAATATACCACAAAACACAGAAAAGTGAATGGGCTCTTTAGATGGGTGATAAAATTTCACTCTACCAAGAGAGAGGTTGTAATCTCAACAGAAAATTCTTTTCTTTTTTTTTGCCTTTTTTTTTTGGAGGGCAATTGGGGTTAAGTGACTTGCCCAAAGTCACTCAGCTAGTAAGTATGTCAAGTGTCTGAGGGCAGATTTGAACTCAGGTCCTCCTGACTCTAGGGCCCGTGCTCTATTCACTGTGCCACCTAGCTGCCCCTCAACAGAAAATTCTTTATTGCCTGTAGGAGGCAAGTTGGAAATTAGCAACATATTAAAGAGCCAGTTTCCACTACATGTCTGCCAGAAAAACTTAATTTTTTTTTCTTCCCTGAATTTGGTCTTGAAGAGAGAATGTATCTCTACTCCAAAGTTCTCATATTAACTTTGCCCCTCATACAGGCTTACAGTAACTAGCCAGCATTCTCTCCATCAGTTAGGAGATTCTCATTCAAAACACACCAGGGTTAGCTAGAAACCCAAATTACATAGGTACACATGTATATTTGTATATAAGCATATACACAACCATATGTGTAGATATGTATTTATGCTTCTACAATAACTGATTATTCTAATAGAGATAGGAATCAACAAGAAGACACAAGCAGTAATTTCTCTTGTTATCTTGGTTTCCCCCTTTTCCTTTAATGACTTTAAAATAGTGTGGTTAATCATTTTAGATTTTTTCCTGTCTTCATTTCAAATAATGGAGATCTAAAATATTAGACTGTCCTAACAACTTTTGATGTGTGTCAACCTATCTTGCTGACAGAAAAATAGGCTTCACTAACATCTTATTTCTTCTCTTCTTATAGTATCCTTAGTTTTCTTCACATCAAACTAAGATTCTGCAGGCCCTTTTAAAGTTATACTACATAACTCTTAAAATTATGCTCTATATCAATAAACACCTTGCATACAACGAGGTCTTCAGGTGAGCATTTACGTAACAGAAAAGACAGATGTGGTACTGAAAAGTATCTTCGCAACTGTTGCTGCAAATTTTCCTAAGAGTTTTTCAAACCCAATTATATATCTATTTTACTGTTTTCAAGTATGAAAGAACTTTGAACCAGATCAATATATTTTAAATTAATTTATTTGCATAGATATTATCACATCTCAAGAAGTTCTCTGACTGTTCGTGACATTAATGCTAACCCATTCATTAGGGATTTTTCTACTAGAAAGGACAATATGCAACACTGAACCTCTAAATGGCAGTTAGGTGGCACAGTGGATAGAGTGTACAGCCTGGAGTCAGGAAGACTCATCTTCCTGAGTTCAAATCTTGCCCCAAGACACTTAATAGCTGTGTGACCCTGGGCAAGTCACTCCTTGTTTGTCTTAGTTTCCTCATGTATAAAATGAGCAGGAGAAAGAAATGGTAAACTACTCTACTATCTTTGCCAAGAAAACCTCAAATGAGGTCACAAAGAGTTGAATATAACTGAAAAAGGACTCAAGAACAACAAATCCCTGAACCTCTGTGTAGAAAACACTTGTAGTTATAAGGCTATAGTTCTTTTTCTGCAATATTTCAATTCTTGGGAAATTTTTTACTATCAAGAGGACAAATAGCACCAAACTTGAAATGCTTTCATTAATTTGTTAATGACTCTTAATTATAACGATCTTGTATTCTCGAACACTTCAGTTTAATTGATAACACTTACTTTTAAACAACCATATGAGGAAGCTAATTTTCCCAAGGTCCTATAACTAGTGAGTTTTTAGGGGGCTGTATAGCACAGAAATATTATCTTTTTGATTCTTAAGTTTAATTCTCTTTCCATTACACCAGGCTTGTATTAACAAGTTTTACTGCTATTAGAGGTTTTTCTAATAATGATATGAACCCAATTTCCATCAGTAATGGAGCAAAGGACTTCTTAATCAAATCTTTGGCTCAGATAACAAACCATCATATTAATCATGTTACGGAATTAAAGTTATCGTCAACATCATCACCATCATCAGCATCATCAAAAGCTAGCACAGTTTAGGTTTTCATAGAACTTTTGTATGTGTAATCTCATTTGGTCCTTACACCAATCCCACAAGGTAGATGCTATGATTCTTTGCATTTTACAGCTGAGGAAATTGAAAGAAATAGAGATTAAATGACATCTCGCATCATTCAGTTAGCAAGTGTCCCAGGAAGGATTTGAATTCAGGCCTTCCTAAATCCAAATCCATATCTCTATCACTCAACTGCCTCCATGCATGTTAGGAAGCCCAACTGATTGAAAGTTTGTACTTTTCTTTTAAATAAAAGAAAATATTTCCATCTACTGGACTGTAAAAACATTTTCTGGAGAATTGAAAGATGGAATTTACTTCAAATGCAACCTTTTAAAACTTTGACTCATAGGCTCCAGTAGCTCAATCCCTAGTGACCTCATTAAGTACAATAGACATCTCCCTTAAGTGTCTGATGAGACATACACTCTGAACAGTCAGTCTTTCATGTTAGAAATACTTCTCAACCATAAAGTTAGCTATTTTAAGGGAGTTATTGACCTCCATAATTCTCTATAGAACTGGATAAATGTGAAATGATTTGGTAATACCCCATCAATATTTCTGTTAGAATACTAAATATCGAATTATATTTAAAATTAGACATACACTAATCATGACAGACGTGTCAATAATCACATTTCAGTCATTTGAAACCATTAAGCTGTTCTCATGTGCCAAGTGTATTGACCTGATTACTCTTTACATATACTAAAACAATTTATGTTGGGCAACATACTCTACAGGGTAATATCTTTAAGACTCATATAGGCGAATGGATCTTATAATAACAGATATCATTTAGGAAAGACTGCTGAAACGAGAAGGCTCGTTATGCCACGAGCTGCCCATCTCACACATTATTCTTAGTCATAGATGTAATCTTCTTGACATTCAATAAGCACTTAGTCCATTATTTGTTGTTGAAAACTACTGAAGTCAGGTAAGGCCTGTGACATTCAGAAAACATTATTATTTTAAGATCCTTTATTAGAAGAAAACAGGGAGGAAGAATAAATAAAGAGAAAAACTGGGCTATCAAAGATGTCCAAATACATACTGAACGCTACAGTTTTTCTACTTTGGCTTTATTTACCATGTGACGTTAGGAATTTTAAGAGTAAATGATATAGCAAGGAGGGGTCATGCTCCAGCAGCTCAATCTTCTGATGTTATTAAATCCAATAAATTGCTGCCCTGAGGGTCTGATGAAATATCTTTTCTAAATAGCTAAAAGTATCCTTCTTAATCAGAAAATGTACTCTTGTAAGATGGCTACTAGTCACCTCAATTCCCTGTAGATCTATATAAATGAAAGTGATTTGAAGATAACAATACATATTTGTTAGGATAGTAAATACCATATTGTTCTAGGTAGCTGTTTAGATGTAGAACAGGAGAGAAAGACAATAAACAATAATTAGTGTTTTTCCTCACTTCACAGAGGGCCATTTAGTAAGAATCTGATTTGGTCGACTAAAAATATCTACTTTAAGAAGCAACAGTCAAAACAGCAACTAATTTTGCTATTATATGGACATGAAAAAATTTTAAAAGGCCAACATTTTGTAGTTTCTCAGACAGATATTTCTTAATATAATCAAATATATTTTACTATTTCTTACACTAAATACTGTTCTAGTGAGCTTTCCACTTTGATTTCATTTAATTTTTTAAGTCATTGAACATTTACTTGGTTGCCCGTAATCATAGCTCTATAGACAATACTCTATAGAATAACATGCCTTCCCATAGAAGACAAAATGCCAAAATGTTTATTCAAACACATGAATCCTTTGGTAGCCTAATCTCTTCTTCCTTCTTAAAAACAAATAATTCTCATTGATATTGAGATTCATTACTAGGAAAAAGAAACTTGGTCCTTTGGAATCTCAGATTAGTTTAATAAAGATTTAAACCACTTAAAAAAGATCACTATAATAGGAAATTTTTATGTTCATGTTCTCTTTATGTGTAAAAAATACATTCACTTGTATTGAAATTAAGCCTTTTCACTGGAATTTCATTAACTTTGACTCAGATAATTATATCTGTATACATTTTGAGGTGTATGAATGGTGTCTAATCTTTTGAAAATCAACCTTCTTTTGTCAATGCTCTATTCTAATATAACATTATAGATATCTCTGTAGTATTAGAAGCAAAGTTCAGCTGAATCCATACTCCTTTATCTCCTTTCTTTTCATTTCAAGAGGGGCAAAGTGGCATAATGAATAGACAACTGGCCTCAAACAAAAAGGAAATAGAGTTCAATCCCCACCTCTGACATATATAGGCTCTTTGATCCTGGACAAATCATCTAATCCCTATCCTATTCATTTCAAATAAGATAAACCAAACCAAAGACAAACCAAACCGTCTCTCCATTTAGTGGCAATAAAATTTAGACACTTAACTGAATTTTAAAAAGCCACTTTTAGTCAAGAGAACTAAATAAATGATCAATTAATGATTATTTCAAAAGTATCATTAGATATACCCCTGTGGTACAAGGATATGTTAATTAAAATGACCAAAACTAAAGACTAAAATTGAAATAGTCTGAAGAATCATTTAAAATCTGCTACATTCAGATATAGTTTTAGTTCAAATATAGATACCAAGAAGCTTTAGTTTCTCAAGAAATATTTGTTGATCTCAATTTTTATATTACTTGAAATATGAGGGTCATGGGATTGCATATGATAAAGGACATTCTATTGTGAAACAAATAATGAAATACTGCTAAGATTTTTTAAAATATACGTTCATCTTGATGATTTATAGAACTTATCTCTTTGCTCAATAAAAAAATTTCAAATGCACTGTGGTTACTGGGCCGTTTGAGAATAATGAGGTCAAAGGATCTCAAGAAGAAAAATGTCCTCAATTCAGCATTGTTATGATGTATTTTTCAGAAATATATATATTTCATATGAACATAATATATAGAGAATATATCAAAAAATTACTGAGAATATAGAAGTGTTCTTTATGATCTGAACTAAATAAACTATGAGAAGAGAATGTAATGACATAACCTCTTTCCTTGACTATCTTAGCTGGCTAGATAAAAACTTTCAGTGTTTGAAAGTTTAAAAAATACACCCTGTTAACATTAGTGAGAGAAAAAAACACTGAACTTGTGATTTCACTAGCTTAGGGAACTCCTGGTTGAAGAGACTGCCCTTTCTAATGAAGCTTGGCAGTTTATCTGTAAATTATAGTTTTATAGCTGCTAAGTACATAGACAGGTTAAGCGATATCCCCAGTGTCACAGAAACAGGATGTATCAGTGAAAGGCCTGGAACCCAAGTATTCCTGACTCTTTGCTGTCTAATGATTATAATATGAAATATAATCATAGGATTCATCCCTACCTAGAAAAAAGCTAATTCAGCTAATTCATTTCAACATAAAACTACTAATCCAACTTCATTTTCATATTTTATAATCACATAAGTGGACAGCTAGGTGACAGTGGATAGAGTGCCCAGTCTGGAATCAGGAAGACTCATCTTTCTGAGTTCAAATATGGCCTTAGATCCTAGCTGTATGACCTTGGGCAAGTCACTTTACACTGTTTGGCTTAGTTTCCTTATCTATAAAATTATCTGGAGAAGGAAATGACAAACTATTCCAGTATCTTTGCCAAGAAAACCCCAAATGGGGTTCCGTCATTTCAGTCAGATATGACTGAAATGACTGAACAACAACAAAAAACAGTAAGTAGCAGCTGTGGGGTTTAAAGGCCAGATTTTCTCATTCTTAATTCACTGCTTTAAACTCAAAGAAGCATTTTTAAATGATCAACAATATTCTTTAAAAATTGAAAATAAGGGTCATGTGACCAGTAAGAAGATGGAATTGTTTTCTGCACATTTCTCTGTCTCCACACCACATGATTTAACACTGAAAAACTTGAATACTTCAAATTTCCCTTTTAGCATTTGAAACCTTGTAATACAGGTCACAGTTGTCAGGATTCACCAGAACAGTGGTTATACTTGAACTTCTACACCCCTGACTATTTAAGAGATGGCAGATACTGATTGTGAAGCTTCTTTAAGGAAAGGGCAGTAACTTGAAGGTAGTGGGTGACTCAGAAAGCTCAGGCAAGGCAGGACACTCAGAGACACATGAGAAAAGATAACCAGCCTTGAAAGGGCTGGGAATCAGAAGGGAAGGGAACTAGAAACCTGGCTAGAGCCCAAAAGAGGGCAGAAAGTCCCCAGAAGTTGCTCAGTTTAGAGACCCAGATCCAGCTATCCTACCCTATACCCAGGGGAGGCTGAAGATTAATTACTAGTAGCCAAGCCTCTGGGATATGTAGAGCAATAGAAGGGGGAGGATTCAAATGCAGAGGAGGATTCCCAAAGACAATATGGAACAGATAGGGTGAACAAGAATATCTTCTTTTATTGCACTTCTTTATTGAACTTTCCATACACCGCATTTTAAAAATGTCTTCATTTTTTTTTGAAAAAAATTAAAAGAAATTGAAGGTTTGTGACAACCATGCAATTGAGTGAGTCCATTGGTGCCATAATTCAAAAAGCACATGCTCACATCATGTCTCTGTCACAATTTCTTAATTCTCATAGTATTTCATACTTTTTCATTATTATATCTGTTATGGTGATCTGTGATTAGTGATTTTTGATGTCTCTATTTTAAGATGACAAACCTAATCCCCAAATGTTGATTGTGTTCTGACCAAAATGGCCGTCCCTGTCTCTCTCCTCTCCTCTGGCCTCCTCATTCCCTTGGACAAAATAATATTGAAATTAGCATGATTAATAAGCTTACAATTGGCCTGTAAATGTTCAGGTGAAAGGAAGGGTCAATCAATCCTGTAAAATTCATTGTTGACTTATTTTAAGAGATTGCCACAGCCACCCCAACCTTCTGAAATTACCAATCAGCAGCCATCAACACTGAGGCAAGACCCTTCACTAGCAAAAAAAAGTAATTACTCAAGGCTCAGATGGTAGTTAGAATTTTTTTTTAACAATAAAGTATTTGTAACTAAGATATGTACATTGCTTTTTTCTTTTTAGAAATAATACTACTGCATGCTTAAAAGACTCCAGAATAATGTAAACATAATTTTAATATGCACAGAGAAACCAAAAAAATTTGTGTAAGTTGCTTTATTGTAATATTTGTTTTATTGTGGTGGTCTGGAACTGAACCCACAATATCCTGAGGTATGCTTATATAAGAAAGTGATGAAAAAGAAAGATCCAGAAGAGAGAAAGCCTCCATCTATAAACCACAAGGGACTATAAAAACAGAAAGAAGAATAAATGAGACCCCAACGATACCAAAGCACATTAAACAAAAGTGAACGCTCTAGAGATTGTAGAATAATAAAAAAAAAGAATCTCTAGAATGATTTGTAAGAGAAAAAAATTCATAAATGAAGAAATTAGGAATAAATTTTTATAAGAAATCATATTGCCACATATAATTTTAAAAATCTGAATCAGAAGGATGGGGGAAATTATCAACAATAGAAATCTTTTCAGAGAAGATTTGAGAAAAAGATGAAATATTTAGGAAATAAAAATAATGAAGCAAAGGACATTAGCCAGAAGAAAAGAAAAAGGCAAGAATATGGGGAATTAATACAAGCAAAAATAACTGACGTTGACCGTGGCAGAGGGTTAAGCCTCGAGTCAGAAAGGCCTGAGTTCAAATGTGACCTGGTATACACTAGCTGTGTGACCTTGGCAAGTCATTTAACTCTGCCTGAGTTTCCTCATCTGTAACGTGAGCTGGAGAAGCAAATGGCAAACCAAAGTATCTTTTCCAAGCAAACCCCAAATGGGATCACAAAAAATTTGGAAACAACTGAACTTATTGATCTACCAAGTTCACAGGTGAATATTGAAAATAATAGTTCTTTTAGTTTCTCAACAACAATAAACAAAAGAATAGGACACAAGGGTGCAATTGGATCTTAGGGAGTAAATGGAATGGTCTCACCCCTGAAGAAGAAAGGGAAAGGTTCCTCTAAAGGACACTGCCATGGGAAGAGGAGGTGTGTGTGCTTATATACACATGTGTATATGTGTAATATGTATGGCATATTAGGTACACACATATATGTGTATCTATAGTAAGAAACTTGAAACTTAAAATGGATTAATCTGAGAGGAAGTTTCACATTAGACTACCTTCTCTCAAAAAGGGATGTACTTTCTTGGATGACACTCCATCCCAATGAGAAGATTATGAGAAGGGTAGGGTAGACATAGAACCAGAGATAAGATAATTTAGCTTTAGGAATAGATACCAATAATTGTGAGTGCAAAGGATATGACTGAAACTCAAGATATCATGACTAATATGGACAAATACCAAATGACATTGTTTCCTCTCCAAAATGACATCTCTTATAATTTGATAATTCCCAAAGTGAAGTATAACAGAAACAAAACAGGGATGAAGTAATCTCTACAAAAGAAATATCTACATGAAAAGGTAAGATCTAGATAGGAATTAGATAGAAAAAGAAGTTCAAATATTGTACTTCAGATGGATTTATAAAGAAAGATACATAAAGAATAAAGAACATGTGATCAAGGGTATAAACTATGAATAAAAAATAAAATTCAAAACAGACTGAAGGGAAGAGAAAAAATTGAGAAAATTAAAGCAAAGAAAAAAAATTCTTGAAAAAGGTTCAACACAAGAAAATTACTTAAAATTAAAAGTTGCAGTAAAAGAAGTGGGGGAACATTTTGAATCATCCACTTAATGAGGTACTCTCAAACTGTGGGTTGCCACCACATATGGGGTGCCAACCCACTGTTTAAGAAGCACTGAAGGGGTTACAAGTAGAGAAAATTTAAGAAACCCTGAGGGCTGAGGAAAAATGGGGTAGGAATAGAAGAAGGAGACATCAACAATTAAAATAAATTTAAGGAACTTGGAATAGGTCAAACTGGGAAGCTGGGAAGCTGGGAAGCTGGGTAGAGGTTTTGGGGAAGCATCAACATCAGAGTGGGGAAAATAAATCTAGTTGCACAGAAGTAGCACTGACTTAAAAGAGGAATATGATTACAATCAACTAAAAAATAGGGAAAAATATATAAGCCTAGCAAGTAGAACATTAAATGTGAATGAATTAAACCATCCAATAAAACAAGAGTGACAAAATGAGTAAAAGAAAATCCAACCATCTGTTAAATAAAAGAAATGATCTCAAGATAAAGAAACATATGAAATGCAAATGAGATGCTAGAAAAAAATTTATTTGCATCAGACGGAAAAAAGAGGAGTTGTACTAGATCTATCAAATAAAAGCAGAAACAGCAAACATATAATTGCCATTTAATTACAGGAACTTAAAGGGTTCCACTGTTTAATAAAAGTCCACACTTTTGGTTAACAGGAAGAAGTAAAATAGTACAGAAAGATGTAGAACTCACTGGCAACTAAGGCAATTTCTAAAGAGTTAGAAAATTGTAGCAGTACCTTTCTGACTAGAAATTTTGGTTAGAATAATCTGCTAGTGCTTGTCTACTGTGTCACCCACTGGAAGTACCTTCACTTTTCAGTTCAACTTTGCAGAATGGTTCTTTATTACTTCTGCCTTTGATTGTATCAAAGATAAACAGTAATATCCATTGCTGTTTTTTGTTGCTGTTCTTATTGCTTCCTCTTCATACTTTGGCCGGTGTAAGAATGAGTAAAGCTGTCATTAAATGAATTTTAAGATATGAAGCAAAACTGTTGTAAATTTAAATATATTTGGGAATATGTACATCAGAATCTTTTCCTCACAAAGGGAAAATGTATTCCTAACATTAAGGATAACAACTGATATATAATATTTTTAGGTAGACTAAATTCAAGTTTTAAAATCACAACGATCTACAATCTCTGAACCAAACAGGAGGACTCAGATGTTGCACACTGCAATCTTATAAATCTAAGTTATTTGTATCATACTTTTTTCTCAATTAATTTTGACCACAGACTCTGACACTTGTTAAGCTATTTGTCTTTCACATTCTACAACCTTCCACTGCATTTACTTCCTAGGATAGTGCTGAACATTCCTCACCTTTGGATCTCAGTCTCTTAGTCTATGGTGATTCTTCCTGTCTTATGTCCCCCTAGGCTGGTTTTAAGAAGGCAGTACCCCATGTTACAAATCAATTCCCACTGTCTCCATCAATTTCTCTCCCTCTTCAGCATCCAAACAACTTTACCTTTACAGTTCCAGTTCTCTCAAGGCTCTATTGAGTCACTGTTTAATTAATTTCATAACTCAGTTCTTGATAATGTGCTAATAGATGATAATGGTTTAATGTGTTGTCCCTTCTATATGAGATATTTACATTTTAACAATGGCTGTTCATTAACATAAATGAGTGACTATAATTGGAATTTCAGTCACTGTGACAGGTCACTGAAGGAAGATAAAAGCCGAAGGGCCTTTTGGATTCCCTGATAACACATGTAAGCAATTCTATGTACATGGCAAAGACCTTTCAGAAGTTGCAAATAAGAATATTAAATAATTTCATTCAAGTAATACTACAGTTACAAAATACAGTAGTCAAGAAGACAGTGTCACTTATGGTTGCAAATCGGAACTTCTTGGAATTTGTCAGATTTCCTGTAGTCTGCACAACATAGAGGGCTTCTATTTGCAATGTACAAATGGTAAATACAAGTTATTTTTATTTTGCAGTTTTTTTTGTTTGTATATATAGTTCATATTTTTATAACAATTTAGTATATATATATGTATATATATGTATATATATGTATATATATGTATATATATATATATATGTATATATATATATATATATATACTGTTCTCAAAACAAAACAGTGCTGGAACATAGATAGCTTAATTATTATCCTCATTTTTACACAACAAAATTTCCATGTTATTTGACTTCACCATATTATCATGTTAACAAGCATCACAGACGAGACTTTAACAGGGCTGGGGAACCTGCAGCCTCGAGGCCACGTGTGGTTCTCTAGGTCCTCAAGTGTGGCCCTTTTATTGAATCCGAACTTCAAAGAACAAATCCCCTTATCCTTTGGAGCCTACATTCAGTCAAAGGGCTGCACTGTGTTTTTTAGGTACTTATCAAACTCAAGGCAAACTAGTAAAATGCTTTGTGTAGGAAAGCATGGCACTCTTAGCTAAGTAAAAACACCCCCTGAGGGTCTAATCATTTGTGCAGTTTTCTAAATGTAATAATTAAATACTTAAAAAGTAGAATTGACTTATCATTTTCATAATTTCTATGCAATACTTCTCAAGTGTCTCAGAAAAATAAGAGTAAAATTTATCTAAAGACAAGTCAATGTGATGACCACATAGATTTTTAGTTTCCGTTTATTTATTAATAGGCACATATATATTGTTGTTGTTCAGTTGTTTTTAGTCATTTCTAACTCTTCATGAAACCATTTGGGGTTTTCTTGGTGGTTTGTCATTTCCTTCTCTAGCTCATTTTACAGATGAGGAAACTGAGGCAAACAGGGTTAAGTGACTTGCTTAGGGTCACACAGCTAGCAAGTGTCTGAGGCCAGATTTGAACTTAGGTCTCCCTATCAACTATCAACTACATTGCCTACCTGCTCCTGATACATACATAAGGGATAAGGAAATAAGGGAATGAAAAGACAAAATAACTTCTCTGGGGTCACAGAGCTAGTCACAGAGGCAGGACTAAAACAGAAACTTTGCCTTCGTTTCCTCCATTTATTTCTCTTAACTACTCTTGCTGTCCTTCATATATGTGTGTATATACATGTATATGTTCATATATAATACATATATGTTCACATTCAAGCTTTCAATTTGATTTATAAGTGTGTGTTTTAATAGTGGGGACAATTATGATACTGATAACTATAACATTCCATATTCTTTGTTCACACAGGCATTATTAGAAGATTACCAGCATAAGTTTTCCATCACAAATCTACCAGTTAATCTTATTCTTATCTAGCACACTGATTATTTTACAGTACATTATGTGCTCAATTGGCACTCAAATAATATAATTCTATATAAGTGATGATACATATTTCTTCCTTTTTATGTGAAATCCTTACTTGTGGCTAAATTTCCTTTTAAGATTATTAGTCTAATGTGATGTTTTATTTTTAATGACTCAAATAAGATACAATAATGCTAAAACTGGAAACCTTCTGGAATTTTAACAAAGTATTATGTGGTAGACAGCTGGGAAGACTTTGGTATACTTCTCAACAACAATCAACAAAAATTAAGTTTTTTAAGGCATTTTGAAAGAAAGAAAATTATCAAATAAGAGTACCAATGTTTATGCTGAATATGTTGATGATGATGGAGAAAAAGAATAACTCATTATTTTATAGTCCTCCCCTCCCCCTCTTATTCCTCTCCTTTTGACTTCTTCCCTTGCTCCCTCCTGGCTGAGCTAGGTCATTCCCAGCAGGAGAGTTAATTGACTCTATAGTCTGCTATATTCTCATTTGTGTAACTTCCCGGATCTCTGTTTGCTATCAACTTGGATAAATGAATTTATTTAATATTTACTACATGTAATGGTCTTTGTGTAACTAGCATTTTGTGGGAAGGGAATAAAGTCTTTGGATGTGTAACTTGGGGGTAATTCTTCCCCCTTAAAGGGATAGAAACCAACAATACAGCTTGAAGCTAAAAATTTTTCCCTCAATATTTAGGGGATGAGATAGATACAATTCTAGCTTGTTAATCTCTCTCTCTCTCTCTCTCTCTCTCTCTCTCTCTCTCTGTCTCTCTGTCTCTCTGTCTCTCTCTCCCCCTCCCCAATCTTGTGGCACCCAGTCTTTTGCTTTCTTCATGGGAGGAATCAAAATCTCCTTTGGAGAAGGAGATTCTGGAAATATATTTTCATGTCTCCTTATGAGGCATGTTTAGATAAACCCATAAAGACACACGAACTACATGGGCATACCATACACATATGCATGCACATGTTGCATGCGCACGTGCACACACACACACACACACACACACACCACTACTACCCTATTAAGGGAAACATTTCAGAATGGAAAGGATAATAAATATGTTTAGCAGGAAGTCAAAACCTAACAAGTGAGGAAATGACAAGAAAGTGTCATCCTGCCATCAATTAGTTTAAATCATCAGATTTGGACAAGTTACTTCATAGGATATTGGAAGAAACAGTGACTGCTACTGCTGCATTGCCATCACCAATCTCTGAAAAAACCGAGAACCAAAAAGTGTGATGGAGCTGAAGATGTGGAAATATTGTCCTGATTTTCCAAAAGAAGGAGATAAAATCTTTAAGCCCCAAGTTTCACTTTAATTCATGACAGAATTCTAGAATGAATTCTTAATGGAGTAGTTTGTGAGAATTTAGCAAGGAAAGAGGTCATTATTAAGAGCCAGCATTGCTTTATTAAGAACAGGACATCCAAACCAACATTTTTTTCCTTTATAGATGGATTTAATAGATCAATTCAGTTGCCACAGACAGGGAAAGTCTTACTTTCATGAAAGCACATGACAAGGTCTTATACACTAGCTTTATGGACACTATGGAAGACTATGGGCTGGATGATATTACAGTGAGTAGGATCTAGAACAGATGTTATGATTTGACCCCAATCGTAATCATTTGTGGGTTAATGTCAGCATAAAGGGAAGTGCCTACTAAAATATTCTTGCAACACCTAATTTTGGTGTGGAAATCACCCTGGATTCTTGAAGGCTATGCCAATGTCATATAAACTATGGCAGATACTATGAAGTTAAAAAACACAACAAAATGATAAGCATAGGAGCCATGATGAATTGTCTCTCCCTTGGGGATCCATCTAGCTATTTTCATCTCTAATTTGGCCACAAATGAAGGCAGTTCATAGCTATACCAGGTTAGGTGTCTATCTACTAAGTTGTAGAGGAGTTACAATCAGTGCTGGTAGAAACATATCCACAATGATAAAAAATAGGCTTTAGTAGACATTGAAGTTTTAAAGTAATGCACCTTACAGGGAGGTCTCCAGGTGAGTGATCCAGGACTGAGTTTTTTGTTGTTGTTTTTTGTAGTTGTTTTTTTGTTGTTCCTTGGCCTTGTTCATTTTTGTAATGATATATGGATGACAGTGTAAACTGAAGAATTATAAAATATGCAGATCACATGAAGATGGAAGGATAAGCAGGCATATTAGAAGATAGAGTCAAGATACAAATAAAATTCAATGGGCCTAAACATTGGCCCAAATCTAATGAAATTACTTAATCAGGTTAATTATAAAATCCTACATGTTTTCACAAAATCAATTGCACATGTATGGGATGGGAAAGATACAGCTACAGGATAGTTTGGCAATGAGACATGCAACACAATTGTCTCTAAAGAACTAAATGTTATTTTCAACTCAGTGAGCAATGGAGAAGCATGTGGTGGGAAAAAGCAGCATTCAAAATGTAACTGATGAAGAATTTTGAAGGACACATATAAAATATTATTAAGGAATTGTATATTAGGAAGAGAAGATGGCTTGATCACGTAGTAAGAGCAAGGGTGACTAGTGGATTACCACAGTGATTCAATGTTATTCTTGCAGCATTAAAAGAGAGTAAAGACCTATATATAGAGCACAGAGAGTACCACTGGTGGGCCCCATGTGTCAAGGGCCCCATGGGAAGCACTGGGCAAGAGTAGGACAGAATGAGCAGGCACTGACTGGTTGAGATAAACATGCATATTCATCATTGGAGAGATTTCCAAATAGACAAGGTCAGACAACTATTGAATATTATAAACTACATATATGTAATACTTTATATATGTACACATTAACATATTTGCATACAATATATATTCTAATTATACATTTATGACAAAGATGATTTTTCTAGATATAGGAAGCTTGCCTTTAATAATAATAGTGAACATTTATATAATTCTTTAAAGTTTTAAAATGCTTCATATGTAGTATCTCATTTGAACTCCACAACAACCTGTGAGATAGATACTATTACCATTTCCATTTTACTGATGAGGTAATTCAAGGTGAGAGAGATTAAGTGACTCACCCAGGTTCACACAGCTAGCAAGTCTTTGTGACTGGATTCAAACTTAGATAGTACTAAATATAGACTAGGATTCATTTTACTATGCTAACTAGTTGCCCAATATTATTTTATTTATTTTGGTCATTTTAGATGAAAATTTGTTTAAAAATATTATCTCTACATCTTTTTTAAAATAGTGTATGGAACAAAATAACAATTAAACCTTTAGTTAAAGACTCAGAATCTTTGTGAATATAATTTTGGGAGGAGAGATCAACTGAATGGCATGGAAGAAAAGAAGAATAATTAGAAACCTGCTATGTGTTCTATAAGTTCTATAAGTTCTGCTATGTGTCTGGAAAAAAACTTAATTTGGGCCTCAATTTCTTCAACGGTATGATGAAGGCATTGTATTATATGCCCTTCCAGTTTTTAAGGGCTACTGAAAGATATAGGGGTAATTGACCCTATGCTAGATGTCCTTAGAGTTTGTGGTTATTAAATTGTTCTATTAGTTTTACTGTTATCATAGTTTCTCATCAGTGTCATACTATCAGGTAATGTGGTAAACGTGCCTGGTTCTAATGATATCTGTTCATCAATGTGATGTGTTTCAAAACTTGTAAGAATTATGTCTATAATAAAACAAGTAGGAGCTTGAGAAGCTTATATGTCAAGTGCCTAAAATTTAGGTTTTGTGAAATCGACTGACTGTTGAATCCTTTTCTAAGAGGCAATAGTGTTATTGTACAAGAAAGAGCCCTGCTCTCTCCTGTTTCTCCTCCTACATGTTTTACTGTTCCTCTGTTTCCTTTACTGCATCCTCACCCATGTCTTGCCCCTAAGAGAAGGTGTTCCTCAGGAACCCATCTTTCTTGTCTTTCTCTATGCTTTTCTTCGGTTCCTGAAGGTTCTGGTATCATCTCTATGCATATAACAACCTGATCCATATTTTAATCTTAGTCTCCCTCCTGAGCCCTAGTTCCAGATCATTGACTGCCTGTTAGATATCTCCAAAGATGTCCTATATGCATCTCAAACTAAACATTTCCCAAACTGAGCTGTTATCAAACTTTTCTATTTATATTGTATTGTCATCATTCAAGTCACTCTGTTTACAACCCTGTGATCAACCTTGACTGTCCCCTCTCCTCCATCTTCCAAAACAAATCACTTTCCAACGTTGAGTGACCAATGCAATACATCTCATATCTACACTTTTCTTTTCTCTTCACATGACTGAGATCATGGTTCAGGCCCTTATCACCTCCAGCTTAGATGGTCTCCTAATTGTACTCACTGTGAGGTTCTACTTACTCCTTGCCCTTACAATCCATTCTTTGGGCAGTTATCAAAATAATCTTAATGTATAAGTTTGACAATGTGACTTCTCTTCTCAGGCACCTCTAGTGGCTCTCTATTGCATAAGGGATAAAACACAAGTTCTTCAGCTTAGCCTTCAAAGCCTTTTACAATCTCACTTTAGCCTCCTTTCGCAGGCTTATAACAAATCCTAGCCTCATATACTCTATATTCTGGCCAAATCAGTCCACTGGTTGCTTCCCAAGATTGGTACTCTATCTCTTACCTCTAGGCCTTTATATAGATTGCCATTCATTCTGAGTGTGAGCTCCCTCCTCACTTCATTTCTCAGTAGTCTTGGTGTCCTTCAATGGCTCCTCAGCCAATCCCTTCAGAACCACTCCCACCCACCCCCATTGCTTTGGTTATTAGTGTTGCCCCTCCTAAATTATGTTTATAACTTTCTGTATCACCAGATTCCTGTGAAGCCTGGGCAACACCAGTGGCAAGCCAAGAAACTGAATCACATCCATTTGAATTCTCTAAGGAAGATTCTGAAGATCATCTGGCAGGATAACATACTGGACATTGAAGTCCTTTCTCAACTTAAACTGCCAAGCGCTCAAACTCTGATGGGCTAGCCATGTTTTTCTAAAGCCAAATGTATGCTTGCCTACAAGATTATTTTATGGGAAACTCACACAAGGCAAAGTGCTCATGTGGTCAGAAGAAACGATATGAGGATACTCTCAAGATCTATCTGAAAAACTTTGGAATTGATTGCATGATATGAGAAACTGGCCACAGGACCACCCAGCATGGAATGCCCTCATCAAAGAAGGTGCTGTGCCCTATGAACAAAGGAGAATTGAAGTTCAAAAGACATGCGAGATGTACAAATTTAGAGAATCTACTCCAAATATTCATATGAACTATTTGTATCCAACCTGTGGTAGAGCCTTCCAACTTGTACTGGCATAATCAGCCCCAGTTGGACACACTGTAACTTGACTCTAACATACTGGTATCATTTTGGTCCTCTTCAAGAAAGAAGGACAACAACCTATCGCCAGATCTTAGTGGTGGTCCTTGTGAATAACTGGTGCTTAATGAATGCTTTTTGGATTGGGCTGTGTTTGGTTTAAGATCTTGAGTTCAAGTGCCATTTCTACCAATTACTAGTTAGGGGCCTCAGGTAAGAGACATCACTGAGTTTGGATTTCCTCACCTGTAAAATGTTACTCACTTTAGAGTGTTGCTATTTGTAAACCTTTAAGTATTACATGAAATAATGTGTATATATATATATATGCATATATACTTATATGTACACACATGTATACACATATATATTTGTTTAGTTCCTCATTTTAGTTCCAGATAATTCAGTTTATTCTATACATGACTGGTGTTGCAAAATAAATCCCAATTTCATGATACTCTAGAAATATAGGAACAAACAAAAGCAGTAGAATTATTTCTAATATATTACTCTTTATTTGCCAGACTCTAAATAACTAACGGAGATGAAAAGAAATTTAATTTGATCAAATTGTTCTCATCAAAGTTTATTCCAAATTTTAGATCAAGACTTTATGGACACATTGAATTTAATATGTAAGTTTCACTTCCTAATCATATTATTTCTTGAAGTAGTTTATACTTCATTAGTGTTCCAGAAAAGAGTTTTAATTGTCTTTTCCTAGTAATAAGATTTTAATATACAATGCAGTAGTTATGCCCAGTACATTACCTCATTTTAAAATAAGTAACTACATCTTTGGATTTCTGTTTTCATCTATACTAGGTATATACTCTTTGAAAATATATGGATGTTTAACCTAGCTTTAACATATTAACTTTACATTTTTTATGGAAAAATAGTCTCAGTGGAATGAAAATATGCTCATAGGGAATAAATGGTTTATAGGAGTTTTCACTTCATGTCATATGAAGATAGGTTGTAAAATCTGGGGATGTTTAGCCTGGAGAAAAGAAGACTCAGAGGGAACATATTTCTTTTCAAGTTTCTGGATGTCTCTTAAATTTATTCAATTTAGCCCCAGAGGACAGAACAGGAACTGTAGGTAGAAGTGGCAAAGAAGAACATTTAGGATTGATGTTGGGAGGAAAAAAAACAACAACAAAAAAATCACTAACAATTAGAGCTGTTCAAAATTGGAATAGATTACCTAGAGAGCTGATGGGTTTTCCCTCTATGGAGATCCTCAAGTACCTGTTGAATGTGTTTATGAGTAGGACTAAAAGGCTACTGAGGTCTCTTCCAATTCTAATTCTATGGTTCTGTAAATTCTGAGAAGTTTTAGAGTTCTACTTGATATATTCTTAGAAGGAAAGATAATGAAAAACATTTCTATAAAAGGAGCCTCTGATGCATTCCAGAAATATGGGCCCATTTTATTAGGTTACAGATTTACTAGCTTTAAGAATTTAACTTTCACTGTGTTCAAAATGCCTCTTCAAGTTAAGATGAAAAAGAGTTTACTTGATTTCTTAGTTGACAAATAGGGCTGCCAAACAGGATTCTGTTGAGTTATATTCCCTCTGTGACACAAAAACATTTAAAATTAGGGAATGAAAGATTTAGAAAGAGTAAATATTTGAGGATAAAATGGTTTTTGGCAAAAAAAAAAAAGAAATTTGAGGCCTGTTTTCTATTTTCTATCATTATCATTACTGGATGATTGGAAAGGGTGGTAGGCAGGTGTTTTTATACATTCATTTTACTGTAATATTGGCAGTCACCTTTTATATTCATGACAAAACAAAAGCCAGGAACCAGACAAAAATAAGGGCCACTTAGTGACTGGGTTGTATCCCATTCTAGCACGGCAAATAAAAAGCAATCCCGCAACTGACAGATTTAGAAGGAATCATTTGTACTCCATGTGACTTTGTTTATTCCGAACAATGCAAACATGATCTCATTTAATTTGTTTTTATAAGAAACATGAGAACGATAGTTATGCTATTCCAATGGGACATCATATTGTTTTCATTAGGAAGACACAGTGATCTGTGGTTTCACCAAGGTGGGTATGAACTTCCAAACTTGGTGGGTACAATGGTTCTTAGGCATTATGTGTATGTGTGTGTGTGTGTGTGTGTGTGTGTGTGTGTGTGTGTGCGCGCGCGCACTCATGAAAGATCCCTTGACATAAAACATTTGGTCCTTCTCAGAATAATGTTTTTAAATCAATAAAATATATAGCCTTACAAAAACATGAAAGGTAATGAATTACAGTAATATAGATAGATAGATAGATAGATAGATAGATAGATAGATATTTTTTTTAAGTTCACTGATCACGGGTTAAGAAAGTCTGTCTTAATAGATGGTTTCATGAACAGCTTTTACCAAAATAATTCATCAATGTTGGTGATCAACATTTTAATGATGTCATTTTGGTTAGTTTAGTCCTAAGATACCAGTGCCTTCCCCTCCTAGTACTCTAAGCCTTTCCTTCTTTCTCTGTTAGTAGGAAGAACTTCAAGAACTGCTCTGCCATAACTTGTATGAGTCCAGAGGCACCTTCTTGCCCCCATGAGGTAACAGGTTGTTTGCAGCAAACTAATAATTTTATAGGATTTAGAAATATAAGATATCTGCAAGTTAGTCTGTTCCAACTCCATCATTTCATAGATGAGGAAACTGACAATCAATGAAGCTGAGTCAATTTTCTAGCTAGGAAAACAAAACAAAACAATTCTCATCCTGAAATCAGGCCTCTTGATTCTGAATCCAATACTCTTTCTATTTGCAAAGAGATCATAGTTCACAAAGAATATTTTGCTAGTTAAATTTAAAGCAGATCACAATAAATCGCAATCAATATAAGTGTTACAATCTTTACTGAAAAAAAATAGTAAGTCACTAGAACAGGAGACCTTAACCTGAGGAGTACAGAGGATTTAAATAAAACTATTTTAATAACTGTTTCATTATATTTGCTTCCCTGGAATTCCTATTTATTTTATTTTACACATTTAAAGTAAAATATTAAAATTTAAAATATAAAAACTATACACATAATATAAATTATAAAATCATAAATTTCAAATATTATATATTCCATCTTATGCCTTTTATAAACCATATTCTATTCCCCAGTTGATAAATGTTCAAAAGATAGGAACAGGCAGTTTTCAGATGAAGAAATTAAAGCTATCTATAGTCATATTACAAAATGCTCTAAATCACTGTTGATTGGAGAAATGTAAATCAAAACAACTCTAAGGTACCACATCAAACATCTTCAATTGACTAACATGACAAAACAGGAAAATGACAACTGCTAAAGAAGATGTGGGAAAATTGGAAAACATTGTTTGTGGAGTTATGAAACGATCCAACCATTCTGGAGAGTAATTTGGAACTATGCCCAAAGGACTATGAAAAATGTGCACACCCTTTGACCCAGCAAAACCATTTCTAGTATCTCAAAGAGATCATAAAAATGGGAAAATGACCCACATGTACAAAAATATGTATAGCAGCTCTTTGAGGGGATGCCCATCAGTTTGGGAATGGCTAAATAAGTTGTGGTATATGAATGTAATGGAATACTATTGTGCTATAAGAAATGATGATCAGGCAGACTTCAGAAAAACCTGGAAAGACTTGAATGAACTGATGCTGAGTGAAGTGAGCAGAATCAGGAGAATATCGTACACAGTAACAGCCACAATGTGTGATGGCTAACTTTGATAGACTTATCTTTTCTTAGCAATGCAAGGATCCAAGAGAACTCCAAAGGACTCACGATGGAAAATGCTGTCCACATCCTGAAAAAGAACTATGGCGTCTGAATGCAGATTAAAGCATATTATTTCCTCCTGTTCTCTCTTTTGTTTCTTTCATCTTTCTCATGGTTTCCCCCATTCATTTTAATTCTTCTTTACAATATGTCTAATGTGAAAATAGGCTCAATATAAATGTATATGTAGAGCCTATATCAAATCACATGCCATGTTAGGGTGGAGGGAGGGGAGAGATGGGGATAAAATTTGGAAATCTAAATCTTATGGAAGTGAATGTTGAAAACTAAAAATAAAGAAATTTAAAAAAAAACATTCTGAGAATGACTTCATAGATTTCACCAAACAGTGAAAGGGTTCCCTGAAACAAAAGCAGCTACTCCTAGACTTGAAATGTTTTTGCTCTGATACCATTTTCCCCCTTCTTTTCAAATTTCAAATTAGAATTATTTTAACCAGTTGTTATGGGCATGCTCAGAAGGATATTACTGATTAGGCCTCATCAGACGTTACCAAGATTAGGTGGTTGTGGCATTTCAGATATCACTACATATTTACAAATGTGAAGTTTTTAAGTATTTAATAATATGGAATGGAAGAATTTAAGGGGAGAATTAATGGTCATTTAGCTACACTTGCTTCAGTTTGATGGGAAATATGACCTTTGGGACAAGCTTTACCCAGACAACCTCCATATAAACGTTACTACAAAGTAGCAAGTAAGAATGTTGAATGCTGCTATCAGTTATTCCAATATTTTCTACATTGAGAGCCTGTGTAGATATAGGCTTTTTGCATCAGTCAGTCACCCAAGAAGCATTTATTAAATATGTATTGACTTCCACTATGGATACAAAGAAAGGCAAATGGCAATCCTTTTGGATACTGTTTCATGCTATGGATTTCAATCATGCTAGAGAGAAAGAGCAGCCTAAGGAGGTTCAAGTTATTTATCATTATAGCAACTCTGTACCATTGAAAAACCTTATCTATGTTAATGTTCCATTTAATGCATTATTTATTAGATAGCTGTGTATAACAGTACATAATGGGAAATGGTGCCCAGAATACATACGAGGGCAGAAATCACCCAACTTTCCCAACAAAAATAAGTATAGTTTAAGAATAAAAACCCTTGAAGAAAGAGTTCGTTAATAACCAAAAATATGAAATGTGAATTTGAGTTGAGATTCTTCTAGTAGCTGTGTATTTGTAAAGAACAAATGTATAGTATATCAAAATAGACTATTAGATAATACTGGAAAAGTAAAGAGAATTGTGGTATGGTTTATTTCATAAAATGCAAGAGGTACAAGAGTTCCACTTGAGTTCCTTTTATTCATCTGTTCTGAGAATGTGTTCCATACAATAAGAGTCTTAAGTAACTGCTGAAGACTGAGAATGATTCACAGATGGTACAAATGTTTTAATTATTTTAACCAGTTGTTACAGGCATGTTCAGAAGGATATAAGTGAATTTGTTGTAGAAGCCACCTGAACTCACTTGCAGTTGGTATTCAATATCTTGAAAGCAAAATCCCACCTATTCATTTTCATAGTGTTGTAAATTTTTACAAGGCATATTACATATATTGTCTCATTGGTCCTCATAATAGCCCTGTGAGGTAAATGTTATTATTATTCTTATTTTATAGATAAAACATGTGAGGACAAAACAAATTTTGAACTCATGTATTCTTAACTTCAAATCTTGCACTTTATCTACTATTCCACCTATCTTGTCTCAGGCAGCCAGGGGTGCTGTGGACAGAGCACTGGGTCTAGAGCAAGGAAGACCTGATTTCAAATACAGTCTCAGACACTTACTAGCTGTGTAACCCTAGGTAAGTCACTTAACCCCATTTGCGTCAGTTTTCTCATCTGTAAAAATGAACTGGAGAAAGAAATGACAAAGCACTCTATTATCTGTGCTGACAAAACACCAAGTTGAGTTATGAAGCATTTGACATGACTGAATTGACTGAACAGTAAATGTACACACACACACAGTCACAAATATCAGTGTGTGTCTATGAGTTAACCAACGCATAAAAAATTCTTATGTTACTGTGTTATACAAACGAGCTTACTTTTTTTCGTGGGGAAAGAGAGGAGCTGAATCCAGATTCATGATTCCATCAATATGTGGAGCTACTGGTATGGAAAACCTGTCTTCCAATGTAGATTGTTAGTTTTATTTAACTTCTAGTCTTAGAAATTTGCCTAGAGTATTCAGAAGTCAAATGACTTGGCCATGATCACAAAGCTAGTAAATGTCAGTGACAGGACATAAATCCTGGTCTTTGTGACCCCAAGAATACAACTTACTGCCTCTCTCATATGTTACACAGTTTTAAACAAAGGCCATTACTATATTCTTAACTATGAATAGTCATAGAAGGCTATTTTCTTTTGTAACTTATCTACATGGAAGTCTTACTGGCAGATATCTCAAAAATATGAGTTACAGAAAACTGTGCCACTGTATAATATTGTAAATTATATGTGAATTATCTTGATCAAAATTTACCATTAATATGTACCTTAGATCCATTCTGCCATCATGTTTATAGCTACCATAGTAACAACAACAAAATTTTAAGAATGCTCCTCCAAAATGATGTCATCATAAAGTAGTTTTGTAAATCATTATCATATTTTAATATCTATAAACAGAAGCATATATTACATATAAATGGTAAATAATTGAAATAGTTCCTTTCACCTGCTGGTCATCTTGAACTCTGGGACAAAGCTGAAAAACTAAAAACAGACAAAGCCTTCTATGAGACAAAATACATGTCAAAAAGATATGGAATAAAAGAAAACAATCATTCACACCCCCACTCAACACTATTTTAATATTATTTCAAATATAATTCTAAAAATTTTGGTCATCTGGCTTCTTACCATACAGAAGGAACACATTAGAAAAAGATAGTTGCTAAATGAGGCAGTGAGGAAAGAAAGATTACAAAGACTATAAAAATGAAAGTACTAAAAACATGTAGAAGTCCGAAGTAATTTAGTATAGGAATAAACAGGTTTTATTCTGAAACAGTATCAGAGGGAGCTATAATGCATTATAGAAACCAGAATTACAGAACAGTATTGCAGAATGGACATGAGATCCAAATCAAACACCTCATTTGATACATGAGGAAATGAGGATAAAAGTAGTTAATAATCTGGCAAAAAATCCCTACACTAATGAAATTACAGGTCCCAAGGAAGAAAATTAATGACCTCCCCAAGATATCAAGAAAATATTTTAATGATATTTGTCTCATCAGGGAATAGGGGCATTCCTAATTTTTTAAGGTCTATACTGAGTCTAAGATCTGGAAGGTTCTATTATGCTGGAAAAGTTCCAAATATGGGCCTAATGAAGGGAAATATGTGGCTTATATCTATGTGTAGTCCAGTTAATTTTGAAGAAGCTGATCTGATGTTTAAACATTAAGTGATATTTTGTTTGGGGGCCTTAGCAACATACAAAATTGTCTTTTAAAGTAGTACCTGAATGCATAAGTGAAGGGAAAAAATCAGACTGGTGGAACGACAGACCTTTGCAGAATGTTCCATATATGCTTTTCAAGAAGGTAGGAAAGATATATTAGAAAGATTTCAATAAAAATTGTTTACTCTAATATCTTGAAGGATCTGTGAGATAACATATGTAAAACACTTTACAAACCTTGAACTGTATAAATATCAGCAATCATCATCCACTCCAATAATGCAAATCACAATTCATCCACGTCTGCCCATCCTGGACAACTCCTGTCTATGTCATTTCATGAATCCGTCATGTGGGGCCTCTCTCACATGTGAAGTGTTTTCTGGACATTGTCAGCATAAAAACAGACCAGATAACCTGACCTTTGGCTACCCCATGTTCTTACCATTTCCAGTCACACATCTCTCTGATGACATTCTTAATACACTTCTCACATATAATTCTTATTTATAAGATGTTGTAAATCACATACGCCCACAATAAGCTTTTCTGTTATTCTTTGGGTGACAAATTTAATCCTTCAAAGACTATAATATGTAATTACTCATAGCTATATAACACCACCAGGAGAATATTATTGCTCAAAGGGTAGGTCATTGTTTCAGAGAGAAGCTTAGGGCCAAAAAAAAGCACAGCCCACATTCCTATTTTCAGCTCAGGCTATTCCAATCTTTAGATCCTGGCCCAGCTCATTGTTCGTTAGAAGTATCTTTCAATACATAAAAGTATCTTTCAACACATAAAACTGATTAGAAGTACCTTTCAATACATAAAAACTGTTTATGTGTACACATATACATATGTATGAAAGTACGTAGGTGTATATACGCACGTGGACAGCATTTCTATGTAGACAATAAACGGAGCTCATCCATTGTGAAGTAAATCTTTTTCTCTCCATCCCTCTCTCTTTTTTTCCCCCTCTCTTCACATACAGCTCTATGCGTAATCCATCCAGTGAAATATTAGAGTTCAAATCATAGGAATTCTTGGGTAAATTGGCTTTTCCTGTGCGGTTAATTAAGCCAAAATCTTTTGAGTGATTATATATCACTATTTAAAGCACATTTTGGGGTTCAGTGCAAAGAGCAAAATGTCATCAATAAACAAGAAATTATGGGGGGGCGGAGCCAAGATGGCGGCGTAGAAGCAGCAACACATCGCAGCTCTCACATAGCCACCCCAAAATACCCATAAAATAGGATTCTAAACCAATCC
>CM053580.1:170259525-170304438 GCA_028627135.1 Pseudochirops cupreus | reverse complement strand
GCCCTACCAAAAAGTGACATAGGAGAGAATAGACTGGGGGAGGGGGGAAACACTGGGATGGCTGATTTGGGGTGGTGGGCGGGGGAAAGACGGGGAGAAAATATGTAACTCAAAAAAATTTTAATAAAAAAAAAATAAATAAACAAGAAATTATGGAACATCTCACTGTCTATAGGGATACAGTCCTTCATTTATATTTTGTTAGATAAGTTCTATATGATTGAAGCAGATTTGATAAGCATATGTTTTCCTATTTATTTTTTATTTGATAACAATCAAAGGACTCTGGGTATGGTTATCTCTGTTGTTATAGCCTTCAAAGAATCTTGTATGATTTTGACAAATATATGAGGGTTCCATGTTAGAAGGGAGTCACTGAGGTATCATTCTGCCTTTTAAAATAGTTAATAAATTGTAAGTATAATGGGATATTACTTTCTTTATGCCTTTAGTTTACCTGATTATGAAGATGTATTATTCTTCAGTATATCATGACCATTTCATCCCTTCTTACAACTTCATGAAAGATGTCATCAATGTGTATGTAAATCATTCTTAGAAAAAAATTGTAGAATTGGCAAAGTAGGCATATAGGTTAATGAGTTGTGAAAATTTTTCCAATTTTTTTTTTAGTAACAATATGGGCTGATAATTTTCCCCACCTCTTTTTGTATCCTCATCTCTCTCATATGCTCTGTGAATCAATTCTTCTATTTCCTCAAAATTGAGTCAGTTTTAGCCCAAAATTCCTTTGCATAAACTCATTCTAGTTCAACTATTCTTCCAATCTTTTTTTTCTTCCTTTTGTGCCATATTTGCTTCTTCATGTACTATATCTGGGATTATGATGTTAGAATATAAATGTGGTAGCTCTGCTAACACTGATGATGAAAAGAGTTTATTATAAATCTTGATAAATCTTTTCCACTTATTGTCTTTTTATCCTTTATGACTTTAAATTACTTTGCTATTACTTTGCTTAATTGGCAGCAAACTGACCTAAAATACAAATTATTATTTTCTATGTCATATTATATTTTTATTTATTTTGTTAAACATTTTCCAATAACATTTTAATATGGATCAGGGGCACTGGGAAGTTTTGCAGCTGTTTGCAGACAGAAGGTGATGAGTTTGTATCTCTCTTGGAGGAGCTCAAGTTGTAGATGGTATAAAAATTATGTGACTGAGAATGTTTTATCCTAAATTCAGTCATTGTCACCATCACTGGAGAAATGAAAATGGGCAAAACAAGGCTAAGGGCCATTTTTAAAATTGTTTTTTGCTTCATAGCCAGCCATTGCTAAAGAATTTAGCCTACAAAGGATGAGCCTTTAAATACTAAGCTAACCTGGTCCTAAGGAAACAAACATAATTTGTTGTTAGGGGCAAATCTGCAGCCTTTCCAGCATGATCAAACCTGTTATTGTTTGTGGTCCACAGGTGTAGCCTCTAAGAACCTCTAAAAACTCTGCATTGTGATGAGTATAGACATGGGACTTTGTAGAGGCATTTTTTTTAAAGTAGTGCTCAAAAGAGTTATATATTTCAAATACCTGGAATATTCATTTGTTGGCATAGTTTATACCAGTTACTCTACATGATGTCCTGGGATTTATTTTGCTAGTAAATTGCATATTTTGCAATAATAAACATTTAATAAATTTGTATGCTATATCTAGAACACTTGTAATCAATATTATTAAATAATATGATAGAAAAGGAAAATGATAACCGTTGGAGGAGATGTGGGGAAATTGGGACATTAATGCACTGTTGGTGGAGTTGTGAATGGATGCAACTATTCTAGAGAACAATTTGGAACTATGACCAAAGAGCTATAAATCTGTGCATGCTGTTTGACCCATCAAAAGCACTACTAGATCTGTATCCCAAAGAGATAAAAAAAAAAAATTAAAAAGGAAAAGGATCTACTTGTACAAAAATATTTATAGCAGTTCTTTTTGCGGTGGCAAAGAATTGGAAATTGAGGGGATGCCCATGTTTTGGGGAATTGCTGAACAAGTTGTGGTATAAGTTTGTGATGGAATACCATTGTACTGTAACAAAATAAGTAGAATGCTTTCAGAAAAACCGGGAAAGACATATAAAGTGATGCAAAGTGAAGCGAGCAGAACCAGGAGAACAATGTAAAAGAAATACTGTATGATGATCAACTGTGAATGACTTAGATATTCTCAGCAATACAATGATCCAAGACAATTCAGAAGGACTTATGAAAAAAAAATACTATTCACCTCCAAGAAAGAGCTGATGAAGTCTAAATGCAAATCAAAGCATACTATATTTCACTTTGTGGTTTTTGTCTGTGTATTTTTGTCTGTTTTCTCTCATAACATGACTAATACAATTTGCATGATTGCACATGTATAAACTATATCAAATTGCTTGCCATCTCAGGGAGGGGGGAGGGAAGGGAAAGGAAGAAAGAATTTAGAACTCAAAATTTTAAACAACAAATGTTAAAATTGTTTTTACCTGTTACTGGAAAAAATATTTAAAACAAACACATTCTATTAAATTATATAAAATTATGGAATTTGTTATATCTAAATATTGAAATTAATTGACATAGATCTTATAAGAAACACAAATGTTTTTCATCTTTTGACATAAATTATGGAACATATACAATTGTGACTAGTTTATTTGAATTATCATGGTAGTCAATTGGAATTACCTCCTTACTTCATTACTATATAACGATCTATGTATACATCTGTTATTTTATTGATGTGGGTTCTTCCTCTACCAACATACCTCTCAAAATTCTTTATACCTTAATAGGTGTTTTTAGTGTATTACTTGTCAATCAATAAACATTTATTAAATGTCTGTATATTTCAGACTTTATGCTGAGTGTTAGGGATGTAAAGAGTCAAAATGATAGTCCTTGCCTTCAAGGAGCTTGCAGTCTAAGGGTAGAGACAACAAATAAAGAAGTACATATATGCACAATAAATAGGAATTAAATGAGAAAGAAGGGACTATAATAAAGAGAAGACTTCGTGTAGAAGATGGCAGTTTTAGTTGGGATTTAAAGGAAACCAGGGAAGACAGTAGGAAACGATGGAGAGAGATAATATTCCAGGCATGAGAAATGAACAGAGAAAATGCCTGGAGGCAAGGGATGGAATATCTTTTTGTTTTCTTTTTGGAGGGGGAAGGCAGGGCAATTGGGGCTAAGTGACTTGCCCAAGGTCACATGGCTAGTAAGTCTGAGGCCAAATTTGAATCAGGTCCTCCTAACTCCAGTGCTGGTGCTCTATTCACTGCTCCACCTAGCCACTCCAAGAGATGGAATATCTTATTCTAGACAAAAAGGGCATCAGTGTCACTAGATCAAAGTGTACATTTAAAGTATTAAGGTATAAGAAGACTGGAAAGTTAGGAGGAGACTATGTTATGAAAAGCTTTGAATACCAATCAGACGGTTTTCTGTTTGATCCTGGAGGTGACAGGGAGCCACTGGAGTTTATTGAGTAGGGAACTGATATGCTTAGGCCTATGCTATAACAAAATCACTCTAATGGCTAAAATGGACAATGGATTAGAGTGATTTGAAGCAGGCAGACCACAAGCAGATTTTTGGAATAGACCAGGCATAAGGTAAGGAAGGTTTGTACCACACAAGTGGTAGTATGAGAAAAGAGGAGGGGGCATATACAAGAATTGTTGCAAAGGTAAAATCAACAAGTTTTGGCAAAGGTTTGGATATGAGAAATGAGAGACAGCAAATAGTTAGGTTCCTTGGGCTCATAGCTAAGTTGTGAATCTGAGGGACTGGATTGATGATGTTTCCTTCTATAACAATAAGGAAGTTGTGTGTGGGGGGGGGGAGGTTCCATTTTGGACATGTTGAGTTCAAGATGTCTACTTAACATCCAGTTTGAAATGTCTGAAAGACAGTCAGAGATGGGCACTTACAGGTCAGCACAGAGGATAGGGCAGGATAGGGAGATTTGAGAATCATCAGCATAGAGATAGTAATGAAATGCATTACCAAGATCAGCAAGTGACATAATATAGAGGGAGAAGAGAAGAAAAGCAGTCTTAAAGGCTGCAAAAAGGTCAAAAAGAATGAAGATTGAGGAAAGGTCATTGGCTTTTACGATTAAGAGATCAAGGTTGGGATAATTCATCTCCTGATTACCCTCATTCTAGTCATGAGTCTCACGACCTAGCTAGGCTGGCATTTTGGCCCCTAATAGACCCTATAGCACTGTGATCTTTTTGAATTTCTTTTAGCTTGGTGCTCTATTATTTCAAGAGCTCAGCATCAATGCCATTCCATGATAAAATAGACAAATAAGACTTCAGTGGAGGATCACATACAACTGTGTTACATACTATATGTGTGTCTGTGTGGAATATATAGAAAACATCTAAAGTGCATGCTATCATCCCCACTACCAAGATTTGGAACTCTCAACTTTCCCCTCTCTGATTAAAGTCTCATGTCTTTCTAGTATTCCCAGGTCTTAATCCTTCTTGATCCTTTATCAAAACTTTACTGCTCTACCAATGTATCACTCATTCTAGCTACCCTTTCTTAAATGTAGTCTTGGTCAAACAGTAAAGGCAACAAATGCCCTTCAGCTTCAGGCACTTGGATTTTTTGGTTCTTTTATTTTTCCTTCTGATGAACTATGGATGACCCCTTCAACCAGAATTATTCACTCCTATTCCCAAGTCACTAAGTATTGCTAGAGGAAAAAGGTGCTTGAATTCACTTCAGATCCTAGCTTTCTAAAAATTGTACTCCTACCCAAGTAACAATTGTTCTGTTCAAGTTTAATTTGCTTCCTTATCACTCTCTTCAATGACTTTTTCAAATCTCTTTTCTCCCTAAGTCACCAACTCCATTCCAGCCTACTTTATCTTAGTTGGAGCCCTCACCATTTGCTTTACTAAGAAGATGGAAGGACCATAGTATGGTTGAAAAATAGCTGACCCAGGAACCCAGAAATATACAGTTTAGTATTATTCCTCCAACAATTAACTAGCTGTGTAATTTTACCCTGGGCAAGTCAACTGTTGAGCTTCAAGCTGCTCATCTGCAAAGCAAGACTAAATATTGGCTCACCTACCTGAAAGGTCTATTGTGATGTTCCAATGAGAAAATATGAGTCATACATTTTGCAGAACTTAAAGTAGAAGAGTATATGGATCTGAGTTATTACCAAAAGGAATTACCAAATTACCATTACCAAAAGGAATCCCTCCTTTTCCTTCATCCTCTGGGTAAATATCCATTCTCTCTATCCCTCCAGACTAAGAGGAACAGTGCCTCTATAAGACTCAATTTTCCATTTGTTGACCCGATCTCATTGCTTCACATCTCTGGGAGCTTGCCCTGGTGATTATTACTTTCCTTTCCCTCATTTTCAATCATTCCCTCTCTACTCATTCCTTCCCTGATGACTACAAACACGCTTAAGATCTCCTGTAGATTAAAATGCAAAGTAACAACAACAAATCCTACCTAACTCTTTTCTCTGACCATGACATCCTCTAAGTTATCACGTGATATCTCCTCCTCTTTACTGCTGTTTCTTCTAGGAAATAGAGTCTATATTTTCTAGCTTTTTCCTTCCCTAGACTTAGTCTCAGCCCTCTGCAATCAAGTTTATATCTCCAAAATTATACTGAATCTACTTGCTATAATGGCTCCCTTAAGTGCTAAATCTGATGACTTATTCTCATTTTTAATCTCTGTGGAATTTTTTATTCAGGATTTTACACTATTGACCAGAGGAAGATCTTTATTTTATGTTATTTTTTCTTTATTTTCTTTATTTTTCTTGTTGACTTTGTCATCTCCTACAATATCTGAATTTTTGATATTTTGCCTTCTCTCTCTCTCTCTCTCTCTCTCTCTCTCTCTCTCTCTCTCTCTCTCTCTCTGTCTCTCTCTCTCTCTCTGTCTCTCTCTCTCTCTCTCTCTCTGTCTCCATTTTCCCCACAGGCAAACTTATTAACCACCTCAGCTTAGACTATTTATAACATCTATATGTGAGTGTGGTCTATGTGTGCAGAAGTACATAAAGTCTGCTTTCTTGAACTGGCATTAGATTAGCACTAACATTTTCAATTTGTACATTTAGTGCTAAACATGTCATAACTGTCCTTAAAATATCATTTTAAATGCATTTTTTAACTTTTCCATCCTTTTATCTATTATTACATTCTTGATTATAAATGTAAAGCCTCAAATCTTCCCTTAGAAAGATAACCAAACTCAAGGAAACACCAAATGAGTTGGAGTTTCAATCACCAGAATTAGAAATACTTTCTTTCATCTATAAATAAAGCCTTTAATAGTGGATTATAACAATCACCAGAGTAAAAAGATTTACTTTTATATCAGTAATTTTAAAGGATTAGAATATTAAATTTGACTACAATATAATGAGACTGTACTCAGAGTTAGTTCATTTGTCACAATGAAATCCAATCATATTACTTTATAGCCAGATGGCAAGCTCCAAAGACTTGTTACCTTTTTTTCCTCTTCAGTTTCATTAAATTATAGGCTTACATATTTACATTGCACAAAGCAATATTGAAACTCATGAGTTAAAATTTAATGAAAGTCCATGACAGGTAATGGCACACTGTTTTTCATAAAAGCCAGGTAACTGGCCTCTTCTATAGTTTTCAGTTGACTGCATCAAATGCTGAATATTATGGAACCTCTTCAAGAAGATTAATGTTTATTCAGAAGATGGTGGCCTAAAAACCAATATAGAGCAAATCAAATAAGTAAAGATTGCTTATTGTCTAAACTATGACTTGCAGTCAGATGGGTAGACTTTTTCTTTAGCACGTTGGTACTAATGACATGATCCCCAAATTACATAGAAGGAAGGTAGCAAACTGAGCAATATTTCAAATACTGAAGGATTTTTAATGATTCCAGGACCCTCCCTGTGTAAAAAGTGATCTCACTTTTAAAAAGTAATTATTCTTGGGGCAGCTAGGTGGCACAGTGAATAGAGCACTGGCCCTGGAGTTAAGAGGATCTGAGTTCAAATCCACCTCAGACACTTAATATTTACTAAGTGTGACCTTGGGCAAGGTATGTAACCCCAATTGCCCTGCCTTCCCCCCACCAAAAAAAAAAAAGCAAAATAAATATTCTTCTGGTGATGGAAAATATTTGTGACACCATAATCTCTGAAAAAGCAACACATACAAGTGATGCAGATGATAATTGTGTGATGTATGGTCCACATACATAACCTTCTGCATATTGCCAACAATGAACTGCTGATAAAACATGATATAAACTATAAAAGATAATGGCCAGAAAATTTCTGATTTGAAAAGAGGTTAATTGTTCAAGGTGCAACAGTGATGATGTGTGCTTGGACAATCCTCTAGGGAAAACTTAATATATGAATAAAAATAATAAAAGATTGGAAGATAGGATTGGTTGCAATACAAATCATAAACTATGTATACTCATATACATGTCAAGAAACTAATGAAAAATTGAAGGAAATGTATATTTCATTTAGAAGTGGTAATGATCCTTGTATTTCCTTATACCTAGAAAAACACAATGAATTTGATTTATAAAGTATAGTTGGGTTCCATAGTTTTAGGAGATTGATAAGCTAACGAGTATCCAGTGGAGGGCAACCAGGATTTTGAAGGACCTTCTGTCATATGAAGATTAGTTGCAAGAACTATGCATATTTAGCTCGGAAAAGAGAAGATTCAGTGGAATTATGAAAACTGTCCTCAAGTAAATGAAAGGCTATCATATGGAAGAGGGATTCAATTTGTTATATTTTGCCCAGAGATCAGAACAAGGACATATTTCCTAGTAACTAGGAAAGAGTTCTTAGCAATTAGAATTATCCAAAAGTGGTGGTGATTGCCTAGAGAATTGGTAGGTTCTTATTCCTTAAACATTCTTGAGTAGAGAGTGAACCTTTTGTCAGATACTCTATATTAGAGATTCCTTTTGTGTATGCTTTAGACATGAGGCTGCTGAGATCTTTCTTACCATTAAATTCTGGAATTCCATGATTAAAGATAGGGTTGAATTTTCCATACTATCATAGTAGGAAGTGAACAATTGGCTTTTAAAGTCCCAAAATAAGAAGATCATAAACGCAATTAGAGTTTCCCTTTTGTGAAACTTTTTCTTTAAAATTAGAGGTGTGCTCAATATTGTGCAAATTCTTTTATGGTTTTGGGGCTTCTTTTATGGCTTCCTGTGTGGGAGTACCTGAAAAGAGAATATTTAGCCTCTACTCAAAGATTTCCAAAAAAAGAGAACTCTACTGGCTCTATAGGCAAACCATTCCACTTTTGAAAACTCTAATTATGAGGAATTTTTTTTTCTGACATCAGGCCTAAATATGCCTCTTTGTGACCTCCATTCATCATTTCTTGTAGGGCATAAAACGATTAAAAACGTGGTCTTTGGTCTTAAGATGTTTGTATTTAGTTGATATCAGAATATGATGAATGGTGAGGCAAACAAACGTCAAAGAGGAATAATCTTCTTTGATATTAAAATAAATCCACATACTCTCTAAGTGGTACATCGAACACTGCTTTTACTTCAACACATTGAAGGCCCTTGAACTCCTCTGTGTGGATGCTCCCTCCACCAGGGGAGATCAGAATCTATCCAGAAGTCTTTTCCTTATTGCTCCTCATGGAATGAAGGTGACCTGGTATTCTCAAAGTCTTTTCCAGTAAAGTACACATTCTAGCAGGTTTTACTGACCTGGAAAGACTTTGAATGTGATCCAAGTGACAGACTGTGTCTGCTGTCATAACTTAGCTAAGCTATGTATGGAAAGGCTTATCACTATCAGGTTGGCCAAAATGAATCCTTTGGCTATGGCAATCTAATAATTAAAATAACTTAGAAACAAATGGTGTTTTAAGGATTACAAATCACTAATTAAATGCATAAACAGGTAGCTAGGATTACCTTGAAGTAGGATTCTGAATTCTCCTTTAAAGTAGAAAATTGTAAACCTGTTGGGGATGTGTGTGCTCCCAAAAGAAAATATGATGCCAACTGAATATCCCAAATTATTAGCAAGATAATTAGAAAGATGACAGTTGGAGAGAAAGGAATGTCAGTGTTAGCCCAAATTTTGACAATCAGATAGAAGTGCTAAATCACTGGTTTAAGTAATCACATAACTCTTAGATTAGGCATCCTTTTGGTTGAAGCAAGCATTAGGTTTCCTGTGGCCTGGATACTATCTGAGCCTCTTGGATTCAATAATCTATTTGCCAAAATATGTGGATAATTTAGTTTCTCAAATAGCTCTAACCATGAGACTTTCTGACAACCTGTAGTCATAGATAGTATTTATTTGAATATGTTAACCCTTAATCCCTTTGATATTTTTATCCTAAAACGGAAAAAAGGACATCTGATTCCTGGTTGCCACTTAATTATTGAAATTGTTGTCCATATCTAATGAAGAATTTTCTGCTTCCAGAAGTGAAATTCATTTATATTTCTCAATCCTCACAGGAATTTTTGTTACCAGTTGGCAATGGCAGTTGGCAGTCATGGTTCCTGTTTCAAAGTAGAAGCATTGTAGGAGGAGGAAATTATTCAGAAAAAAATTCCTTTTATTTTGTCCTCAAAATGTTTGAAAGGGATTTATATCACAAGGAAAAGTATTCAAATAAATTCAGTAATGTTTGAAATTCCAAAAGTTATAGTAGTATTATTCATGCTCTTTTTTTTTCTTTGCAGGAAAAAATGAGGCAGAGAGATCATTTCATTACATGTATATGTTCCCCATTCCTTCTTTCCTTCCTTCCACTTACTTTTTCCTTCTTTCTCTCTCTCTCTCTTTCTTTCTATTCCTTCCTTCCTTCCTTTTTTCCTTCCTTCCTTCCTTCCTTCCTTCCTTCCTTCCTTCAACCAGGTCCACTTTGAAGCTCATAGATTGGTCGACAATAGGTCCCTGCCCAAGCTCCACTTAATGACTGTATTTTGGACCCTCCTGGCTTGGAGTGAATGTCAATGGTAACTTTTTCTCTTTGGAACAGCAACCCTGAAGGTCTTTCCCTCCCCGTTTGATTTTCTTTTCTTTTTTCTAATTAAAGGGGCCATCCTTTGACTAACTTCTTAAAGAGGCCTATTCACTGAATGAGTGTTACCTTACTCCGAGGGAGTAAGTGAAAAGGTCTTAGCCTAAAAGGGTCAGGGTCTCCCATTGCATCTTGGGTCATCTCCAGTCATCCTGATGAATATCTGGTCATTGGATCCAGATGGTCTGGAGGAGAAAGTGAGGTTGGTTACCTTCCTCACTCAAATCGAAGTCAACTCCAAGTCATGTTATAATTTCCCTGATACCATGGTCCTCTTTGAAAATGAAGGACAAATACAACAACCAGACACACACACACACACACACACACACACATAACAGGTGTATATCCACAAATATATATGAATTTAAAAATAATCATAAAATGATTCATCTTTTAAAAAAATACAATTCACTATATGGTTCTCTTAAACAGCATGTTCTCATATTTTAGCAAAGTTTACCTCAATGAAAGGGGGAAAGCACTTTTGAAAAACTGGCACTTTTGAAGTGAAATGAGCCACCTAGGGAACAAAGTATGTTTCCTATCACTAGAGATCTTCAAGCAGAGGGTGGATGACCACATGCTGGGGTTGTTATAGAGATTTATATTAAGATATGGGCCTGCAAATATGACCACTGATGTTCCTTTCTTGCATTTTTGTCAGGAAAATATAAAGAATTATAAAAATCTTCTTGCAATTGGGGGAATAAATAATGGGTTTTATGTTCCATGGAAACAAAAGATTAATACATGTTCATGTAGAAGAGATAATATCTGAAAGGAGAACTGAAGTATCTTAGTCGAAAGAGGAACAAACTCAAGACAAATAGGAAGAAATGCCTGAATCAGAGAAAGATGTTCCCTAAGGAAGAAAATGTCCCAAACAGTTAAAGAGGTCATATGTCTGAAATTGAATTAAGTTAAGGATGAATGATAAGGCCTTTATTTAAAGCTAGATATAGAATTTTAAAAGAAGAAAAGAGCAAAGAAGAGTTAGGAAAACATACAAATTATTAGAAAAGAATAACATGAGAGATTTTTAGTTTTGCTTATGAATTTAAGTAGAAGTATGTAAAACCAAAAGTATCCATATGTTTGTAATATAAATTTTAACTGTTAAGAAAGATATACACACATTAGATGTGTGATTCATAGATCATCTATTAAAACTCCTATTTTGAATCCCCATCATTGTATTCAGTGACCAATACCATGGAATTTCATAGCTTATGTCCAAGGTCTAACTATTATCCATGCAATAGGTTGCATTTTCATCATCTGTCATGAATTCTTCTCTCTGTCCTTAAGAAACTACATTCTAAATAGGTAGGACATGCACAGAAAAGTAAATAATGATTAGGGAAGGAGGAAGTACAGAAGTCTAAGTAATAAAGAGTAATAAAGTAACCCTGGGTTCTTACCAGGTTATGTCAGCAGACTTAAGAGTATGATAGATTCTCCACAGATGGGAAGCCTTTCAATATAGGTCTAGTAACAGATTAATACATCCAAAGACCAACAACAGGATAATGAATTTTTTTGGGGGGGGGGGCTAGAGCAAATTTTGAAGATGTTCTTCTGATTTATATATATATATATATATATATATATATATATGCGTGTTCTGCATCTATAGATGGAGTACCCACACCAAATAATATTACATATGACTGAAATGCAGAAGTCTAAATAATAAAATGTATATATTATGAAAATATTGAAAATTTTGCTATGCATGCAGCCTGATAGAGTAGTGATATAAGAATATACATTAAATTGGAAAAATGCTTAAATGTGTGTCTTTGGTTATACATAACAACATGTATAAAAGAAAATTTCCATGGAATACCACTTGCCTGAATCTATCCTTCTTTGAACCTACATACTCCCTCTGTACAGTCTCTTCCCTGCTTCTACTTGTAGGGCTAAGACTGATTAAATCCCGCTATCAGGAGAGAAATTATGAATGATTCTGGGTGAGACAGAAGTTTGCTTCAGAATCAAGGTGTCTTTGTTGCTAATAATATGTTTGTATTGATTTTTTTATGTCCACTTTGCTGCGACCCTTTGGTTCCACTGTAACTTCTGCTGATTGATTTCTTGCCTAGAGTTTTCACTATCACCCTGACTCTGGCATTCTTTTTTTTTCATCTGACTGTTTTCTAATCTGTTTTCTAATAAGGAGTAGCCAAGAAAAGAAAACAGAAATAGAGCAATTCAATAAGGAGCAGAATCAGTAGTATCACAACATGGAAGCCAAGAGAGGAGAAAACGTCAAAAGAGATAAACTTGTTCAAAATTCCAAATGTTGCTAAAAGGTGAATGAGGGTAAGAACTGAGAAGAGGTCATTAAATTTGGTGAACAGGTCATAGGTATATATGTACATAGACTCAGAGGTGGGAAGTATTTTAGAAGTTATCTGGTACAAATCCTTCATTTTATAGAAAGTAAACAGAGACCTAGAGACCATAAGAGAATTATGTAAGGTCATATACATAATTATAGAGCCAGTATTAAAACTCAAGTCCTTTGATACTAAATCCAGCATTCTTCCTGCTGTACCATGCTACCTCATTGGTGACCTTTAAAATACTAGTTTATATATAGTTGTGTGGACAGAAGTCAAATGTTTGAATAGCATGGAGTTAAGGCTACCAGACAGTAGAGAATCATGGACTTTTTTGCTGCCATTGCTTTGTAGACAACACACTCAAGAATCCAAATAAGTGGCCAAAAGAGCAATTAAACAACACATGGTGGGCCTACTCATCCCTGTGAGAATCACATGCAGCAGAGAACTATATAGCCCTAGAAATATCAGCAATACAGTGGCAAGGAGTTTCTGTGCCCACCCAAGAGCTGTAGCAACTCTAGCTTTCAGTGAAATTGAAGTGGTAGAAGAGAAGAGGAATTTCTCAACAAGAATCAGGAGACTGAGCCTATTGGAGACAGAGAAAGGGATGTTGAATAATGGTGAGTTCCTGGATGATGCAGAGGAGTTGCAGTACCAAACAAGAGCCTGAGACCAAAAGCAGGGAAGAAGTGAAGCACAATATGGCAGAGTCAATTTAGATCCTATCCTTCATTGGTACCATGAGTTATATGGACTATGAAAAGTCAAGGGAAAAGTATTGTCTTTAGTGATCACCAAATAATTCCCCCTTAGGTGGAAACCTCAATACTAAAATAGTCATAAATATCTGGAGAACTGTAGGTGAAGGGAAGGGAAATGAAGTTCATTGGATAAGTGATTACTTGATTCTAGCAATTTCTGCTCCTTTCCCCTTATGGAAGCAGAGGTCCTCAACCCTAGAATAGTATGATAATTTGGGAGATTGAGAGAACTTTATAGGTCTTTGAGGAATGTAGAGCTCATCAGATAAAGAGTGCTGTTTGATTCTTCAGCAACACTAAGTGCTTTTGCCTTGTGGAAAGAAGACAATACTATCCAAGTTCCTGGAAAGTGGGAGCACATCTGTACAGGATGGAAGGTTGTTTTGATTTTTTGTGGCATTAGATGCAAATCTTCACATTCTGTTTCAGGAGAAATAACGTTTGCTCTGTTCCTGATGTATTTTTAGCCCAAGCACTTGTATGGGAGCTGGCACCCCATGACCTTTTCTTTGGAGATCTAGAAATGAGACAAATTCTGATGTTCTCAAGGAAAACCCTATACGGTAGTAAGACAAACTCAAATCTCATGTCATAAGGGGAAATCTGGGGGGAGGCATACAGAAAGAAATTTGTGAGAGTAATTTAATATACCTCATTGATTTGATCCAAGAGATTTATGACCCAGTCATGGACAGAATGTGAAAATTAGAATAAAAGATATGATTGAAGAAGTATATGGTTAAAAAGGGTATGGGCTAATCATGCCTTAATAAAGACAGATAACAGGTGAACCATCTGATTATTTTGGCAGTATCCCCAAAACATTAAAGAAGCAAGCTCTTTGATGGATGGATGGGAGAAGACAAACCAGCAACATAAAGACTAGTTAGGAGGTTATTTCAGGAATAATAATCATTATCCTGATTATTTCAGGAGTCTAGCAAAGAAATAAGCATATGAATATGAGGAAGCTTAATGTGAATGGATAGAAGAGGACAGAAGTCAAAGATAGCATGGAGGTAGGATCAGTATGTTTCAGTAAGTTATTGAATGTAGGGATTAAGGTAGAAGGAAGAACAAAAGATTACCCGGATGTTTCAGGTGGTAGTTCTAGCACAGGAGCTACCTCAAGGTAAGAATGCTTTTCATATACTTAAACACCATAAAACTTTATTTGAAAATTTTAAAAATAATTCTTATCCTATGGACCATTAAAAGGAAAAAAAAAAAGGAGGCGGGCCAGATTCAATGAGCAGGCTGCAGTTTGCCAGCCCTTGCTGACGAGAACGATAGTGTCATTGACAGAACTAGGAAAATTAGAATAGTACTATATTCTCAATGTTCTAGTTATTGAAGCCCATTCAGGAATAATAATCCTGTCTTTTAAGTGCTAAGAGAGATAGGACAATAAGGACCGTTCATGGTGTCAAAAGGCAACATTTTTCAACTTAGGCAGCTTCACTTCCAATCCTATTAAGAACATTTCCTGCCTTTTCCCAATTAACTCAATACTTTACCTTAATATGGCACCCAAATTTCCTGTCCCCAAGTTGTCCCTCAGAATAGTGAATTTGATACCCCCCCTTTTCCCATCTTCTTGGTTTGAGCTCACCCTGGTCCCGAGAAATAATTAGACTTCCTAATTCATCTTGACCTTTGCCAGTTTTCTGTCTAGCAATCATCTCTTCCCCATGGTGTCCAGTAATGAGAACTCTCTATTTGCTTCAATTGGGATTTGCTGCTGTGATCTCCCAAAAGAGTATCTTGTTGCTTCAGTAAACCACTACTATTCTGGGATCCCTTGGATATAAGATGTTGCTGTCTTGTTTTAAGAATACTACTGCTGTACATGCTGCCACCACTGATTGACAGAAACTCCTGCATGGGAGTCTTCTTACTCATATATTTAAGCACAGATCTCTTAAAATTATAATTGAAAAAATATGAAAATGTATGTAATGTTTTTATTCAAATCTCACTATATTATAGTGAAAGGAGGCCAAGACTTGAGCCCTAGTTCTTCCACTGATTCACTCCATGACCTTGGACAAGCCTTTTTGGATTTCAGGTTTTTCATCTAAAATAACAATAATACTAATTATAATTATGATATTAATAATTGCATTTATATGACACTCTAAAGTCTACAAAGAACTTTACAAATACGAATTCGTTTTTTCTTTACAACAACCCTGTGAGGTAGGTACCGTTATTATCCCTTTTACAGAGGAGGAAACTGATACGGACAGAGGTTGACTTTCTCAGGGTCACACAGCTAGTATGTCTCTGAGGTAGGATTTGAACTCATCTTCCTGATTGTGGGTCCAGTGCTGTCAGGCTGTGCCACCTACTTCTCTCTATGATATGAAGCAGTTAGCCTAGATATGTTTGAACAACTCTTCTAGCTTTGCTATTTTATGACCGACATGGAAGAATAGATGGAGTATTAGGCTTGGAGATAGGAAGACTTAAGTTCAAATCTTGCCTGAGATACAATTTGTATGACCAAGCAAGTCATTTAACCTCTCTTAAACTCAGTTTCCTCATTGGCAAAATGGAAATATTAATACCACCTAGATCACAGGATGGTAGTGAAGATTAAAAGAGATTTTTGTGACTACAAAGATATCTGTAGAGACATTAGAGGATGATTTCCACTAACCTGCTTATTTGATCAACTCAACTCTTATCACACAGTTCCTCTGGTACCACCACATAGAAGAAATGTTGCTGATCATTCATACCAGTAACCATTGTCTAAAATATAGAAATAGGCTGGTGCATGTGGAAAACTAATAATAATGCTTTATATTTGCAAAGCAGTGATGTTTTTGTGGTGTGTTAGTAAATATTTAAGTTAATCTTCACAAAAAACTTTGTAAGGTAGGCAGATGAAGGATTACTCTTCATATTTTATAGAAGAGAAATGCTGATATTTTACTAAGTTAATTGAACTAATAAGTCATGGAACAAGATCCAAAATCCAAATCCTTTAATTTATCACCCAGCACACTCTGCTCTACAAACATCTTCTAGAGTACTTTAGAGATATCGATACATATTCCTGGATTCTAAATTTCTAATTACATTTCAAGACCAAATGTCATTATATATTATTTTGTATGCATAAATTGATGAACTATATTTCCATAGATAATCAGGAAGAAACCTAAAACCACTTTCAATCTTCTTTCTGATTGAAAAATTTTTACCAGATGACTATGAAGGGCATCCTATGCTCTTGAATGCATATTATATAGAGAAATTATTTCTCAAGGTTTTAGTAAACTATTGTTAACATGTTCTAATTTTGTTTTTAACATTGCCTATTAGTTATTTTCCCTAGGCAATTAGCAGTTTTTAACCTTGGTGCTAGTTTATAAGAATATATTAATTACCAACAATCCTTTTCAGACTCTGTGTACAACATTTTGATGTAAAATAGAGAATTGAGGCAACTAGCTAGATAATTCAGGTCAAAAGTAACATTTTCTCCTGAGAAGTCCATTTAATATTGCTTTGAATTACCTGGATAACTTCCTTAAATCTTTCATGTACTTTGCATATATTGGTACAGCTTTTCGGTATAAGCTTTAATGATCTATGACTGATCAGAATCATAAAGCTTAATATGAAGTGTAAGATGAGAAAGGCAATCAACTAGAACAAAATCAAATAACATAAATATTTCAATATTTCTTGGATTACTTATTTCAACTGCACAAATGTTCCCATTGGTATTATATTTTAGACAATTTCATTTTGTAAAAAAATACATATATATTTATGGACTCAAAATGTAATCTTAAAGTAAGAAACAACCTTCCAAATTATGTACTTCTTTGGTTAATGCATCACACTGAAATATGCATGTTGAGTTATATGTCTCACACAAAGTTACGTACAATAAGATGTTAAAGTAATTTTTTAAAACACAGTTTATATTTCAGACAGAATAAACAAAGTCACAGAAAGATTTCCTGGGTAGAAACATCTATCAATGACTGCACAGACTTTAACATACTATGTTTGTCAATATTTTCTTTGGTTGAATACTTAGTGGTAAATGTATCTTTTCATGTTAAAAATTTAAAAAAAAAAAAAGAAGAAAAGAAATAGGGAAACTATAGCAAGGACCCCTTGGTTTATGATACTGCAATTTCTGCTCAACAAATGTCACAAGATTTCCAGACAGCTACTTGACAAAAATAGAAATCAACAATCCTTTTCAGACTCTGTGTCCTTTTTTTTTTACCTCCAAATACCCTGTAACATACATAATATTCAGTCCCTATCATTTATCAACCAGATCAATCAAATGCTTACAAAGAATTAGATTCTTCTATAATATGGTCATTTTAACTTATTTAGCATATATATATATAAGTTATGTCTCAGTTAAAGTTCATTCCATTCTGTTAAGAGCCATATACAAGAGATGTAATAAAAAATTCCTAACATATATTTATTATAGACTACATATACACAAAAACAATTAAAATTTGCATGGGATGATCCTGGGAAAGTAATACATTTTTTTGATTAGACATGTAAGCTGAAACAAAGTAAATGTATGATATGCTGACGAGTTTACACTTCTAATGTTATGGAAAAATGATGAGGCAAAAAAAAATTAAGGTTTTTCTTTTTTTGTGAAAATGGGATTGTTCTCTGTCATTGATTACTTTAAGGGTGCCTTTTCTTTTTTGAAATCATTCTAAAAACAAGTCAGTAGCTTAATAAAAAAAGGAAGCTGCTGACATGAAGATAAGCTTTGGAGGAGTTGAAATTTTATCTGAGATTTTCCTTATCGTTAGTAGGGCTCTGTTAGTAATAGTAGGAGTTGCAAACACATTGGTTTGCCAGTAACAACTCACAATTTGTGCATAGTTGAGTCTCCGAAACTGAGCAAATTTGTTCTCAATTTCTCGCCAGCGCTTGCTTAGCTGGATCAGGGTTGGCTCCACAGCCTTTGCGGCCCCATCTTTAGACAAGCTCTCAGCTTGTCTGTGCACTGCATTCAATTCTTCTGTCTTCTTCTGCAACTCACGATCAATCTCCTAGTGAGCAAAACCAATACAGGGCCCAGGGCAGTTAGCTAACCAACCACAGAAACCAACTTGAAAGCAGCAAATACGTCTTTCAGAACTTTCAAAGGCTTTCCACTTTATTGAAATCATAAAAATATACAGTTAGGGATAAACCTTACTGTATGTTGGAGTAAAGGAAATCAAACAATTTCAAGTATCTCCTTGTATGTGGTTCTTTAAAAAAATAGATTCTATTAAATAAAGTGTATGTGAGGGACACTGAAATAATTGTCACATTTTCTTTCTTTTAAATTTTGATGACTGAAAATTGAAGCAATAATTCTGTTATTTGGGATTGTACAAATCAAATTTTCAAGGGTTCATTGAATTATTAGTTAATGCTCTTTTTAACTTTTGGAGAAACTCAACAGAGAATGAAGCAAAAGAAGAAAGTGATAACTGAAAAAATCTTCAGACAATAGGGAAATGAATCTACATTGATTTGACAAGAGGTGTATGACAATGCTCTGATGAAATGAATGTGCTAACATGAAAAAGAAGGCGTCCATATACCGATAAGTCATTTGTTTATCTGGAACAAAGATACACAAAGTCAATTACAACTTTTACTAGAAACACATAACATTTCTCATTCTATTTTACACAAGTCAAATATTTTATTTAACCAGTTTTATAAAATTTGAATAACATTTAGTACAATAAAACATTTACCAAAAAAATTAGTAATACAGAGAAATGCATCAAATCACAGACTGCTAGTGGGGAGAACAAGAACATGAAGAATTTTAGTATGGTCTACATGTAGTTTATTTTGAAATCAAAAGAGCACAACATAAAAACTACTATTGGCATTCTAAAACAACATTACCTTTAGTTTCCATTCATCTTTGGGTTCTGGTAGACTGGCTAATTTTTTCTCAATGTCATCCAAGCATTTCAGTAGATCATCAGCCTGCCTCTTGTACTGATACCACTGATGAGAAATTTCTAGAGCCTTTTTTCTTCTCTGAGACCTCAAATCCTGTTCATAGTGCAGACATTATTAGATTATCAATGAAAAGGTTTAGAGTCTTTTAATTGGTGCTTACTATGTTGTTACTTTAAAATTAGACCTTCACAATCTTTAACTCTTAGGTCATATTTGCCTATTTAATTCTGTTAAGATGAAAAAATGGCAAACTAAGAATACGTAGGGAAAGAAGTCTATACACACACACATACATAAACACACACACACAAGTCTAAGAGATCTGAGTACATCTAAATTATTATTTGATTCTTGGTCCAAATTTGTTCTGAGGTCTATTGCCATACTTAGTTAATCTCTTTTAAAGTATTAAATGTGTTGCTATTTGAGAATTCAGGTTTTATATGACACTTCTGGGGTTAAGAAAATATCCAGCCAAGTAGATAATTACATAAGTATAAGAGGCTGTAGGATGCTAAGAAATGTATGAAAAAAAATCAAATGCAAACTCAGACAAGTAAAAAAAAAAGTTAAGATACATTCAAGCAACAGACATTCATATGATTAAGACTCTTCATGAGCTATTACAATGAAAATGAAATTCATTATTAGTAGGACATGCAAGTTTTAATTGTTTCTGTTAAGTTCTTCCAAAGCTTAATTTTAATAAATTTTCTGTTTCTACAGGAAAAAGAAAAAAAAAATAAAAGGGCAAAGATTGAACATTTCTTCTATTAAAAAAATAACTAATGGTACCAACATCTGTTGTGTATTTTACACTAATAAAAATAAGAATCTCCATACCCAAAGTAACTTACTTACCATCAGAAAAAGAGGAAAGAAAGCTACATGGTTTCCAATCAATTTGATAAGAAAATAGTTTATTTGAATTTGTTTGAACTGTTTGATATTCCATTGAGATTTATCTGTCAAGGTTGAATGCCTTTATTGAGTCACCTAAGAAAAAAATCAATCACCTTGATCTATGCAAGTATACCCAATATCTGTTGGATCAATAGAATGAGTTTGAATGCCATTTTATCATAATTAAAAGTAGTATCATAGGTCTGCATAAATGGCTTTCTTTACTTTAGTGCAGTAGCAATTATGCTTTACATACACTGGACTTAAGTTTCTCAAAAGAAAGTAACAACTTTCAACTACTGAAAAAAAATAAATTTTAATATTTTAATGATTGTGTAAAGGCTAGGCTTAGACAGTTGGAGCCATGTGGATTTTTAACAATGTGACTGCGCCAAGATCAATACAGACTTGGGCATGGAAATATAATTGAGATTTATTGACACCAATGAAGTTTTGTGGATATAGTTTGGGTCAAATTATGTGGAAGTGCTTTAATTGTCCATATATTTCCAATTCTAAGTCTATAAATCACTATAAATTTAAATGGAAGACTGGATTGATTTTATCTCTTGTTCCTCTTCACCCATCTCTATCCCCCAGGAAGTTTTGCTCCTACTTTTGATGGACCACTTAGAATGTGATTTTTTTAAAAGCAATAAAGACATAACAAGATTAGGCCAAGGTACTTCATACTGTCATATACTTGACTGTTAAAAATGGGCTTTCAGATCATAGAGTTAAGGCCTGTTTCCCCCAAATGAAAAAGAAAAGTAATGGAGAATATTTGTAAACAATTACCAAAAAAAAAAAACCAAAAGAGTTATTAAAATATAAGTGTAACTAAGTACCTTTGCAAAGACCTGGTAGACACTCCCTAAACCTCATCATAACCAAAAGTCAACAAAGCCTTCAGAAATTCTGAGAATCTTCCGGTTTTCACTTATATTCCCCTAAGAAATAGGTGTTTTCTATCGACTGTATTTATCAGCAGTTACCTTCAGAACAGCTGTTAGCCAATTAGACTTTTCTTCCAGATTCCTTGCAGTCACAATATCATGTAATTACATTCCCAGCAGTGTTTGTTTGATTGTCTGACTCTACAGAATAGAGTTTTATTCTCTGATTTGCATATAGAATATAGACTCCATCTACCTAGTCATAGCTATAAAAGAGTGATTTACTTTAGCACTACTATTAACAATGAGAAGTATTACAATTAACACTACTAGAAAACCAGTCACGCATGCAAAATAGTTAATATTGCCATGCAAAAGAATCATCAGTTCACAAAACTTGTTCCGGCTCTGCCCAAAAGCCAGCCAAATATTAATTACAGAAAATAAACATGCTTTTCTGCTTTTATGACAAAAATTCTTCCTCAACATATGACAGCTGGTATATGCTTAAATGAAAGCCTCACAGCATTGCTTTTTTATTTTAAAACAGTCCTTTTCATTGAAGATTCTTAAGTCTCTGTCAAGGGTTATTCTACTGCTGGGAAAGTGGGATTGCTTTCCTCAGGTTAGATAAATTTCTTAATGGCAAAATGTGTTAGAAAAAGAGTTCAGCATAATTATTCTAAGTTTTTACCTAGCAAGTGTCATGATGCCAGAAAACTAGTTAAATCTTATTCCAACATATATTATGTATATGTATATGTATATATGTGTGTATGTACATACATACACACATATATACATGAACACAGAATAAAATAAAGTACCACCTGTTCAAATTGGTCATTAAACTTGAGTTTCAAAACAAACACAATTAAACATCATTTTTTTTTAATAGTTCAGGAAATTAAAACCATAAAATTCAGGTAACTAAGCATCTTTAATATGCTTCTAATTATATATAGTCCAGAAAAAATTATTGAAACAACCAGTGTAATATGATTTTAAACCTTGTTGGTAGATGACAAGACAATAATTCTCTTTAATAAAAATGGCATAAATCAGAAATGCTTAATGAATCAATACACACATTTAAATTTATTAATTTATATTCTCAATCATCGATATACTAAGCAGATTTATTTATGAACACAGAATGTTATCCTATATAAAGAAGAACAACACAGGCAAGGTATATTATAATTTTAACTCCTATACCTTGAGAGCATTATGTTTTGTCTGTAACAGCTGCTGTTTTATCTTTATTTCCTCTCGCTTTCTCTCATCTGTGATTCTTTGTTGTAAGGTGTCTCCTCTTTGCAACAACTCTTTTACTGTACCCTCATTGTCTTCACTCTGATTGAAAACAACAAGTATAGTCTTCATTTTGGTAAAAAAAAATACAATCATTATCAGAAAAAATATACTATCTAAAAGCATTTAAAACTGTTGCATTTTTGTGGAATTTGTAAAAGGATTGTATTGAATGCATTTTAATTTTTAACAAAGATGAAAAAAAAGTAGGATAAATTAGTTCAAATTTGCTGTTATTTTTAGGTGGAGGGTGTTTGGTAGGAGGAAAGGACAAGTATAGACTTCAGAGTTGTGTCATAAGAATTTGTTTTGATTTTTAAGATCATACTTCAAAAATGGGAAAATCCAGAAAAAAAGTTTTGAGTGATATCATTATTGGCATATACTAAAATAACTGATACAAAAATAGTACATAGAATTTTATGTTTAAGTTCATATTTATATTTTCCCACAGCTTTAATCAAGTTCATTATTTATACATAAACACATATACATTATAATTCATATATATATGCATATATACAGACATACATCTGTATATATGTATATACACATGCAAATGCGCTTTTCCTTTGGTGCATATATTTTACTGTTAAAAAATTATACTCTGCAAGAATTTTTCTTCAAAATCATAAGTTTGATTTGTCTGTTTTTTTAAACAAAATTGATTATTTAAAGCAATCTTTTAAATATTAAAAAAAACCATATTGCATTTATTTATTTAAATATTATATAAGGCTCTAGTAATTATTTTAAATCTAAACATATGCTTTAATTTTTGTGGTGGCTTTATAGGAAACTCAAGTGACTGACAGTACTCTGATTTTTTAAAAAAATAAGTTTAACTGTCAATTACATAAATTCTACCTCTCCTATGCATGTTATTAAACTAATTTCAGTGGAAAGCATAAATGATCATGGAATGAATATCTTTGTGCACATGTGTGTGTAAAATGCTACTTTTTACACACAAAAACAGACTGCAAATAAACTATTGTTCATGTTGATTGTGCTGCATAAAATAATTACAGTTTGTTTTGATTACTTTAAAAATTACATACACCAAAATATTTTTGTTTTGCATATTTATATGTGTTGGCACTTAATGTTTACAGCTAATTTGGTCATCATTTTAATTTTCTGAACCCATCATTGTAGGAATTCTACTGACATAAAGCGGTGAAATTATGTACTAAAATCCAGGGTTCTTTTGGTACATTAAAAATGGAAAACAAAATGAAAAGAAAAATAAACAAAAAATCTGAAATTATAAGTACTGTAATTTTGGGGGTAAAAATTACAAATATTTTTATTTCAATACTAAATGGGAAACACTGATTTTTTTTTGAAAAAGAAAAATGTCAAGCATTTACTTGATGTTCCTCTTAATATAACTGATAGATTAATGTCACATGTATATAGTATTCATCTCTTGGATATAGGATATTTTACTTATTTTGGCACCTTCCAACCGTACAGGACTTTCCAGAGGTGAAATGGAGTTTCCCTTGACCACATGATGGCCATGTGCCAAGACAGACAGTAAGCTGGATGGTTTACCAGTTGCATTAACAAGCCGAGAAGGTATTGTAAGTACAGTGATGGTCAAGATGACCTGGGTTCAATCCTACCTGAGACGTTCACTAGCTATGTGACTCTGGGCAAGTTACTTAATCTAAGCCTCAGTTTCTTCATCTGTAAAATGGGTAGTACCTACCTCACAGAGTTTTTGTGAGGATCACATGAAATAAGGTATGTAGCATAGTACATAGTTCTCTTTGCAAACCTTAAAGTGCTACGGAATATGAGTTGTTGTTGTTATCATTACCATAGTTCTTTTCTTTCACCTTGGTAAGCTCTGGTTGATTGGTTGCTTCATTGCTGGTGGGAAGAAGTACCTGTAGCATCTGAGAAAGCCTTTGTACCTCTTCTTATTTGCCTTCCCTCTAGGTGAGGTGGGAATACCAGCAAACCAGCTACACAAGGAGCTTGAATACAGGTAGCTCCAGTAGGACAGACACCAATGGAAACTAATTTTGGTGAAAGAATCTGCCTTTTTTCTTCATGTTACCATGCCTTGGTTACTTATTATGCTTTGTCTAGTGACATAGTTTCTTTCAACTGTTGCCTTTAACATCAACTACTGACATGTTTGAAAGTTCTGTATGATGAGGCAGAGGTCTATAGTAAGGTATATGGCAAGACAGAAAGAGCTATAGATAGTGATAGCTGTTGAGCAAAAAATAAAATAAAATGTGGAAAGGGTGATGGAACAGGGAAAATAAGAGGCTGTGAAGTAGGCAGGAGAATTTATGAAGTCACAGAGAATTTTGAAATTGTTGCAATAGTGAAAGTGGTCCATCATCTTTTATTCCTCACATGACAACAGGCTTTAGATGACTATAATTCCAGTATTTTTTGCTATTATTCAGTTTTGTGACTATATATATATATATATATATATACACACACATATATATGTATATGTATATATATGAATATATGTACACATACATATGTGCATATATATACATATATATATAAACATATGCATACTTCAAATAAAGCCCTATTAATTCATGAATGTGGATCATTCCACTGCCTATCATAAACCATCTAAGTAGTAGAGAGATTCATTGAGTTGCTGTGTCCCCTTTCAAAAAAAAAAGTCACCTGGTGGGTAATCTTCTGGTCATGAATCCTTCTGAACTTAGCTAAACTGGGTCTCCTTTAACAGTTTATCAGTATAATTATTTCTCTAAATTATTTGTGAGCACGTCCCCTTCTCTGAATCATTGCACTGGAGATAAATTGCTGGCAACAGCCACTGGCTGTATTTGATAACACTGGAGAAAAACTGCTGGTGACAAAAAACCAGTTATATTAGATAGCTGAGTTATAGATTAATCTGTAGGTTTGCTTCCTGATTTGACTCAACTTTCTCTCAAAGGTGCATTGTGCTCTTTCATACTGAAAATAGTACAGGTTAAAACCAAGCTGCTGTCTAAGATTCCTTAAATGATCTTATTGTAATAATCTGATATTCATTATAAAGTACCCACATGGGCACTCTGCATTTGTCATTAAAGTCATATAATATGGAGGTTATAGCTAAGAATTCAAATTCTAATTTCTACTCAAGCATTTATTCATTCCCACTCCTAGTTCATTCACACTTCTATCACAACCAATTTACCATATCTTTATTGAAGTCTTCCTCTTTCAGATTCACCCCCTGCTGAATTTCAGCCTCCAGTGGTTCAAGCAATTTTTGTATATCTGAGTTAAACTGCTCCAATTCCTTCAAAGGAATTGAGGCCTAAAAAAAAAGATAGTGCTAATTTAAATCAAAAATCATTTTTATTAGAAACAAACAAAAATACATCTGGTATCAACCCCCTGTTGCTTTACAAATGCATGAATTATCTTACATTTTGCAAGATTCCTGTAATATGAGTGGTGGAACTACCTGTAGATGTAAGTAAAGATAAATAATATCAGCAGAGCTGAAAAACATTCAAAATGAGACTTTATTCTGTCAAAATAACCAAAATGCCAATTCCAATATTTTGCCACATTCTAATTTTCATTATTCTGCTGATACATTTTATCCCTCTATATAAGTTGAAGTATTCCAATGGAAACACTACTCGTATTTTATAGACTATTGACATTTTACTTCATACATCAATTAGCAGTAAAATTAGGTGAAAATGCAGGATTGTCACACTATATTTAAAAGAACTACATGGAAATTTGCTTTAATGTCTTACACGGAACCTGTACTATTGTTAAACTGTCCAGCATGCACTTGTAAGGCAGACATAATTAAGGAAATTTAGAACTCTTTATGTTGACATATAAAAAAATAAACCCAGAACGCTTCCCAACTTACTTCCTCCGTATACATTTTAATGAACACATATTAAAACATGTTTACTGCCCTTTAACAATTTGCATACTTAATTTCATTTCAGTTTCTTTAATTTTGCTTTTTTTTAATCAATAACTGGAGGCTACTACTTGTAAAAAATAACAGGATAAGTTTCTCTCATTTTGCTAAATACCACATGGGAAATTTGATGAATGGGTTTGTATTTACAATTTAATATAAATTCATAAGTGTATTCTAAGGCTTCATTATGAAATAAAAAAAACAAAAGATTAATATAGTGATTTTGGTGGCTTACCTCTGTAAACATTTTTCATCTTATTAGAAGTCTTTGCATAAAATATGCTTTGGAAAGTTTTTTTTTAATAGTTTGTGGATTTATAAGACAAAATATGGTTACCCTGACTCTATGACATTAGTGAAAATGTACATTGTAAAGCCATAGGTTTTTTAAAAAATGATTTTATATAGGGACATCAGTCTTCCTCTTACTTGCTTTTAATCTAGCCATCAATCCCTTAGTAAAAAAATGTCTTTGCTCCATGGAAATAGAGGATGTTTTCATGCCCTGGTGCTATAAGGTTAAAACAAATTTAAATATTGTGTGATATATGACATTAGGTACAAATTCCTATAAGCAATCTATCACCAGTGAGACTGCTCAAGTTCATTCAAAATATGCAGTGATATTAAGATGAGAGAATGATACCTTGACATTTTGTAGGAAATAATATGCAAGAAGTAATTTTTGAATTGTTTCTGCTATAATTTTTTAGTGCTAAATTTATAATTAAGCATATTACTATTAATATATACACGAAAACCTCAAAATAGAACTTAAAATTCTATCAGGCATGATCCTATAGGGATGCATAGTTCATTTAATTGAAATTAAGATGCTTTCATAACCCTGTGATCAATTTTGTAGATTATCAAAAAGTCGTAAGATTATAGTGAGTTGTTACTATTATCCTTTCATATGTAATTGAGTAGATCATCACATTTGCTAGTATTCTGGGTAACAAATTCACTGTGCTATCTAATTATATAAAATGTAATAATAATGTGATAACATCATTACTTAAATTTTAATGAACCAATAGTTAGTTCTTACTGTATTTTGTATAACCCAGATCAAATCCTTCCTCCCTTTATAAAATAGATCAAGGAACTACTACAAGTTATCTTTCCCTAGTAAGCACGGCTTTAATTAAATAAATACCAATTTTGCAATATCCCTACTCCTTAAAATAACTAACACAGGCAGTATCTAAACATATATGCAAATGAGATCATATATCTGTGCATCTGAATATATACACTTCATTTGGAGCACATATATACACTCATAGGCACATAGTAATTATCTATTGAACACACACACATATACATTTAACATCAAAGGGATTTTTGTGGTAGAAATTCAATGAAAAATTACCTAAAATTTTGTAATTTGCTAATTAAACCAGACTTCTGTATTATAATTTCTCTTCCTTGTAACTCTCAAGCTACTTGAACATTCTCTGATAAATTATTGATTCATAAACTTATTGGTTCAATAATGAAATATATTACAGAAGGACTTATTTTTCATGTAGTATGGAAGACAGAGGGAAGGGAAGGAGTGGAGAGAAGAGAAGAACAGGAAAAAGTAAGGGAAGGGTAGGAGGAAAGAGACAGAGAAAGTGAGAGGGAGGAAGGAACAGGAAGAGAAAAAGAGAAGGAGATTGGGGACGTGAAGGGGAAGGGGGAAATGGAAGAGTAAAGGAGAGAGGCAGGCTGTTTGTGCGATAGTGGAGGGAATGTTAAGCCTGGAGTCAGGAAGACCCAAGTTCAGATTCACTCTTAGATACTTAATAGCTGTGACTGAACAAGTCACTTAATCTCTGTTTAAGTTTCCCATCCACCTCACTGGGTTGTTGTGAGGATCGAAGGAAATAAAATTTGGAAACAACAACAACAAATACATGGTGTCTGGCACACAGTAGGAGCTATATAAATACTTATGAAAGAAAGAGAGAGAGAGAGAGAGAGAGAGAGAGAGAGAGAGAGATTTGTGACTGATAGAGCAGAGAAAAATTGTTTTTCCAATCATGTCCCTCAGATTTCCTTATTTTCTGACAATTAACATCACTTCCTTCCTCAACCAAATCCTTCTTTTTCTTTCAAAAACATAAGTTAATGATTTTGACAAATCACTTGAAAAAAGTCTTGTATGATATCCTGTTCAACAACACAGAACAGTCTAGCCCTAAAGGATGGAAGAAGTTGATTTGCAGGTGTTGAAACAATCTTACCCAACACATGTTGATTAGGTAGAGTGAAATCTCCCACTGAATGTCTCTGAGCTTTGCATTTAGCTCTTTCTTGCTCAGAAATTTCATCATCAACTTGAATGAAGATATAAAAGGTATGTAGGTAACATAAACAAAGGAGCAAGAGTGACTAGATGAATCCTAAGTCACAGTCAAGATTCAAAAAGATTTCTATTAGGTAGAACAAATGGACAAAAACTAACAAGATTAAAAAATAAAGAGAAGTGAAAGTCCTGAAGTGTGGTTCAAAAAAATCAATTACATAAACAGTGAGTAGGAGAGACAAGGCATAGTTCTTCTGGAAATAATCTTCCAGTTTTTGTTGAATTAACCTCAATAAGAAAGGACAGTGTGATTTAGTGGCTAAAACAGGTTATAGAAATTAGGATCTGTTAATAGAGGGCAGGTTTCATCATACTTTTCTTCCCCTATAGTTTGTGGCTAATATGGTAACAGACTCTTCAGAATGTTTTCATAACATTTTTTTTTCTGTCATCATGTTTAAGATCAGAGTGTTTCTTTAAATGTGAATCAGGTTTTTTAAAGGGTCATTGATAAACTGAAGAGCATCCAGCAAAGGGCAAACAGGATGGTAAGTGTCACTGTTTTTATAAGAGACAATGAATAGAAGTGGGGACATGGGGCTTGGAGAATGGAAGTCTTGGGGTAACCATAGGCAACTTTAAATATTTGAGACTAAACACCAAAGAAGGATTAAAGACATTTCGTATAGTTTCAGGAAGGAAATGACCAATGAGATTGTTATCTGAAGGAAATTTAGGCTCAACATAATAAATAATTCTCAAACAATGATGGCTATCTAAAGCTTCTAGTTACCAGACATGTTAAAGTAGAGGCTTCCTGATCATTCTGTAGGAGTGTCATAGAGGAAATTCTTGTATTTCATGAGAGATTTAGTTAAATGACCCCTAAAGCTCCTACCAACACTAAGATTTTGTGATTGTAAGTTTTTCAAACAACATACTAGTCCAAAGTGTCCTCTTCCCTCTCGTTGACAACTGTTTCATTAGCCATTGATTAAAAAAAAAAACTGCCTCATAATGTTCCTTTAATTTTTTTGTATTGATTTTATGTTGTATTTAATTTTGGATTGTAGTTATAGCCATTTCCTCTTTTAATATCTTTAAAAATTATATGCTATGTCTTCAGATACTTATAAATAATTACTCTCCACAAAGTCTAGCACATGTAAAGTAGGTATTTCAAACATTTTGAACATAATGGGCTAATTCCACTTATTAACATGAAATTGCCGAGTTATAAATTAAATGATGTCATCTTATGGCCAAGAGAATCAAAAATGATCAAGGAAATTATTTTGCTTATCTTTGCAACCAGGTCAGATCAGTCACTTGCCGGTCTGAGAGGGAAGTTATTAGAGCATAATGAATTGAAAAATCTGGTTTGATTATTAAGATGATGAACTTATTAAACATGCAATCATGACACAGGAAACGCTTTTTGGTTTACTTAAATCTCCATAGGTCATTATGTGGACTCCATTCCTTTATTAGTATACAATTTTTACAGGATTTATTTATGTTTTCATGATATAGAAATGTATAAATGCACATATACAGTAAGTCATCAATTTTGCTTAGTCACAAAAAATTAAATAATTAAGAACATTGTGCTTTTCCTGATTTAAATTAGAAAGTCAAAATTATGTTGAGATGTATAAGGAAAATTAAAGAAACAAAACAAATTGATGAATTGTCTTTATGTACTATGAAATCTCCTAAAAAATTTTTAAATGACAGGAACATAAACACAAGAGACTTAGAATTGCAATTAAATAATACCACATCTTGAGAAAACATACAAAAGACATTTTGAGAGTTTACAGATATTAATAAAATAAATTCATTTCAAAATTAGAATATCTCTATATATACTACAACCAAGGTCTTCAAAACAATTTACCAAGTTACACTTTCAACATGAATTTTATGTATGAATATGTAGTTACAAAAACACATATTGCATGTAGCATGTATTAAAAATCAGGAAAGGGAATTTGACACAAAAGGAAAAGAGAGACAGAGAAAGTGAGAAAGACACTTTGATTTTCTTTTAATGTCTATTCTTTTTGGTGAATTTCAAGTTCATTAACATCTTTTTTTTTTTTTGCTACCTAGGATTAAAGAATTATTAATGCATTGGAAGGGTATGTTAACATTTTTGAGTCAAAAGAGATATAACATAGATATCATTATTCTTAGGATAGCAGTTCTGAAAAGAAATAAACTGAACATTAGGAGAACTGAAATCCAACTTGAAGTAATTCATCATAATTTGAAAAGAATATTGCCAAATAAACAAAAAAAATTTTTTTAATGTGAAATCTATTTCTCTTTAAAACACTATTTGAGATTGGTCTAATTATCATCAAATCTGCCAGAATACTATTTTTTCTGTGAAAGATTCTAAAGTTGCCCCTAAAATTAACTTTTTTTTTTACATTATTGATGATAGTAAAAAACACTGAAGGGTTTTTTATCAGACAAAATAAATTACATAAGCTCATAAAATATTAAAATAAAATTCAAAAAGGGAGTTGTGAGAAACAGGAGAGAAAGAAGTAGAAGGAATAGAAGAAAAGGGAGACTAAAAAGAAAGACAAATCGAAGAAGCTTACTGATTCAACAGCTAAAGAATAAAGGGTTGTTGGCTTTTTCTTTTGTTCTGGTTCCCCCAAAATGACATGTACTGGGAAAAAGCCTTTCTATGATGGAATCTTTTGACAAAATAATCAAATTAAAAGGTAAATAATCTTATTCACTAAATTATTTAAAGCTGAAATAATTTAAATGCCAGATAATGAAAAGTATGACATTACAGCATAGGGTTAAGTCCAAGTTTGACCTCTGCATGTGCTTTTACTTTGCTATCACTCTCTTGATATTACATTGACCAGTAGCATCAACCATAATGTCTATTCTAAAGCATTATCTTTGGAGATTTAAAAAAAAAATTGAAATGGAGATTTGTGAAGATCAACACAAGGTAAATTATCTATTTCATACTTTTAAAAAATAGATGAAATGTATTTTGACTTTTCCATCATCATGTAATACAGGGCATGATAAATCATTTCATGAATTTATAACCTGCTACATGGGCCAGTAGCTTAAAAAAACAGGCCAATTGTGTATAGTTGGCAAATTCTTTCTATAATAGTTATGCTGTTTTAACTCCAAAATGGTCAGCATTCCAGTAAGTCACTTCTAAGTTTAATGAAAGTAGAATTAATGGAGTAATAAGAGTATTTAACTTTAAAATATATTGGGACTCTGAAAAACTGTCTGAGAATGTCAATACATTTTTCACATAACATGTGGTCTCCGTCACCAAGACCAAAAGGTCATCCTGAAAATAAAATAATAGCTTTGCATCCATCAGAGCTATTGAGTGTGATTAGAGGGATGAGAGCTAGACTTCTTTGGTACAGGGAATTCCGAGGTGAGGAAATTCCCTCTGTTATTATAGGTCAGCTCCTTCTCCAAAACTTAGTCTTAGTACCTAGAACCCTGAGAAGCTAAATAATTTGCCTGGAGTCACACAGCCCATATTGGGGGGCAGAAATCAGGACTTGAACCCATTTCTTCCTGGTATCAAGGCCAACTCTACATCCACTCTACCCTGCCTCTGTTACAGCCACCAATGTGCCTGTTACAGAAAGCAGTTTAGAATCCTGGACAAACTACACTCAAGGACAGCCACACTCCAGTCTGTGTCCTTCATTAGCCTCTTCACTGTCCTGGTTTTCTGAGCTTGGTCCTCTTCCCATGGCCTTCATCCATTCTCTTTCCTTCTCCTACTGTGTGCATTGAAGTCATTATATTGAAGAGATGGAGATGGACATGTTTATGACACAAACAGGGTTAGTTTTAACTTCAAAAGGCAGTTTTGAACCAAGGGAGAGGTCAAAAGGCCCAGCTTTTAGCCATGAAACTGTGTGACTTTGGTGGTTCCCCTCATAGAACTAGGTCTCAGTTTCCTCATCTATAAAATATTTTAATCAAATAATCCTATTTATCTAAGAGCTGGTTAACCAAAAGGATGCTCTAATCTTATCACAATGTACTTTAAATATGTGCTACAAGGCATTCTAAGAAACTCTAATAAAGCATTGTTTCTAATTGATTTATGTTAGATCCATATCAATATTTACATTAAACAAATGTATACTAGATTTCATTTACAAAACAAGATGAACTCTAATATTTACTTGTGCTGTAATTTATGAAACGCCCACAAACTGCTCCTATATTTTGAGTGTATGTTTTTGATAGAAATAAATGGGGAAATGAATATTTTTGCAAAATTTGATGAAAATAATATTCCTTTGAAGGAATAGGTATATATATGTGACAAATATGTATGTAGGCATATATACTAAAATTGAAGTATCCCCCCCATCTTGTTTTAAGAAATTTAAACACATTCTTTGTGTATATGATCTATATAGCTCAAGGTAAATCTTTCATTGATAAACTCATTAGTGATCAGCAACAGATTACACAAAATATAATAAAACTTTCCCAAGAAATTCCTCTTAATGTTGTTTCCCATAGCATATGTTTATATGTAAATGCAATGAATAGACTAATATTTCAGGGCCAAATAGGAAAGTTAAGATATCTCTATGTGAAGTTATAAATTATATTTACACTGGAGAAATATCCAATATTTCACATATGAAGTTGAAACAATATAACAGAAAATACCCCTACCATGCGGTTTTACCTTCTAATAAATATTATAGTTCATATATTCGTGATAATCCAAAGTTGCATAAGTTGTGCAACCATCAAAGATATGAATACTGACATACATAATGCCAGACTGGCTAGTGGTATATTTTCCCCTTGTTTGGTATTGGTCCATGAATTTTAATAATGTGTTCAAAATCCCACATATAAATTAAAGAACATATGGTGTATATATCATGTAGAATATAAACTTATATAGGAGAGCCAAGAGGGAAAAAAAAACTATTATTTTAGGTTTCTTGGCTGCTAGAGTCATCTTGCAAGGCCAATTATTTAATATTCCATGAGTTATATAGAAAAATGAGTGATTATAGCATACAAAAATATGGTTCAATATGCAAATTATAAATAACAGTTTCATTATACTATGTGACAATGAACATATGTAGAAAATATTTATGTAACAGGTCCATTACAACAGGACTCTAGATGAAAGATATGTATCATAAACTCCAAGAAAATATATGAAAAGGATATTTTTGTTACTAATATAAGATTACTAAAAAGTCAATTAAGTATATTTTCATAATTTATAATGTTCTATGCCATTCAAATAGCATATCATACCATAATTAATGTGAAAAAACTGGATAGATTCTGTAATTAAAATTAGGGTAATAAATTTTTACTGTCACATTTCTCTTTATGTAAATCACCAAAAACACTATTATTTTGTAACTCAAGAGGCAATTACTGTAATTTTAAAAGTTGAATAAATTTGAGGCCTAAAATTCCTTCTTACTCATAACACCTATTTCCTGCAATTTAACAACTTAACTCTTAACCTTAGTTATCAGTAAGCTGTACATCTCACCCCCTGCCAGCATATATAATTGACTGATCCCCTCTCTCAGACCACTATCCTATCCTATCCTGTCCTCAGGTTTTGAGACATTGTTTTGTCATATGCAGCTCCATCAACATATTAAGTCTTCAATAAATCTCCTTGTGCATCTTCTCTTTGCTATGCATGGCTGAAACTGGGCTTATCTCCCTTGAACATCTCTAGGTTTCTGTATCTTACCCCTCATAGCTATAATTTCTACCTCATTTTTGGGGGGGTGACAAGGCCATCACTCAGTAAGAGAACTATGTGGTTAAACTTTAAATTTGAAGGATTCTGGCTTCTGCATCCCCTTCAATACTCTTTTGACTCCCACAGTCTTTTCTTCCCAATCCCAAGCCCTGTGTTTTCATGCTCCTCTCTGGTAGAGTGATATAACTCAACTATGTTATTCCTTTCAGACCCTCGCAGATCTTATTCCCTGCTAGAGAAATGAGTTAATCAAAACAGCTTGGTCTCTATTAATTATAACTCCCTGGATCTTTGAAGGAGTCTCAGACATGCTTTCTGCTCAGCTGAATGTTCCTCTCCTCCTTCTGACTCCTAAGTGACCTATACTAATAATGAATTATTTTCCACAGACCAGAGTCTATAAATCTTTGGCTGACTGTATACTTAGAACATTACTTCACTGTTTGGATAAGGCCTAGAAATTGAACTACTTCCACCGAAACTATTCTCTCTTTTCCTGTCTATCATCCCCCAAAGTCACCAAAACTCCAAGGAGTTTATTCGATTCTTGGAAGTTGGGGTACGAGCAAAATGAGCTGAATTGTCAGACTCCTCTTTTCAAGTCACTACAAGTCTTATTAAACTATCCCATATATACATCATCCTGAATGTGTTAGGGTTAAAATAATTGTTGAATAATTGAAAGAATGAAGGAATGTTTATGTATCTTCATAGCATTTTGTTCATATAGTATATCTCTGCACATGAAACAGTCACCTGTTGCCTAGAGAGAATAAAAATAATTCTATTTTACAAAAGCTTTTTTGCATCGATGAGAAAGCAATATTTTGCAAATTCAAAATGAGGTCACCTGATCCATGTGAAAGGCGATAATGATATTCATGTTATGAATGATATGTTAATTTATCATTTTTATTTCCCTAAAAGTTGAAAAACATATTAGTCTATTATGAGTGATTTATCTTTAAGAAACTGCCCAGAGATATGCCTATTTTCTCCTTGGATTTATAAATCCCATGAATTGTTGAGGCATGCTAAAAGCCAGTGTTTTAGAATGTGAGTTGAATTCTCATATCATAAATTTGGTGTGGATTATCCCTCTTAAATTGAAAAAAGAATCTTATTCTTACAACTTTTCCTTATAAAGTTAGTATGTCTTATATCATCATAAAAGTTTGTATATACTAAGCAACCACAAACATTCAAAATTTTAATGGTAATAAAGTGGTGGTATGTACTTTTTCCATAATGTCTTGCATAAAGCAACTTTCAATTATTGGTCACATTTCAGAGAAGCATTGATTTTTCCAGAAATGAAATCAATTGTTCAGGAATAATTTTTTTTGAATATGATAAAGTCTGCAGACATCATCACATGGATGCATAAAAGACTGTATTTTTTAAAGGTAAGAATAACTTAAAATAATAAATCCAGAATAACAAAATCATATTGTTTGTTCATATGTTAATTTTTCTTAACTGTGAATGAGATAGCAATTTCATGCTTTGAGGAAGCAAGTCCAGGGTGTACACCTTCAGTTTAATATGATATAATATCACATGCATGTAGTAAAAATAGTAGTACTGTAATAATATGTCATGTATTGGTATACAGTAATAATGTATGGCTATATGTAATAGTAATGATAGTAAAATTATTTGGGGAAATCATGATCAAAATTTAAAAATAATTTTTTAAAACTGTAATTACATGTCTACTAAAATTCTCCACTAACACCTTGGGAAATATGACTATTATTTTCAAGTCATACCATTTCTAGGCATTTTTTATTTCAACTACTTTTCAAAACCATTTTATTATTTTCTATAAATTTATCGCTTGCCTGACATGTTATTATTCAATATCCTAAATTAGTATTTTTAGGATTTTTTCTCCCCTATTTGTAATTTCTATTTAAATTTACTTATACCTATGAAAACAAGTTTTATTTCTATTTTGTGCTTTTTAATGATAGTTTATAAATTTCTGAAAAACATATCAGATTAAATATTATTTGTGATATTTTTCATTCCAAATTACAAAATATGTATATTCATTAAAACACTCTAGCACGAGATTTGAGTTAATTTGCTTATAGTATGCTTAATACATAAGATTCCACTTAAACAGGAGCACTTTTTGAAAATTGAACCAGGGATTTGAAACTCTGACATGCAATTCCTGCAATTCTCTCTCCACTATAGAGGAAACACAAACATACATGTAAAAGTTACAAAATTATGAAGTATAAGCTTTGCAGGGATTTCTTTTTATGGCTTGAGCATTTCATGACAAATGTTTACATATCACAGTTTGGACCTGAAATTGGTTGGATGGGGGAGTTTAACATGAACAAAAACACATACAAAAAGTAACACTGGATACCTTGACTCATGCAAATGTACATAGCCTCATTTCATAATGATTCAAGAATACGTACAAATGGACACCATCATATTTGGCAAAATAAATAAATATTTCTTTTAGACAGTTTTGTGCTTTGTTTTAGCTTAAAGCATGCTTTTATTTTTGTGCATTCATCCTGCATATGATCCCTGAAAATATGTATGTAAACCAGTGCAGAAGTAGTTTATATAAAGTCCTATGAGAGTCATGACAGAAAAACGCTTTTGTCTCATGTGTCTCGATTCAAATCAACAAATATTTATCGAGCTTCTACAAAGTGCAAGATTCAGTGGTAAAGTTTGCTCAGATACATTTGGGCCTTTATTTGTCTTGGGAAACCTTTGATTTGAGGGTTAAATGGACCCCCCAGTGCACGGCATAACCTTCGTAAAAGACCACTTAGAACTACTTTCCACCGTGGAGCAGATCTTCCTACCTTTCCAGTCTTAATTCTTTGAGAAATAGCTGCAAATCGATGGTTGAGCTCTGACAGTTTGGGCTCTATTACTTTCCTGCAGTGGTCGCCACGATTTGTCATCAAGTTTATAGCCTGGTCATGCGTAGAGTCCACCTTTGGACGCATATCATTCAGTTCAGCCTTTAAGCACTACAGTCCGTGAGCAAGAGACAGGGCTTGAAGTTAGTAATAAATGGAAAGGGGAAAGGGAGAGGACATGCAAAAGGAATAGAAAGCAAGAGAAAAAAACACCCAACTTGGAAAAAAAATAGGAATAAAGGGTGAGGCACAAAATATCACAGAAAAACAAGTTATCTTCAATATTTCTGTTTTACACACCTGTCTATTCAAAAAATTTATGCTGGGAAAAGACAGAAGATGTTTCTAACCTTTCCTTCTAAGCAGTCTATTACTTGGAACAATGTCAGTGGTAAGCGTAATATTTTAAGTTTACTGGGAGTCTTATCCTTACTGAATTTCACAGTTGTGAAGACAACAAAATTCTATTATGTTCACAGGAGGGAAGGAGACTAAAGAGCAAATTTCCATTTCTTTCTGGCAGTGGTGCTTAATTCTTCTTTGTTTTTATCATATTGAGTGCCAAGGAAGAAATTGTTTTCCTTATCTGATGGAGATTCTGTATCAGCTAAAGAGATAGCAGGATAAGCTCTGATAGATTAGATAGGTCAGAGTTGCAACAAGTTAAATGTTTTGAAATTGCAAAGGCACATAGGACCAATAAAATATGTATTATTACTATGAATATGCAATATCCAGTGAAAAGGGGTGTACCATGAACAAAGATTACACATTACACCTGGCTTTCTGTTTGCCCAAGGATACTTCCATTTAAAGGTAGTTCATGATGTTGCTTTTTAAAATGAAAACATTCAAATATGCTCTGTGGAATATGGCACTTTCTCTTTCTCTTTTTTAAGGGTTATGGTATTCTCTGAAGTAAAATTTCATCAACAAAAGTTGAATATGATTCAAATTCCTTAAAATTAAATAATTTGTAGAAATCAGCAAAACCAAACAAATATATTCTTCTCTTTCAGCTGAGATAGCTGACTTTTGCAGAAGAGAACTAATATAAGTCCTTTTCCTATAATCTTTTTTTTTACCTTTAACAGGGAACATTTTTCTAAAATGTAGAAAGATGCTTAGCACATTTTGAAATACATAAAATCTCTGACTATATATATTGGATACCTAGAACTATGAATGAAAATGAAAAAAATTAACTATTTATTAAAATTATTTGTCTATATGATTTCAAAGTTCTAGATAACTTGGATTAGGCAAAAACATCTGTGTGAACCAATTGTTTTTTTTTTTTTTCATCCTACAATAGTTTGGAATTATGCTGACAGCCAGTGAGTGGGCATCTGTTTTCTGCTTTTACTTAAGAGTGGCTAGAGGCTTCTGGATACTGTAATATATTATCAAGAAAGATTATAGAGGTTCTTTCTCTGCAAATTTGTAAGGATAGTTGGTCTGTAGACCTGAAAAGGGGTAAATGACCTCTCTGGGTGATATCCAGACATGTATTTCTGCATGACTCTTCAGTGTCATTAAGTCATCCAGAGAAAAAAAAGCTATTTCAATTTGTTTATCCTTTACAGGATCAAGGACAAATAAACCTGGCAAAGACTGTTGTGAGGAATGAAAAATGTTGCTCAGGATATATAATTTGCTACCTTAAGTACATCTTCTTTCTGTTGAGTTTTCTTTTTCTCAGATTCATCCAATAATGTTTCAGCACGAGAGATCCAGGTTGTGATGTGAGTTACATTTTCATCAAATGTTCCCATGTGTTTTTGGTATTCCTGTAGTCAAAGAGAGGAAAGGATGATACATTATTAAGGTTTTTTTAAAATGCTTTTGAAAGACATCATTATAATTTGCTAGTGTAAAAAGTGGCAGAATTAGCAGAACATTGCTTTATAAGGGGAATGTATTTTTTAAACACAGATTGTCAAAAACATGTAGAGGGAAATATTTAGAATTAAAACTAACAATATAATCTCAATGCATAGAAGATAAATATAGAGTTGGACTGAATCTTCAGAATTAAATAACATTTTAATATTTAGAGAAAACGTCAGTGTTTTGTATGATAGGGCAAGAAAACTTTTATTACCAATAGCAGATTCAGCCATTCTTCTGCTCTAGATGTTACTGCAATCCAGTTACTCTTCAGAAGACTGAGTTTATCATCCACAAGACTTTCCTTTTTGCCCAGCACTGTCTTTAGGGATGTTCCTAAATCATTGATGATCTTTAACTGAGGCTGCCTTTTCTCAATCTCTTTCTGAGTAGCCTATGAAAAAACAGTCCATGTTAAACCTCACAGTAGTCTTCAGCTTTAATGTTAATGCAAATTATTGTCACAGGAAAGTTTTCCAGGGTTAAATCTACTACTCCAACAATGTTAATTCTTTCTATCATGAAAATCTTACCATAAATGTCTAGCAATTTTATTTTTTTAATATTTGTTATTTTACCATAATTATATTTATAAATAAAATGCACATAACACAGAGGCATACGTTCATATGCTTGACAATCAAAGACATTTACTTTATTTCATCAGGGGAACTTATTGATATTACTTTGTTTTTTAAATATATTTTTATTTATTTTGTTACTATTTCCCAATTACATGTAAATTTTTTTAGCAATCCCTTTTTAATATTTTGAGTTGCAAAATCTCTTGCTCCTTCCTGATGCTCACCTCTCCTTGAGAAGGCAATAGTGTGATAGTCAATAATACTTTTAAAAATATGACTTTGACTTTATGACATAACCAAATTATGATGGAGTTTCTTGGTCATCGAGTAATAAATGATTGAAACTGATGGTAATGACCCAGGGATCAGAGATGGTGCAAATAATGAACTCGCCACAAAACACCCGATACTGCTATGCCTTCCCTATGATAGGCAGGGATGATTGTCATTCTCCAGTATTTCTGAATTATGTGCATTCAATGTGGATTCTTATGGCAGTTCTGAATTAGTTGGTAGTAGCAGAGTATGTCTGCCTAAAGGCTTATGTAAACATCAGGACCATTACTGTCCTCTCAGAGAAGTAACTGCCTCACGGAATTTGTATGATGTCATTTTATACATCACTACATTTTTTCTTCCTTCCCATATAATGCAGCTGTTCCATAAGCATATAGACACAATGCTAAAAGTGAAATCCTGGACTATGTCTGTAAACCATGTACAGATACTAATTCATGAAAAACTTGATTATAGACCCACTGAGAATGAAGAATTGTTAGTTACACTTTTGCAAAAATATTGCCTGAAGATAAGTGCTGCTAGCAAACAGAAGATACGTAGAGTCTATATAGAAAATGATCTGTTAAAAAATTAGATTTATTAATTCTAACCTCAAATATGCAAAAAAAATAACATATCCCTAATATCTGCATGAGAACCCAATGGGTTTCTTAACCCAATTGGGAAGGGTTTATTTATCTCTTATGACGTTTGTAGCAATGTACTTCACATAACCTCATCATTAATTCCATGTTTTGTCCGTATGAAGATAAATGACTAATGATACTCACAACAATGCAACTGTACAGATAGAAGGAATTAGCAAAAATAAGTAATGTTACCACCAACGTGACATACCTAGTGATTTGATAATCAGGAATTCCCTTGTTTAACGACTCACTACATAACAGATTGCTGAGCTGTTATTTGTGTGTTTGTAGTTATTAGCAAGGAACTTAACATATGCATGAGAAACTCCATGTTGGAAAAGAGTCTATAGTTTGCTATAAGAAGTCAAATGCTTTTTAAAAATAATCCATAAACAATAAACATGGATGGATTTTATATTCTTTGTGCATTTCAATCAATTTTGATTATAAAAAATTCTTTGTATTGCATACCCCCAAAATGATGATCTGTACCTATTACGTGAAGCCTTCCAATGAGTAATGTGCTACCTCCCATATATGGTCAGTTCTGATTGTTAAAAAGGTTTACCTGGCATCAAGACTATAATATTTTGCAATTTCTACCTATTGCTCCTGCTTCTGCTTCCATGGACAAAAATTTTAAAAAGGAGTTGAACTGCTCTTTCCTATGGCAGTCCTTCAAATAGAAGCAGCCAGCTATCTTCTCTCTCGAGTCTTCGCTTCTTCAGACTAATCATCCTCAATTCTTTCACTTGATGCTTTTATGACATATATTCGAGGTCTTTTGCTGTTATCTGGATTCTCTCTCATCTATCAACATCCTTCTTAAATTATGACATATCTCAAATAGCACAATACTTAAGTAAGAATAGAAAAGAACGTCTTACCCAGCAGTGGACATACTCAGAGGAAAGACAACGTATTACCTTTATCTAGCTATTAAAAATGAGCCTACTTATGTAGCAGCAGAAGAACATTCAGACCTTGATTAAATTCAGAGATAAACTTAACTCATTGATAAGATGGTATAATGAAAGAGGATTAGACTTTAGGGTCTATACTAACATTAACGGATCACTTTAAGTGATTTTACTAAAAGTTATATTTGAAAAATTTCTTGAAATCTCTCTTAATCACAAAAGCCACAAGTCATGGAAGGTTCTTTTCCATTCATAGGTAGTAATTTGAGTCAAAGTAGCTAGAGGAACTAAATTTTTTGACACTTAAAATTGTCAGACTTAATAAATGAATCAAAGAGGTTGCTTTCTTTTCTGCTGTAATTTTAAAAAAATTGGGATGATTTTTTAAATTGTTATTTTTGCCTTAAATTGTAACTGGTAATTTATAGGGTATATTTTAACATGATTTCAAGGGGTAATAAAACAAAAGCTACAAGAGTCATAAAAAAACTAAATTATGTTTTACAACAATGCATATGGAAGTTTTTATTAATAATTAATATATTAAAGTAGAATTTTGGTGAAAGTAAAAACTAAGAAGCAGTTATTAGTGCCATAATTCCAATGACAGCGAATGGTGGCTCCAATGGCATTTAACAGATGTTCCATTTTTTAAGTAACAGCTGCTTGATGCATTCATTTTATCAAGTTAATGAACTGCTGGTTTTATTTCACTTCACAGATAAATTAGTATGCTTACTTTTAAAAATGGAGATATATAACTTTTTTCAGGATAATACAATAAAGAAAATAAAGTTATTCTTGTTATACAGTGATATACTTTTGAACATAGTCCCTGGGTCTATACAGGGCAAACAGAGTAGAGAGTTGAAACAATTCCACAAAGAATGCTAGTGAGATATTTCAACTGAATTTGAATTTTTAAAGATGCTTTCATTTTTTTACTTTTTTAAAAGTAAAGATGCATTGATGAGCATCATATTGTGCTTACAATTCAAATGCATGTTTAATTGTAAGAATCATATATGTACATATATGAATGTGTGTATAAATACATATGATATAGAAGTATGTCTATATGTAAATGTATTTGTATGTATGACATATATGATATATAGGTGTCCCAAGAGAATTTGGCCATCTGGTGTGACATATAGGTATCTCAAAAGTCTTTGGGACTTAATGCTAAATACCATATAACACTTTTAGGAGATGTGTGTGTGTGTGTGTGTGTGTGTGTAGTAATTTGAGATAAAGCACCTAGAGGAACTTAATTGTTTTGACACTTAAAATTGTCAGACCTAGTGAATGAGTCAAGGAGTTTGCTTTCTTCTCGCAATTAAAAAAATTGAGATTATTTTTTAAAAAATTATGGTTTTGCCTTGTATCATATGTGTATATATGTGTGTATGTGTATGTCAAGATAGATAGATAGATAGATAGATAGACAGACAGACAGGACCACAAAAAACGTTAGTGCAATAGTAAGCATTAAGTCTCAAAGATTTTTGGGACACCTACATGTCACACCAGGCCAAGTTGTCTTGGGATATTCTTCTAGCAATAACAATGAATAAAGTAAACTAGTTGATTTAAAATAATAACATTTTCAGAATTTAAGTGACAGTAAAAGAGTAGTACATTAGCTTGTTAATTTATTTTCTTTGACTTGAATATGGAGACTGCTGTACTACAGATAAAATATACCAGATTTAGAGATAAGAAATCTATGTGCCCTGGATTCTATAGTTATTAGTTTGGGAAACGTGAAATATCACTTACTTTCTTTGAATCTTAGTTTCCTCACTTGTTAAATGGCTACAATAACATTTGTATTACTTATATGATAGGTCTGTTGTGATGAAAGCACTCTGCGAATCTTGTTGTAGACATAACCTGCACTTTTTTTTCTTTATTTTTGTCACTGAGAACAGAAAGACATAGTTCTTATCTTGTTACTCATTCTTAACTGTATGACTAGGGGAATTCATTGTGAGGTTTAATTTCCTCATCTATGAAATAACTATAATAACATTTCTACTACACAACTTATAAAGTCCTGGTTTGAGCAAAGTTTTTTGTTAATCTTAAAATTCTACAGACATATGACTTAATTATTATTTTAAAAGTTATCCAGGATATATAATTCAGTCCTTATGATTTTTTACACCAGGTATTTTTCCCATTGTATAATGCAAGCAAAAATTCTAAGCTTTATCAGATCTTCCAAGAAATACTGCACATAACAAGAATTTTTTAAAAATTACATTAGCCAAAATATTAAAAAATGTATGTGTGAAATCTTAAAATGTTCATGACCAGAATATTTTGTGTGAATCATAGAACTAATTTTTCTGGATGTATTTTAAGCTTTTTTAAATGCCTTTCAGATTATCAGAGAGAGGCATAATATTGCTTCTTTGAAATTCCCAACCAATGAAACATAACTGAAATATAAGTATATGTGATTATGATGAAATTTAACTTCTAAAATTATATAAAATTAAATTGTTTTATCAATTAAATTGTTTTTATGTTTATCTTATTCATACATAGTATAAAAACAATAAACAGAAAATGTGTATTACATATTGTTTAAGTATTTTAATTTCATGTCATCATTATAGTTTATATTAAATTAATATACTATATTTATGAGTGATTGAAAAATTACCAGGAATGCAAATGAACATTTGGAGTCAAAGTCATTTGGAGATGTAGAACATATAAGAACTGAAATAATCTGAAATTCTGAGATGTGAATATGGTATGTTATACTTATCTTTTAATTTGGATGTATATGATCGGCACTTTGGTATGCTTTTTAACAATTCAAATATCTTAAAATACTTAATATAAAAGAAAATTTGTATAGTAACTGTACTGAGTGGAAACATCACTGAATAGGTCATCAGAAGACTTGTTAAGGGATAAAACTATGAATTTCAGCATAAATAAATCAGAAGGCAACAATAAGGTACTTGAAAAAAGTTACTTTTAATGTTGAAAACTCTCCAGAGAGTTGGCAAATTTACGCCAATGCTTGAAATGAAGATGAATAAACAATTCATTTCTTTAAAAAATATGCCAGTTTTCTCTGCAATTAAATCCACTATGTAATTGTTTATTAACTGAAATGTGAAGTGTCAGTTTCCTGACTCTTTTCTAAGCAACCTTGAAAATATTGTGAATGCTATTAATAAAGTACATTAGCTAAATGAAAAGAAATGCTTTGTGAACTTTATTTTTTTTTATTTTTTATTTTTTTGATATGAGATTCTTTATTAAATTTTTTTGAGTTACATCTTTTCTCCCCGTCTTTCCCCCGCCC
>CM053580.1:170208864-170259025 GCA_028627135.1 Pseudochirops cupreus | reverse complement strand
TATATATATATATATATATATGTACATGCAATTATTATTATTATTATTGACTACATCCAACTGGAACTTGAGATACACCGGCACTGCAGTTGGGAGATCCATTCTGCCCTACCAAAAAGTGACATAGGAGAGAATAGACTGGGGGAGGGGGGAAACACTGGGATGGCTGTTTTGGGGTGGTGGGCGGGGGAAGACGGGGAGAAAATATGTAACTCAAAAAAATTTAATAAAATAAATCAAAAGTGAACAAAAAAAAAGAAGTAGCTCCTGGGTTGCTAATGGAGAAGAGAATCCAGAAAGAGGTATACATGCCCCCTCGCTCTCTCTGACTAGAATGTTTCCATGTTATCCCCTCTGTGCTAACACCGAATATGATGTAATTGTTCATCACTGTTCTTAAGTGATTTGTTTATTTTGTTTTTTGGTCTCTTACAAAACAAAATCTCTTACAATATCTTTATGGAAGCAATGAAAAAACTGTAAGCCATTCAGTGATAAAGGTAGAAAGTTTTTAAATAACTCAAGCGATCTGACTAGTGATTTGTTGTGTGGGCTGTGCAAGGTCAGCAGCTTCACTTTCTCCTCCAGAGTTATCTGGATCCAATGGTGAGATATAGATCAAGACAACTGGAGATGGCCCAGGATGCAGTGGGAGACCTTGAAATTTTTAAGCCAAGGTCTCTCCCAGGTCTCTGTTTAAATGAGGCAACACTGATTCAATGAATAGGCCTCTTTAAGAAGTGAGTCAAGGGATGGCCCCTTTAATAAAAAAAAATAACAAAAAAAAATAAACGGGGAGGGGAAGACCTTCAGGGTTACTGGCCAAAAAAGAAAGAATAACTATTTACGTTCATTCTGAGCCCAGAGGGCCCAAAAAATAACCATTAAGTGGTGCTTGGGCTGGGACCTGTTGTTGTCCAGTTCATGAGATCCACAATGAATTGGGTTTAAGGCTTGGCCTCAACAAAGAAATCTAGCCAGTAAATCCCAAGTTAACTAGATAGCTTTTGGTTATCAGAGTTTACTTTCCTTTGTGCAGAAAACCTTCAGGTAAGGGATGGGGAGGGAAAGAGGAGGGAAAAAAGAGGAGAGGGTAGGGGAGGATAGGATGAGCTGAGTTGCCCAACTGGAACTGACAAACTTGGTCTCCATTCAGGCAGCTTGGACTAATCACAGGTTATAGTTTTTCCTTCATTCTCAAAGATGACCAAGACAACAGGGAGATGATGACATGACCTGCAATTGACTTTCATTTGAATGAGGGAGGGCTGTGCAAAGTCACCAGCCTCACTTTCTCCTCCAGAGCCATCTGGGTCCAATGGCCACATACCAATAAACATGGAAAGAAATTTCTAATAGAGTTCTACTGGATTCTATAGTGTAGTCAGTCATAGGGAAGAGAGATTAGACCTATTCTACTTTGCCTCAGACGGCAGAACTAAGACTAATGGATACAATTTTCCAGAAGATGAATTTTTGAGAAAGAAAATCTTCCAAAAAATCAACCAACTAGCAAGTTTTTGATCACTGTTTCAAGAAAAACACTGATGACCACTTACAAGGAATACTGTAGAGAATATGCATGTCTGAGGTAGAGTCAAGGCCATTTGACCTGTGAGGTCCCTCCAATTGTTTCTGAGCTTAAATGACCTCATCTTTAAAATGAGGATAATGATATATGAATAAAATGCTTTGAAAAAAATAACATCTTATATAAATGAAAATTAAATTAATGTTTAGGGGGTCTAAATTAAGTGCAAAGTCTCTCTAATAGCATTGATAGAATCCTACTAAAGCTGCCCAGAGGCCCAATATTCTATCTTCATTATAGGCCTGGCCCTACTTACAGCAGGTCTACTGCATCTACCAACTTCCTCCCCCCCAAATGTCCTAACTTCTTTGTATATGCCTCACTCTCACTGGAACAGCAAGTGTGTCCATGTGATGGAAACCCAGCTACTGCCTCTATGTGGTCACTGTCCCCAGATCCATTCCCACAGAAACAGGTGTGTTCTTGTATTCAAACACAATCACATCATCCATCTTGCCCAAGATAGGACCACAATAACTAACTATCTGTCTTAGCCAGACAGGACCACAATAGCTAGCCAGTTGGAGGGCAGAATAACCAGAATGTTTAACCACAGAACCATAGATGGGACCCCTCCTCCATTACCTAGTCCCTTAAGAAACTCCTCCTGCCTTTTTAATATTAATGATATTCCTCTATTCTATGTAAATTTGTGTTATGTAATTGCATCTTTAGGGCATCTTGCTTTCTCTAAAGTTGCTGGTTCCTCTCAGAACTAAGCTCGCTTCATGAGAGGCATCAATCTCAATAAATGCCTATACTTGGATTAGAGGTGGTCTGACTCTGAATTCTTTGAGACAGTTCCACCACAAGAGATCATGAAACCCCAATAGTTTTTGGGTGGGCAAAGCCCCCACTTCTACAGTTTTTGGCATCCTTGGGTTTAAACCACAACATCATCATTCCCCATGGAGATTCAGTATACTCTGTTTCCAGCACAATCATGATATCATGGAATGTGGGTTGGAACGATTATGGAGCATGTGCATTCCTTCTATAGCTGATTCTAGCTGGTTAAAAATATAGTGATGAGAAGCCTCTTTAGCTGAGAAGGCATTCAAAAGGACTGTCTGCCTCAGCCTAGCCTCTTTGGAAGATTCTCTGTATTCTCAGAGATCTCAGAGATTCATTTGTTTACCTTATTGAAGGAAAGAAAATGCTATGAAGGGAAAGAAGTTGGGGTCTTCTTCTCTGAGGTCATTTGTTTCTATAAAGGGTGTTTGGTCCTTAGGATTTAGGCCAGGAGACTGGAATATATGACCTTGTGAATTCTGAAAGGTTGAGAGGACACTGACTTCCCGGAATTCCAGAGTCTAGGTGACCCCCGAGTCCACTGATACCTGCCACAGGGACTTACCTGGTAGCACTTCAGACTTGAGCTTGGTGTAGAAACTAAACTAAATTCAATCTATTTCTCTTAGATCTTGAGTTGGTACAGGGGAAAGTGTCACCCTGGGGTACAGGAGAAAATGTTTGTACTTTGTCCTTATTCTCTCATCAAAATAAATATTTGTAAAAGTTATTCAGTATAAGGTAGTTAGATAGAACTAGGATACTTATCACTGTTGCCTAGCAATGTTAAAAACACAACTAGTAGTGGTTTAAGCCAATGGTGGTAATGAACCTCTCGGTAACGTAGAACCATGATGGGCAAATACAACCTAATTGTGTGATAGGGACCTAGAGTGGTACTATAATATTCAATGCAAGTTTTAAAACTTTAGCAGAAAGAGAACAATGGACAAATAATGTATTCACATTTTTTCTATGCAAAAATCATATTTGCATGTATGTTAAAAGAACACACAATAATATATGTTTTTACCTTTCCCCAAGCAATCTCAGCATCCAAATTAGCAGGCATTCCTTCAACCGCTGATCTCTTTGTCAACTCTGTATCTGTAGCTGCCAACCACTCTGTTAAGGCATTCATTTCCTTTCGCAACTTCCTTGACAATTTCAAACATTTCTCTAACTGTTGCTTCTTTTCTGTTACCTAAAGGGGAGAAAATGGCATACAAATAGATCTATTTTCAGCAATCCTTTTATTGGGAACAAAGTGATTTCTGTTTCCACAAATTTTTATCATTTATAATTTTTCTTGTTACCAGTTTCATAACAATTTAAATGAATGGCTTATTCTGAACAGAGAAAAAAAACAGTCTACAATGAACAGGATCCCTTCTGTAGCAGCAATGTAAAAAAAATCATCTTGGCTGTTACAGAAAGAACTGAATTAAAAGCTCTTTGCTACAATATAATGAAAACTTAAAGATCAACAAGTATAATTAGCAATCTCTGGTAAAGTTTTGCTGAGATGTTTCCACCAATCCTTTCAAGGATATATTCCTAGGGACTATGTCTAGGGCTGATTCAATCAATCGACCAAGAAGCAGGAAGGAAGTGCTTTTTACTGTTTGATACTGTGTTCAGCACTGAGGATGCAAACATAAAGGTGGAGGTCATTTGAGTAAATCAATCAATTTACCACATTTCATCTAGAGGAAGTGATAAGTCATTATGCCCTGAAATATTTATCGGGTGAGAAAACATCTCACTCGTTCACTAGGTCTGAATATGGCTTGGACACCATGTAACAAGAAAGCTATTTGGGTTAACTGATGGAATTGGTCACATTCTCTGGGATAAAATCATCAGCTAGTTGGAATTCAAACTTGCAGTCAAGAAGAGGGAGCATTCCAGCTAAATCTCCCAGAAGGAATTGATTAGGTAGGAAGAAAAAAGTTCTATCTAGACCTTGGTTTCTGTCTCTTCAGCTACCATCTTTGGCAGAAGATCTTCTTGAATTTTCTAGGGTCCAGAGGTTATGAACTTTTTCCTTGGTGTCCTAGAAGCATCCCCAAAATGGATGACACCAGTATTTCCATAAGGAGCCAAATACATACAGGATAAGATGAGGAAAGCAAATTCAAGGTCCTACAAAAAGTCCAGTATAAAAGTTTATCATAGCCAATGGGAACATCTTGAAGACTCTAATAAAAGAACTTCCAGAAGATATATTACAACGTTGGTCCCATTTCCATGAGAGTCTATATGTTCTTGTGGGAGGATATGTTACTCTCTTTCGGAGAACAATGTTTTGTCACAATTATATCAACTGTATTCCCATAGTAAAAATACCCCTTTCTCAAAACTAGTTGTTTTTTTGACTCATTATAATCAAGGGCGGGGGGGAGACATACTGACAGTGACTTGTGAACTATAGCATCAGAAAGATTTCCCCCTAAACACTCACTATTCCCTTGGCACTAACTCTGGTACCCTAAAAATAAATAATAGATCTGGGGAAATGAATTGTCAGTATGAGTTGGAGTCCATATAGTACCTCTAGAAAAGGTACTATAAAAAGCACAGATATAAAAATAGTCTTGCCTTCAAGGAGTGAACTCCTTTATACTAGTGAGGAAGATAAAATTTAAGTAACTGAGTACATATAAAATATATATGGAGCTTAAAGTAGGTAACTTTAGAAGGGCAGGTTCAAGCGGTTTGAGGTCAGGGAGTTGAGAGGGTCTTATACAGAAGGTGGTGATGAAATGAGTCTTCAAAGAAGCCAGAGCTTTCAAAAGGAAGGGAAGAGAAGGGGGAACATTCCAGGGATGAGGAGGGGGAAGGTAGTATAGTAAATGAAATTAAACATCTATTTTATGATACCCCTATGTTATGGGTGGGGAACCTGTGGCCTACAAGCTACCCTTCTAGGTCTTTGGGTATGGCCTTTTGACTGAGTCCAAGTTTTACAGACCAAATCCTTTTATTAAGGGGATTGTTTTGTGAAGTTTGGATTCAATCAAAGGGCCACACTTGAGGACCTAGAAAGCCACATGTAGCTTTGTAATCAAAACACAAGGGAAAAACAACACAAAAGATGAAGAAATAAATCTTGAAAAGGCATGACAAAGAATAGAGACTGTATGAGTTGCAATATTCAGGGAAATTCATTAGTTCCCTTCTTAGAAGGTATGTATTGAAATAGAGAATACTTTTCCAAAGTTGTAAACTTTATATAACTGTACTCTGAATTCTCTTTCAGTAGAGTCAAGAAACTGTACCATCGACATTAGTCAATAAAAAAGTTAGATGATGCAGAACCTTCTATTTTTCATACCTTTAATCATTGGCAACATATTTTTGTTCACTATTGGTATAAAAGGGACACCAGATTTTTTTATATTTCAAAGGAATCCTATTTTACCAGAGGCTGTCTTATTGGTTCTCTTTATTTGTATTTTGTTTATATATCAAGCTAAATATATACATTTTAAAAAGTAGGAAAGACTGCCATCTTTAGGAACTTAGAGTTTTGACATTTTACTTTTTCTTTTTCTTTTACTTATGAGATCTGTTTAAAGAGTGCCACCTGCAGTATTCTTCAGTATTCTCTGTTTTTTGAAAAATTCATTCTTGGACTGAAGGAAATATTTTTATTGGGGTATTTCTACAAGAACAAAAGTCAAATATTAAAAGCAATGAATTTTGCTATGGTATAAGAAGATATTTTATCCAATAAAACTGAATATGACTAGATTTCTACTATAAATATTTCCATACACAGAAAAAAAAATGTTTAAATGATGTTTCCAAAAGGAAATTTTGTAAACTTAAAATTTTAAATGAATGACAAATAAAAGCTAAGTACCAAAATAAAACTAAACAAAACACAAAAGCAAAATCTGAAAAAGTTATATGAGAGTTTTAAAAATGCTTAGTTTTTTAATACATCTTTATATATCTTTTATACATGTTTTTATCTGCATAAATAATCTACTGCTGCCATTAGCATTATTTTTATAATAAGGTAAATTCTCAGGCTGAAGATTCCCTGAAGATTAAGATGCTGACTTTTTGGCAAGTGAAAAAAAGTCTAATGCACAGAACTTTTTACTAGGGTAAATGTTCAAATACTCTACAAGCAGCTTTTAAAAAAATAGTTATTTTTACTGAAAAATAATTTCTTGATATTCATTTTACTGCTACATTTTTATGAGAATGTTTTATGTTTGATGAATGTCTATAGTTTCTTCTGATAACATTATTGATTAATTAAAACAAATACTAAATAGCAAAATTGTACTAACAAGAAAAAATAGAACATTGAGGGGAGGAGTCAATATGGTGGCACAGAAACAGAACTCAATGGCTCCCCCCATAACCACCTCAAATACCTGTAAAATATGACTCTAAACAAATTTTAGAGCTCCAGAACTCATAAAATGACAAAGAAACAAGGCTCCCACTGAAGGCAGCCTGGCAGATGGATGGAAAGGGCTCATTGCAGCCTGCTGGGAGCAGAGCCCAGCCCCATGTGGTTTTAGATCCAGGCCGTCCAGGAGAAGCCCTGGCTGGAGCATTCAGGAGAGTGCATCACTGGCAGCTGTGGAGGTTTCCAGAATTACCAACCCATAAGAGCCAAGGAAAAAGGGAAAAGGTCAGTGGAACTCAGCTAAATTTGGGGGAGAGGGTCTGACCAACTGCCTCCTAAGAAGCAGTCTGATGCAGCAGTCCTGCAGCCGCCTCCATGTGGCTGCTTCAGAAGCTCCTGGCCTGCTGATTGCATGGGGGCCAAGCAATCATTCAGAGGCTAAGTGCTCTTGCCTTAACCTGCCTGGATCAGGATCAAGGTCTTGGGTGGTGGTCCTGAGGTGCACTTTCAGTGAACCAAAGCTGGTGGGGGCTGCAGAGACTGCGGCCTCCTAATAGCTCTGGCAGCAGCAAAAACCCCAGCCATTTGGAACAGAGCTCTCCCCTCTGAAAGCAAAATTCTACTGAGCCCAAAAGTCAAGTAAGTGGTTGGCCACATGAGCAGGCAAAGGAAGCAAAGAAAGCTCAGCAATCCAACTTTAGATTCCTTTTTTGGGGACAAAAGGAATCAAAGCATGGAACGGGAGGAAGAACACAATCAGAACTCCCGCACCAAAAGCTTCTAAGAAAAATGTAAATTGATTACAGGCCATTGAGGAGCTTAAGAAGGATTTTGAAAACCAAGTAAGAGAAGTGGAGGAAAAACTTGGAAGAGAAATGAGAAGGATGCAAGAAAACCATGATAATAGAGTTAACGACCTGACTGAAGAAAAAACACCTTAAAAAACAGACTAACTCAAATGGCAAAAGAGACCCAAAAAACCAATGAGGAGAAGAACGCCTTAAAAACCCAAATTTTCCAGATGGAAAAAGCATCTCAAAAGCTTGCTGAAGAGAACAATTCCTTTAGAATTGGAGTGGAGCAAAGGGAAGCAAATTATTTTATGAGAAATCAAGATCCTATTAAACAGATCCAAACAAATGAAAAAATAGAAGGCAATGTGAAATATCTCCTTGAAAAAACTACTGACCTGGAAAATAGATTCAGAAGAGACAATTTAAAAATTATTGGACTACTTGAAAGCCATGATCAAAAAGAACATAGAAATCATCCTTCAAGAAATTCTCACGGAAATTGACCTAATATTTTAGAATCAGAGCCTAAAATAGAAGTTGAAAGAATTCACCAATCACCTCTTGAAAAAGATCGCAAAAAGAAAACTCCTAGGAATGTTATAGCCAGGTCCCAGAGTTCCCAGATCAAGAAGCAAATATTACAAGCTGCCAGGAAGAAACAATTTGAATACTGTGGAAACACAATCAGAATAACACAGGGTCTAGCAGCTTCCACATTAAGAGATCAAAGGGCCTGGAATATGATATTCCGGAGATCAAGGGAGCTAGGATTAAAACCAAGAATCACCTACCCAGCAAAACTGAGTATAATGTTTCAGGGTAAAATATGGTCATTCAATGAGGTAGAGGACTTTCAAGTATTCTTGAGGGAAAAAAAACAGAACTGAACAGAAAATTTGACATTCAAACACAAGAAGCATGAGAAAGTAAACATAGAAAAGAAATCATAAGGAACTTATCAAAGTTGAACTATTTACATGCCAACATGAAAAAATGAGAATTGTAACTTGTGAAATTTTTCTCAGTATGTGGATAGGTGAAGGGAATATAAATGTGTGTGTGTGTGTGTGTGTGTGTGTGTGTATATGTGTGTGTGTATGTATACATACACATATGTCTATATAGGAGGGTATATATGCATATGAATACATATGTGAGTGTGGGTATTTATGTGTATGTAGACAGAGCACAGGATCAATTGAATAGGAAGGGATGATATTTTAAAAGGTACAATTAAGAAGTGGGAGAGGAATAGAATTAGAGGAGACAGGGAGAGACAGAATAGGGTTAATTATCTCATATAGAAGAGGCAAGAGAAAACTTTTACAATGGAGGGGAAGAACAGGAAGGCAAAAAGGGAATGAGTTCACCTTACTCTCACTGAATTTGGCATAGGGAGGGATGACATACACTTTAAATTGGGTATCTTGCCCTGCAGGAGACTAGGGGGGAAAGGGATGAGAGGGGGGATGATGGAGGGGAGGGGAGGCTGAGAGGCAGTGTTGTTAGAAGCATACACTTCTCTAAAGGGACAGGGACAAAGTAGAGAATAGAACAAGTGGGGGACAGAATAGGAAGGAGGGAAATATCATCAGTGTTACACAATATGTCCACTGTGGAGGTGTTCTGCGTAACTACACATGTACAGCCTATATTGAATTGCTTGTTTTACCAGTGGGGATGGGAGAAGAATGATATAGTTCCTCCAGATAAATTTATTCTCAGCATTTCTAAATGAATTAGTGATATTCTCTAGGTTGTTCACCTAAGAAATTTTATCAGAACCTGTGATTCAGTAATCTCATGAATTTCCTAATAGAAGAGGTTGATAAATATATGTTAGAATGAGTACAATTAAGACATTTCTTCAAGTAGTAGATGGAAGAATCTCTTGACTAAGTGTCAAGTCTGATCTTTCCTGAAAGCAGAAATGATCAAAATGACCAGCTACCATTCCTTCTAATTTTTATATTTACTCATTTTTATAAAATATTAATAAGAATGATCTATACTTGTGTTGAGGTTTTCCTTGTTGATAATAAAAAAAAATAGTCAACTTTCACATGAGGTTTTATAGCAGACCGCACTAGTGCTGTCATAGAAGTAAACGAATGTGTACAGTATACAATAGCCTCGCTCATTGTTTACGGTTCAGTGATTACACAAAAAAGAAAAAAAAAAGCCACTGCATTTGTAGATCAAAAACAGAAGCTTAAAGACTGTATTCAACAAATTGTCTCTCCTGCATATGGTAAGTTCATACAACCTTTCTTGATAAAGACAACCAGTGAAATAACTTTATTGAATGAACATATTAACAAAGCAAAAAAAAAAAGAAAGAAAGAAAAAAAAGCATGAAATGAGACATGTATGCTTGCCTGAGGTGTTTGACCTCTCATAAAGGATGTCTTGCACAGAGTCCATATGGAAAACCAATTCTCCAGATGATCCTTCACTTAATCTTTACAGTAATAACACCTAGCATTTACATAGCTTTTACTGTATGTCATGCTCTGTACTAAGCACATTAGATAAGTATCATCTCTTTTGATCTTCACAACAACCCTGGGAGGCAGATGATGTTGTTATCCCCATTGTATACTTGAGGAAATTGAGGCCAAAAATATGTTAAGTGACTTGCCCAGGATTACACAGCTAGTAATTATCTGAGAATGGATTTGAACTCAGGTCTTCCTAATTCCAGGTCCAGTACCCTAGCCACTGAGTGACATAGTTGCTTCATTTATATATTGATTGATACAATAATTCTTGTTGGAACAACAACATCACAGACACACAAGGATGAAGAGTAACTACTATCTAGAATATGGCACACCATTAAATAAGCAAGAAAAATTAGTCTATTCATCATATGATTTGGACTGATGCTGCACAGTGACCCCACTCTTGGCCCAGATTTGAATAATAAGAAGAAAGCACACTGGATTGTATTTGGAAAACTGTATGGTACCTGCAATGATCACCAGCTATACTCCTCCACAGAATCACATCTTTTTAGCAATAATATTTTACAGATGATGTCATATGACTTTGATTCATAGTACATGGAATGATACAGGATCAAAAGCGAAAGTGATTTAAGCTACATGGAGAATTCCATAGTGGGAACAAATATACTGCAGCATATTGCCAACAGTGACTTGCCTGCAAAAAGAGGAATAATATATCTAGGAAATGTACAGTGGATAAGAAAAGAAGGCAGTTGGTCATGTTACAAGAGCAAGAGATAACAGATGGGCAACCAAGGAGTTATAGTACTTCCTATGAAATTTTAAAACATTTTAGAGTAAAACTTATAGTCCCTTGGATTGAGTACTCTTTGTGGTGAATTTATGAACATAAATTAAAAAAAAAGAATTGTACAGGATGAGAACATATAAATGCCTGTAATGGCAACTACACTGGCATACCCAGGATGGCTGCTAGCACAGGTTCTTAGATCTGCTTTACTAGGAAAGACAGCTGTTTAAGGGGCCAACAATCTTTTAAAATTATATTCTCTAGTTCATGGGAAAAGTGAGCACCCTGATCTTCAGAGAAAATACAAACAGAGAAATAAAGACCAAGAGACAGGGCTCTGACTGCCTGAATCAACTATATACTTTGCGTACATCCAGGGATAGAGACAACCTTTACATCTGAGCAGGTGGGGAGCTCTGAACATAAGGCCACTCAGAATCTCACCCAGGGAATCACAAGATACTCCTCATAAGTGAGCCCCCAAAGCAAAACAAACACCAACTCAGAGTAGTATACATACACTTTTCAGAGCCAGAAGACATCACAACCCTTGTGACTCAGCACCTAATTAGAAATTAACAAAAGGTGTGAAAGCCTTCCTACAAGCAAGCCTCCCCTAATCAAGCTTCCCTTAATGGGCTCCACATGAGGTCTATTAATGGGCAGGGAAGATCTCAAATCCCATGTTACAATGGATAGAACTCTTAGTTCTACCAAGGGCAGGAAGTAACATCAATAAGATCATGGATACATTAAAACGCAAGAAATTGGTATCAGGGAGGTATACCTCAATTCTGATACACACTAGAATCAGACTTTTTCTATATAATGACAATTTCATTCTTCTGTCAATGTTTCTCATAGCAAAAGAAACATTATCTCTACCATTCCTCTACTTAATTCAACAAACATATAATGTACTTTTAACCATGTGTTGAAAGGGGAAACAAACAAACAAAAACCCAGAAAAGCTGTTCTTCCTGATTCCTGATGAGTTTTCAAGGATAGCCAAGTGGCTTTGAGGTTTTAGAAGTTTATTTGATTGTCAACAAAGAGGAAGCTGGCTAGTCCCTCTTAACTGGCTTCCACATTTCAAAAGAGGACTCTGGCGGTGCCCTTCCCCTATCCAAATATTCCTTGCAACTTATGCCAATATGGCAGCTAAAGAAAGGGAAATCGCCTTGATGAACAAGCCTGGGATCCTGGCTGCCTTTTCTTTTTTGTGTTTACTTTCCTGAGCATGTGAGTAAACATTTGTTTCAGGTTAGATATGTCCTGGTTTGAATGTAACCTTACATGTCTGAGAGAGTCTTAGATCCTATGTCTACTGAGTGGAGCTAAATGATGGCTGAAGAAGTTGATGCAATGACAAAATCAACTACACAAAACATTTAGCTAGTTTTGTCCAGCCACTCCCTTTTAATCTAACCCAGGGAAACATTCTCTCTAGTTACTGCCCTCAGCTTCACCTCTATAGACAGATTTCTCTCTGAAGATGTAAGGGAAAGCAATAGAGAGGACAATGTGACTTGGCACCCATATCCCCTCACCAGATCATCAAAGTCTATTTTAGCTCTTCTAAGTTTTATATCTAAGTTTGATCTACTTTGGGACATTTATAAAAATAATAAATGTGCCACTTAGATTCCCTGTCTTTTACTTCCTTAGACTGTGCTGTGGATGGAGTGGGATGGAGAAGGAGATCAGTGAGTTAGCAGAGAACCTGGGTGCAGGTTCAAGAAGCTCTAAATTCAAATCTGGGCTCTTACCCTTATCAGCTTTGTAATCCTTGGCAAGTCACATAATCTTTCCCCTGCCTTATAGTTTCTTCTACTGTAAAATGGGGAGAATAGCATCTACCTCACAGAGTTATTGTGAAGATCAACATTTGTAAAGTACAGAGCACAGTGACCAGCACATATTAGGCATTTAATAAATGCTTATTCCTTGTCTTCCTTTCCCTTTCACTTTTACCCCAACTTTCAATCACAGAGAGCCTCTCTTCTTTCTTTGTATCTCTTTCGTATTCTGCTTCTCACTACTTCCTCAAAGTCCATATTTGCTGGACATTCAGGCCAATGCTTCTTCTCCTCCTTTTGTAGATAGTTATCTCACACAATAAACTCTGAGGTAAGGGGTATGTATGAGTATGTGTGTGTATGTGTGTGTGTGTGTGTGTGTGTGTGTGTGTGTGTGTATATATATATATCAGTACACATACTCATATATGTGTGTATGATTTCTCATTAAATATACATATATGTTTCATATAGATAGATCCATATCCACATATTTTGTAGTCTCTTGGTAGGTATGGAATATTAGGTAAGAAAAAATTAGTAGAGAAGACAATATAATTGATACCTTGTGTAAGTTTTCTAAGGACTGAGAGCCATATGACTTTCATAGAGAGATAGGAGAGCAATTACTGGAAATGGGAGACAGAGAAAGTTATGAGAAAACCACCTTCCTTAGATACAATTTCTGAAGATACAAATGACTTCTCTAGGGAAGTAAGAGAGAACTGTGTTAAGTAGAAAAAACAAACATGCTGAAAGGTACTTGCCTAACAGCTTTGAACTTGACTCTGCCATCAGGAAAATGGGCATAAACTATGAAAAACAATATGATACTTGCCAAATAGAGAAGTGATTTTTAAATACACTTTAAAAATATGCCTAAAATGCTCATAACCTTTGATGCAGGATTGCCACATCTAGTTATATGTCCCAAAGAGGATAATAATAATAAAAAATTCTATTATACACCAAAATATTTATAGCAGCCCTTTTCAAAGTAGCAAAGAACTGAAAACAAAGCAGATGCCCAATAACTGGGGAATAGTTAAATAAACTCATCCATGAATGTCAGAGAACACTCCTTTACTCTCAAATATGATATGGTAATTACAGGAATGCAGGAAAGACTTATATGATCTGGGGAAAAGTACATGTAAACAGGAAATCAATATCCATGGTGACTATGATTATGTAAAAGAAAAAAAAATAATTAAAACTGAATGATGTGAAATTATAATGAATGAGCTTCAACCCAAAGAAATGACCTGAGAATGTACTTCCCTCTATTCCCTGAAGAGGTGGAAAACTATGGGTAGGAACACTTCATAAAGAAGTGTTGGACTCAATGTGTTGGCTAGTTTTGCTAAACTTTTCCCCCCTGTTCTTTATTATAAGGGATGGCTTTCTTAGAAAAATTTGGAATAAGGCTATATTAGGCAATTAGGTAATGTAAAAACAAAAGATTTCAATGAAAATGCAAGTGAGTAAGAATGCAAGGTAGATTAAAATCCCCACGAGTTTTAAATCCCTTCATAGCATATATGAAAATCAATCTAATTGATTGCTTTCAATAAGTATTGTTTTTTAGGGGGAAAATAGACGGGATCAATTTCAAAAGCATAAAAAAAGCACAAATCACTTATCACTCCACAAAAAAACATAGCTGTACAAATCAGAAGCACAGCTGAAGTTTGTGTCATAGCCCAAAGGAAAAAAAAAATTAAAAAGCACCTACCTTCGCACCCAACTCATTATAATGCAACTTCAAAGCAGTTAGTCTTTCATCAAGTTCTTTGGGATTTTCCGTCTGTTGTTTCTGAACAATCTGCCGACCAGTTTTTATCACATTTTCTACCTCAGACTTCACCTCACTGAGGCTTTTGTATAATTTCTAGGTCAAGATACACAACAATGTAAGGTAAAGACACTGAGAAATAAGGAATGTTAGCAAACAAGCAAAATAACACAGGCAGGCATTCTGTGGTGGAAATCACCATTGTAACACCACACAGAAGAAATGTCATTAAATCATCTGTCCTTTCTCATTTTCAAATTTTAAAATTAGCATTGGATTGGGTATGGTGGTACACAGAGAAGGCTGAGGTTGGTAGATCTCTTGAGCTCAGGAGTTCTTAGGCCAGCAGGATTAAGTCATTTAGGGTATCCCAGGAGTAGGGGGCCACCAGGTTGCCTAAAGAGGGATGAACCAGACCATGTCAATAAATGGAACAGGTCAAAGTTCCTATGGCAATCATAGTAGGAACAGACCCAGAAATAGCCCCTGCACTTTAGCCTTGGCAAGATAGGGAGACGTATTCTTATTTTTTTTATTATGTTTGAACTTACAAACACAGCTATAATTCATGGCTAAAAATAGTAATTTATTAAATGTACATATGTGTATATATTATATATGTGTATGCACATGTATGTTTATGCACAAATTTACATATAAAATGAGGCCAATCTATTTCCTATCCTTTATTAACATATTTCAGAGGACCTTGACATTTGTTTTGCATGGATTTATTAAGTTGGCATACTGGTTTTTACAGAGCTGGTAAGTGATGTTGATAGTTCAATATTACCTCCTATTTGCCCCACCCCAGCCTTTTTTCCCCGCTGAAGTTCTATTCTGATACTTCCTCACGGTCTTGAGTTTACCCAAGTTATACAGTCTCTGCCAATGAAGCGTCAGCTTTGATATGCCCTGCTAAGCTTGGAAGATTTCACACACCATCCTGGTGATGTAATGTTATTTAGAGTTCAGCTTCCATTAATTTGGAGGAGGCTCATCACCAAAGACGATTATCGTTATTTTTACTACTGCAACTCATGAAATTGTCTACTAACGCATGCAGAAGCCGCCATTTGTACGGGTGCAGCGAGAATATATACCAACGTGATAAGCCCTTCTTGTAAATATCGAAGTAGTAGCAGGATAATGGGAAGAGTTTGCCTGAACTATGACATTAATTTAAATACTGCACTTTGGTTATGTTTCATATTTCATGTCAGCATCTCTGGATATTTGGAAACAGTTACCATTCCCTTTTCTATCCATCTCATTTTCCTATGCAGCTCAACTACCACCTCTGCCATGACACCAATGCCACCTTTCCTGCATACTAAATCCCTATTTTGCTGATAATACGAGTAATTATCACCCAGATTTTCTAGTGATCAAGTTAAAGTAATAACGTCAGATAAAAATATTTTTGTTAGAAAAAAAAATATTTGCTTTTTATGCCATTAAAATTTATATTAAGTCTCTCCCCTCAGATTTTATATAACACTTGGTTTGGAACCTTTCTATTGCAATAATCAAAATATTATAATTATTGGTGTATATACTTCATTCCTTAATAGAATATAAACTCATTGAAGACAAGAAAGATGATTTAGGAAAACTACGCTTTACTCAGAACCTACACTAGTAGCCTGCAATATCTTAATACTCCCAGATTATAGCATAAGGGCTTATTTGAATTTTGTTGTTCCTGCCTCCCCTCCTTTTTAAAACAAAATTCTTCTTGTAGGCAAATCCCATGCATATCAATTCCTACACAGTGTTTAAAATATTTAAGTAATAATAAGAGAGAAAATATGAAAATATCAGGTTCTAAATTATGATATAATTCAATTAGTTTATTTATTTTTATTCCCTTTGATACCTTTCCTAAAGCTGAATTAAACTGACAATTGCCTTGAAGGGTTCCTGTATTTTAATGTGCCATGTCTCATATATAAGTGGCATACAGGTGGCGCTTTGCCTCAGCTTATATATATTAGCAAAAATACTGTTCTTTTTTTTAATGGCACATTACAGATGTGCTACTAATCAAGTGTCCCCTTTCTGAACGTTTCAATATAAGACTACTTTGATTTATGTCTTACTGTCCAAGAAGAAATGTAAGGACTAAGATGTGTTCAAGAACACAAACACACACACACATATGTATATGTAATCTGTTTAATAAATGACACTAATAATTGAAATTTCAGCCAAAATACATAGAATCTCTTACAAGTCACCTAAATCTTTTATTGCAAAATATAAGTAGTCAAATGATCACACTTTCCCCTAAATATTTTATGTAATCAAAAGCATCTCTGCATTTTTTAAAAAGTTGCAGACATTTTTTTCCCAGATATACATACCATGCAATGATCTAGCTGTGACTGTACTACTTCCTGCTCAATGCTCTTCATTTCCAATACAGGGAATTGCATTTTCACTTCATCTAACACTCTCTTACTTTCCTCTAGACGTTGCTCAAAATTGGCTGGCTTTTGGAATAAGCGGAACTTCATAGAAACATCCTGCAATTTTTTCTGTAAAGGAAAAGTAAATTACTGGGAAATATTCTGAAGTAAAAAAACACATGTTCAAACTTATGTCTATAAATATTATCAATTTATGGAACCCCTTCAAAATTATTAAGCTTATTATAACTCAATACTTGCTTCTTGCCTTTTACTGGATATTATTTTTTATTAAAACAGTTACAACCTTGCATTAATATTGTGCTATATGTTTACAAGAAGCAGCTAGATGGCTCAGGGGATAGAGTGCTGGGTGTAGAGTCAAAAAGACCCAACAAATCCTATTCAAACACTTGCTGGTAGTGTGACCCTGAGCAAGTCACTTAACCTTTGTTTACCTTAATCCACTGAAGAAAGAAATGACAAACCATTCCAATATCTTTGCAAGGAGAACCTCATGGACAGCATGGTCTACAAGGTCACAAAGAGTCAGACACAACTGAACAACATATGTTTACAGAGTAACTTCATACTGAGTTTATAAAAACAATGTCTTATTATTTTTTCCCCAACCTACACTGTAACACAATGATTTATTTTACTGTAGTTGTGGAGTCTTTTTTCATTTTTGTCTCACTTTTTGCTACCTCATTTGGGAATTTTCTTGTCAAAGACACTGGAGTGGTTTGATGAATAAACATTTGTGTGATCTTGAATTAATCTTCATTTTCTAAAAGAGGAAACAGTCACAAAGGTGGGTGATATGTTTAAAATCATGCAGCTATTAGCAGGATCACTGCTTAACATAGGGATGTATTTATAAAGTTTAACAATGAGGTACTTGGGGGAGTGGAAGGATATATACGCACACACTTTTAAATGTAAAATGAATTATTAACATTTTTCTAAAGTCTAGACATTCAACAAAATAATAAACTGAGCCCGGATTTGTACCAATTGCTGATTTCTGAAGTATAAATTCTCACACTGAAAATTTAATAGGCTTTTGCCATCCAATCTAGTTAAAGCTGGTTCCAGCCCAACCCTTGCTTAATGGAATTCATATCTGGATTTTCTGGTTCCAAATCCAACACTAAAATATGGAGGCATTAAGATCAATGAAAATGATAGTCTCCCAGGATGCAAAGCCAGAGGAAACTTAAAAGCATATCTTGGGGGCAGCTAGGTGGTGCAGTGAATAGAGCACCAGCCCTGGATTCTGGAGGACCTGAGATCAAATCTGGTCTCAGACACTTAACACTGCCTAGCAGTGTGACCTTAGACAAGTCAGTTAACCCCAATTGCCTTGCCTTCCCCCCTCCAAAAAAAAAAAGAAAGAAAAAAAGAATATCTTACACAAATCCTTCGTTTTACTGATTAGGAAAAATAGATCCAGAGAAGAAAAATTACTTCTCCATGGTAAAACAAGCATTCAGAAGGACTCAGATGGGAATTCTTATCTGATTTTCAAATTCCATTACAGCACTATCTCCTAGAATCTTTCTCACTTCTCAAGAAAATTATATACACATTGTAATAAAATTGTATTTTTTCATCTTCACTTCAAAAATACCATTTATTAACACCAGAAAGATTGCATGACACAGTGTATTGAGTGATAGGACTGGGGTTATTAGCAAGGCATAGTTTAGAACCTTGCCTCAGATACTAGCCATAAATCTACAGGAAAATCACTTAACATCCATTTCTTCATCTGTAAAACAGAAAGACTAATGATAATGATAATAATAATAACATTTATGTAGCTCTTTAAACTTTTTGGAGCATTTTATAAGTATGTTGTTGTTTTTCATTTTTCAGTTGTGTCCAACTCTTCATTACCCTTCTTGGGGTTTTCTTGGTAGAGATACTGGAGTGGTTTGCCATTTCCTTCTCCAGTTTATTTTACAGAGATGGAAACTGAGGCAACCAGAGTTAAGTGACTTATCCTGAGTCACAAGTCTGAGGCCAGATTTGATCTCATGAAGATGAATTTGATTCCAAGCCTGATGCTCTATCTACTGTACCACCTAACTGCCTATAATCCCATAAATATAATCTCATTTAATCCTCACAACAACTCTGGGCTATGGCTGCTACTGTTATCTCTGTTTTACAGATGAGGAAATTGAGGCAGACAGAATTTTAAATGACTTGCTTAAAGTCACACATTTAATAAGCAAATGACACTAGATTTGAATTAAAGTCTTCTTGACTTCTTGACCATATATCTTATGGACCTATCTCTAAATAGCTCCTCGGTCACAGCATGGTTGTGAGGCTCCAAAGTGATGATATATGTAAACCACCTAATTATATTTAAAATGTTAAATAAATTTTAGTTTTACTAATTGCATTATTACTATAGCCAGTCCTAGAGTAGATCAGATATAAAGTAGTATTGTTTGTACTGACATGAAATGCTCACAGTCTTAAAATACTTGGTCCATGTATGTAAAACCACTTATCTAACATCAACCATCATGCTGACAGAGCAAAAATATTTCATTACATTCTAAAATTTTATCTGAAGTCTAGGCTTATTAACATACCTGTGCTACTTCAATCTGGGTAAGAACCCTCTTGGCGGTATCCTTTCCTTGGTTACGTTTCTTCATTTCTTCTAAACTAATCTCATGGCTTGTTAAATCAGATTGGATTTTCTGTTGGAGGAAAGCATATAATAATTAGTCTTTTGGCAGTCATTATAAAACAGTATTCACTTAATTTACACATTTGCACCTCTCCAGGGGTGTATACATTTGCATTTTAATTGGTGTCTTTTGTCTTGACATCAGTGGTAATTGGAGAGGGATGGGGGAGGAATTCCCCATCCCTACCTCTTCGGTGTTTTTTCATCCATTCCTCAACTAATACATATACATTCTGTTTCTTCTTCTTTGCTAACACAAAAAGCACTGCTATGAATACTTTGATATATGCTGGATTTTAAAATGTTTGTTTTATATTTTCTTCATGTATAATTCATATGCATATATATATTCAGCTGTAGAGTTGTTGGGTCAAAATGTATGGGCTGTTTAGTTGCTTTTTAAACATAATCTCAAATTATTATTGAGGACAATTAGAACAACTAACAACTCTAATAAAACTGTATCAGTGTGCCTTTCTTCCCACACCTCCTAAAATTGAATTTCTGTATTTTTGTTATCATCTTTGATATCTCATATGAGATGAACTAAAACCTCAGAGTTTTTTTATTTGTACTTCTGTTGTCAAATGGGTAATTCATAAATCCCCTTTTGAAAACTGTTCTCCTTGCTTCATCACTTATCATTCTTGGTAATAACTTGTTTATTTAAATTCTTTTTTTTTATTTTGCATATTTTAATTTAATTAACAATAGTTGATGAAATATTTCTGTAGTTTCTCTTCTTATTCTAACTTTATTAATCATTTTTTAGTAAAAACTACTCTAATTTTGTGTAATCAAAATTTTGTCTTTTATGGTATCCTCTATCCCTTCTTTGGTTTAGAATCCTCCCCAACCCTTATTCCTGAAAGGTATATATCTCCTGATCTTTTAATTTTTTTTTCTTTCTCAATAATATCTTCTTATATTGAAGGTATGCATTATTTTTTTTTAGCTCATTTTGGCAGACTGTATATGCTTTTGGCAAAATTTCTGCCAAACTACTTTATATTTACAGATTTCCCAGGAGTTTTTGTCAAGTGAAGAACTCCTCTCTCCAATGATTTATGTTATTGGGTTGCTCTAACACTGAGGTACTTTTTTTGTTTGTTCCCGTTTCTTATTTATCTAGTTTGTTCCACTGTCTCACATTTCTGTTGTTTTGTTTGTTTGTTTTATCTTATCTTAATCAGTACAAAATTATTTTGATGATTACTGATTAAGATTAGTTTTACACTGACTCCTTCACTTTTTTTTTTTATTACTTTCCTGGAACTGTTATACTTTTTATTCCTCTAAATACATTTTGATTTTGTTTATTCTTAAAAATTTATTGGCATAGCATTAAATATACAAATTCATTTAGGCAAGATTATCATTTTTGTTATATTGATATGGACAAATGATAAGCAATGAATCTTGTTAATTATGTGTCTTTTTCTTAAAGTTATTTCTAATCATATTGGTAGCTATTCAGATAACTACAAATATTACACATAAGTGGGTAGGCTAATGACATTTTATGCACTTTGAAATTGTTTTGAATATAATTTCTGTAATTGTTTATTCTCAGCATTTTTGAGTGCTATATAGAAATTTGGTTTTTGTGGATGTGTCTTGTAAGCTTGTAAATATTGTCCTATACATTTACGATTCTCTCAGGCTTTTTTAAGTACATCAGGCCATGTGAAAAGATATATTTTTTTCTTCTCATTAGAAATATTCATATCTTTGATTTTGTAACTTTGTCTTCTTACTATATTTAACACTTCTACAACTATTTCAAATGATGGTGGGGAAAGAAGGTATTCTTGCTTTCTCACTATTTCTACAAGGAATTCTAGTATTTTTCCATTGTGGATCCTGTCATGCCTATGTTTTAAGGCTGTTGTTTTTTTAAACATAAATGTGCATTGTGTTTCATCAAAAATTTTTTTTTACAATCTACCAAAAGGTTGACTTATTAATTCTCTACATTTCATTGATACATGTGTGTGTCTGTGTGTATATGTGCATTTTTCTTTAGGGGATGCTCTTATCAGTTGCAAGTTATTTTAATAATTATCTTTAATATCACTACTTAACATTCTATTTGTTTTTCCTTTGATTGACAATATCATGACATTCACAATATCATGACAGGTTGCATTTAAGTCTATGTCTTTTGTTCATATTTTCTTCATTAGTTACTATTTTACTATTTTGATGAACTCCATCCTCAAGTCTAAAAGGAATTGGCAAATGTGGTTGCTGAACAAATGTGAGAGATGTTTTTCAAGTTCATAATAAAGCATCTGTTCAGTATTTCTATTTTTACATGGGTTTATGTACACTCTATGTCCTATTACATGGTTAATTTTTGTACAAGTATGACAGAATGATGAGAACTATGTGCATTATTTCATATTTCCATTCAGAAGTCATCACAAAGCAGATGTGTCTAACTGAACAGAGAAAAGATAGAGCTGTTTCACTCTTATTTTGTCTGTATTCTCTGCAAAAGAGAAAGATCTTCACAGTCCAAATAGCACAACAAGAAAAATGATTTATTTCCACATGCCAGATAAGTAGGGAGATAGTGGGACACTCAGCTGCCCTTGAGGAATTGAGGTCCTCTTTGCCCAAATGAACTACACCCTTAGGTCTGGAAGGAATTAGCAAATGTGACTGCTTAGCAAATGCTTGTGATATTTGCCATATTATAGGAAATGAGAGAGGTACAAGAGTGAGAAGGGCAAATATTTTCATTTTCAACAAAGGGAAGATAACTGACTCTGAAAATTATAAGCCTGTGGGTTTTTCTTCTATTCCTGGTAAAATTCTAGAGCAGATTAATGAAGAAATAGGTGGTAAACATGTATGTAGGTAAAAAGTGATTACAAAGAGGTATTGTGGCTTCATCAAGAACAAAACATGCCAGACTAACCTTATTTTCTTTTTTTGACAGAATTAAAAACTAGTAGAGTAGGAGAATGTTGTGGATATATTTTATGAAATTTTAGCAAATCTTCAGTAAATTATCTCCTACTCTTCTGGTGGGGAAGATGAAGAAGTGAGAATACAAAATGAGAATACCATTATATTCCTTAGGCATACTGAAATATATTCAAAGTCTCTCCAAAATCATGTCTACACCTGATTTGGGGGTTACTGATTCCACTTGCATCTGTGAATTTACCAAAGATAGCAGAATGTGAATGACTAAAACATTCATTCATTGACTTGGCCATATTTCAATAAATCCAATTCTGCTTATCAATTTCAGCAAGAACTATTTCATGTTAAAATGACCAAAACAAAATTTTAAGTCAATAAATTTTGTCAAGTATCAGAAAATAAATATTTTCTTTCACCTCCATGCATTTTAACTGGCTGTTCTCTATGCTTAAATTCTATACCAACTCATCTCTGGCTCTTGGCTTCCTTCAAATTTGTTAAAATCCTACTTTTTTCAAGAAACTTTTCCTAGTATCCTTTAATGCTAGTGTCTTCCCTCTGAGTTTATTTCCAATTTATCTTCTATATATCTTATTTGCACATTTCTTTGTATATTATCTCTGCATTAGACTGTGAGCACCTTGAAAGTAGGACTATTTTTACTTTTCTTTTATCCCTAGCATTTAGCACACTGTCCAACACACAGTAGGTGCCAATAAATGCTTATTGAATTGACGTGACTAACATTCATTGCCCAAGTCCATGTTTTTGTACTATTTGTTCCTCCATCAACTTGATGGAAAGTTAGAGGATTAGTCACATACTTCTGGCCTTTAGACAAGGAGGTCAGTTCTGAAAACTTTATCTCAGAGAGCTGGTTGAAAAATGTAGTAGAGAAAAGAATCAGTTATAGAATAATCCAGCTCTTGAGAGAGAATCACTGTTTGCTTTCTCTCATGTGACTCTTTCAGAATTCAGTAAGGGGTAGAAGGAATAGAGAAGATTTTCTTCTCCTCAGCAATACTATCTTGTATTAATGTAGTTACCCCTATGCAGAGCAGGCCCAAAGTCTAGCTTTGGAATTGAATTGAACTGCTGAGATCAACAGACCCTCCCAGCCTGGCACTCTATCCATTTTGCCACCTAACTGTTCATTCTAAATATTAAAACATAAATATTTCTTCTACTTATTCTATCTATATTACATTACAATCAACATTGTAGGATGCAATGTACATGTTCCTTTTTTTCCTCCTATTTAACCTGGAGCATAAAGAAATTGTTGGTACGGAAGTTATAGGTATAGGTATTTCCAAGTCTAAAAATTGAAAGCTTAGCAAAGAAAATAAATATTTATATATCTTCCAAGATCTCAAATATAAAAATGTGTACATCCAAGGTGAGAGAAGAAATATTTGGTGAGTTCATAATTTATTAGGCTAGCCATTACTAAGTCTCCTTTTAAAATGATTTTTAATTTTTAGGTACGTGTTAATGAAATTTGAAAAGGAATTTCTTAAACATAATAGTTAGAATTTACATAGGGCTCTACAGTTTTATAAAGTACTTTACAAATACTATATCATTTTATCCTTATCACAATCCTGGAAAGTAAGTGTTATTATTCCCACTGTACAGATGAGGATACTGAGGCACAGAAAGATCAAGTGCCTTGCCCAAGATCACAAAGCTAGTCATTGTCGAAGGATGGATGGATTTGATCTCAGGTCTTCCTGACTCCAGGTCTAATGGTCTATTCACTGAGCCACCTATATGCTGACATTGTGCCCTGATTCATGAAAATTAATCACCACTTGCACAAAATCAAAAGCAAAGAATAATAATCAAATTCAGAAAACAAAGGAAAAGCTATGTCCAAATATTTATGTTAAAACCTACTTTCTTCCCTAGAAAGCACTCTTCTTTCTAAAACAAATACACAAATATATCATCAAGAAAATAAAACTTCAGAAGGCCAACTGGTTTGGGAGAAAAAAGACTGAACTTCATCTCAGGAGATCTGTTCAATCCTATGGATCCTAGTAGGATAGACTTGAAGAGGAATGATGTAGGGGACTTACTTCTAGAGTTCTCTTTCTCCAGTGTATTTATACAATTCCAGAAGCAGCACCTATATCCCTCTACTTGGAACATGGTTTGCCCCTCGTCCAAGGTCTTTTCATTGTCTAATATATTAAGTCTTGATTAATCAGAATGATACATTTTCTAATCTTTCTAGAAAATCAGTGTTTATGCAATGACTGGGAAGTGGTTACAAATACAAACTCCAAGAAAACATTATAGCCCATCCTAGCCAGGAAAAGTATTAAGATTGCCCCCAGAAGGAAGTGCAAGGCATTAATTTCTGTAATTAGTGGGATTTGACTTAATTTAAATGAATTTAAGGATACAAGTAGTCCTCAAAGACAGAAAGGAAAGGAAACTGTCAGATTGTTTAGATCCTCCAGAAGAACAACCCAAGTATCACCACTTGGTGGAGGCAAACACCCAAAGAACTGATTTTATTTAACAGAAAATTCAAATGCAGATTTAAAACAGAAGAGAGGGAGCAAAGATACTGTCACTTTTCTGAGCCCTCCCACCTTAATGAGCTAAGCTAATTATTTTATTAAAGCATCATCAATACCCCTTAATCTCCTCCAACTAAGGACTTATTTTCAACTCATATGTGTACATAGTGTGTTATAATTCTTTAAAAAAAATTATATTCACATCTGTAATGATTGGAAAATACTGTTTTGACATTACCTTGTTTATGTCTACCTGCATATGCTATATACACTCAGGAGCTTATTTCACAAGACTTTATTTGGTTACCTTACTGTATTTTCTCCCAAAGGGACTTTAACTACAAAACTTTATATTGAGCTTTAGAAAACCCCAAACTTGAAGAAAATCTGATCTGAAGAAAAGCTGATAGATAACTCTATTCCAGAAAACAATTTACCTGGAGTCATCTTAGAATAAAATCTTCAAGAAGGGTGTTTCAATAGCTTTTTTTAGGCTGTCTGCATTTTCCAATATGATATATTACTATTAGGTGACTTCAGTGTCAGCTGCAATTTTGTAAATGCAGGTATAAGAACTGCAGAAAACACCAAATCAAGCTTTCTTGGTGTTCTAAAGTCTGCTAGTTCAAGGAAATTTTAGATTCCAAAATTCATATGGATGAATGGATTTCATAAGCATTATATTATTATTTAAAATGACACATCTTAACTCTTCAGGAGCTCTTCAATTTTTTATGTGTCATGAACCCCCTTTGCACCCGGAATATAAAAACATGGCCCCTAAGTTAATTACTCCTGGGAGTCTAAACTTGTCAAAGTTGAGGTGGGAAACATTTTAATGCAATTTCAATTGCTTCTTTTTAAAGTTGATGTATTTTGTTTCTATTCAGCTATATTTATGTACATGGAGTGCTACACGAATTTGGTGAGGTTAAAGGGATGAGACAATTGTTTGGGTCTTTCATGAAATCACCTTATAAAGGGTATAGCTATGTCCATTAAAGAAGCCTTGCTGAAAGGACTAGGGGCCATGCCCTGGGCTTGCATGTTCACAGATAGATTCAGACTTCATTCAGCACCAATTATGTCTCAGTACCAGGAACTGAAATGATTGACTCCTGCTATTGTGGATTACAGTCATTCCTTTGTACTGGTTTATAAAAAAAAGAATATTCTAAGGCTAAGGCTAGGAAGAGAGGGGGAGGAGGGCAGCAGAGGTAAGGAAAGACCTTGGGCTTTAAAGAGTCTGTACATCTTCGTAACTTCCCTGAGGGAGCCCCAATGACATCCTTGCAGAGGCAAGGGCAAAAGAACCTTAAAAAATGCACATGATTTCCTAGAAGTGTCTCTCAGAGACAGGGGCATAATCTTTCAATCATGTGACCCTTGGAGATGATGGACATACATGACCCAGCTTCCTGGGTAGAGGAGATTTAGGGATTTCCTAGACAAATTAGTTCTCAAACTCTTTGGTCTCAGGGCCCCTTTAGACTCTTTTGTTTATGTGGCATATATCTACCAAAATTTGCTGCATTAGATACAAAAACTGATCAATTTTAAAATATTAATTCATTTTTAAAAAGCAATAATAAATCTATTATGAATTAACACAATTATGTTTTTATTAAAATAAAACTATTTTCTAAAAAAGGTAAGTGAGAAGAATAACACTGGGCTATCTATTTGTGCAATTTGCTTTAATGTCTGGCTTAACAGAAGACAGCTAGATTCTCATATCTGCTTCTGCATTCAATCTGTTATGACAAGTTGTTTTGACTGAAATCTAGTGCTCTTCTCAAGATAGCCTATGAAGCAATGCTATCTGTTCTATATTCTCTAACAAATTGTTTAGTTTGCCTTAATTCTAGAAATATCAATAACTATCTATCTACATGGATACGTCTTTATATGTATGTATCTAGAAAAAATATATTCTTCTAGAATCGTAGATCTTTATGTGGAATATATGTGTGTTTTGTATGTATGTGTATATGTGTATTTATATGTACATGTGTGTGCATATATATGAAATCTTTGTCACCATAAAGATGCTAATTATATCATAACACTGATTACATATATATGTCATATATATCTCAGATGACTAAGGACATTTACATTATAAAAATATCAAGTTCTACAAATATATTCATATTAGTTCACCTGACCTTCCAATACTAGGTGTGTACATGCTTATTCTAGGCAAAATGAAAATTTTACTTTTGCTTCTGAGACTCTCCCTTCTCAATCACCAACCAATCAATCATTTAACAAGCACTTACTAGGCACCAGGTAGGCAGCTAGGTGGTGTAATAGATAGAACACTGGGCTTCAAAACAGGAAGACTCATCTTTATGAATTCAAATCCATCCTCTGACACTTACTTAGTTGTGTGACCTTGGGCAAGTCACTTAACCCTGTTTACCTCATTTCCTCATCTGTAAAAATGAACTGGAGAAGAGAAAGGCAAACCACCCTAGTATCTTTGCCAAGAAACCCACAAATGGGGTCATAAAGGGTCAGAAGCAACTGAAATGACTGGACAAAAACATGTACCAGGCTCTGCATGTACCAGTGTGGGGATACAAAGAAAAAAAGTAACATTCAAGGAACTTACATTCCATTCAGGGAGACAGCACATAATTTGATGTTTATAGAATTAAGGAAAACATAGCAATATAGTTTTAAAAAATGCAATACCTGCCCACCAGCTGCCCCATTCCCAGATACTACATCACCACCTCCAGCAGGACGGGCAAAGTGGCTCTGGCCAGCGTGGCCAACGCAGCACCATGCAGCCCCAAGCTCAGGCCACCAAACCCATCTAGCGCAGTTCTCCACAGTGGACAAACTGAGCCCTCTGGGGGTTGGGGTGGGGGTAAAACGCTGGGCCCGAGAGGAGAACCAACACATTCTTGGAGACCAGCGTTATTTTATTAGAATAATTACATACAAACAGAAACTGTCACAAGCAAGAGTCTGTCTGGGGGGTTACCGAGTATCTCTCTGTTTGCCCCTGATTCACTGCTGTAAGTAATATATTCACGTATTTGTAAATGTCATAGAAGCCTACATACTTGTGTCTACAGTCTGCAGCTGTGTGTGCCGTCCGTTCTGAATGAGGATCCTCCCTTTCCCCTGTGCCTCTCCTTTGACCTCAAGTCTCTGGGCTTCCACCGTGTTCCACGTGCTGCGCTGGGCATGGGAGGGGAGTGGAAGGAGGGGGGAAAGGGAGGGGCCTCAGCCAAGGGTTTGGAAGGGCTTGGTACACATAAAGAAATCCCTCTCTCTTTCGGTCTCTATCTGTCTCTGTATCTCTATCCTCTATCTCTATCTCTATCTCTATCTCTATCTCTGTCTCTGTCTCTGTCTCTGTCTGTCTCTGTCTCTGTCTCTGTCTCTGTCTCTCTCTCTCTCTTCCATGCCCTCCCCCCATGCCATTCAGTTTTCATTCCATATATTGGTTTTCCTGCTACTTTTTTTTTTAAACCACCATTCTGTCATTCACTCTGGCAATATGACAGCAGGTGTCCCATCCCCTCCCTAAGGTAAAATCGGATATGGCCCATGTGTCTCTGTAGGGAAAGCCCACACCCTCAAAGAACTTTTTTTTTTTTTTTACCATCAGGGCCTCAGCCTCTATAGTTGCTGAAACTTTCTCTGTGCCCACTCCTATACCTGGCCCGTGCCCACTCCTATACCTGGCCCATGCCCACAAAATAAGGTTAACTACTCCCCTACCCTCCCTTTCAAAAGAAAACAAGTCCCCTTCAACCCAAGAGGAACACAGGCTTTGTTCCTATTGTCCTTTACCAATTAAGTGACCATCTCAGAAGTTTTATTCGTTTTTTAGCCCAAACTTCACATAATTAAGTTCTGAGAGTGCAAAAAAAATGCAAGGTGATTTTGAAAAAGGCACTAACTGAAAGCTAGGGAGATCAGAAAACACTTCATGTAGATGGTAGAGCTTAAAATGATTTGGGTAGGCTGATAAGGTCATAGACTGCATGGGGCCTTAGATCATCCTCCTCATTTTATAGATGAGGAAATTGAGGCACATAACAGGTGACTAACTCAGGGTCACACAACCAGTAAAATGAGTTGGGATCTGAAGCCAGGACCTCCTGATTCAGGTTCAATGCCTTATTCACTCTCCCATGTTGCTTCTCTAAAGTTAACCAGTAAATGGCTACATCATTTACTTAGTTGTATGATCTATGATCGGTTGACCTCCTTTATCCTTAGTCTCTTTATCTATTAAATGAGAATAATAACATGAACTAGACTAGATACTGTGCAGAGTTACTGTAAAGATCAAATTAATGCGTTTGTAAAACATAAACCAATATGCAAACGTATGCCATTAGCATCACCTTCTCCTTATTCATCTCCTGCCCAGAACCTCATTGGAAGTTCTCCCTTCACCATATCCACTTGTCAAAACTTATCTGTCCTTTATGTCATATAAAAATGTTATTCATTTTTGCAATATAATATCTTTATTCTCAGTTATCTCGTGACATATATAGTACCATCATCTTTATTCCATTTTAAATAAATGGAGGCTGAGAGGTTGAAAGACTCCTTGACGGTCATACATGGCTGGTGATTACCTGAATCAGATTTTAAACCTGGGTCTCCAGATTCCAAGGTCAGCATGCTATTTACTACTTCATGCTGACTTACAGTCACCTAAATAGTGTGATGAACAAATTCCTACCATAAATAAGTATTATTGCTTTATCTTACTTCCTAAGTAAAATGCCTTCATTTGAAACACTCTATTAACTGTTTGCAATGATTAGGTTCAAGGAATCACAAACTATAGGAAAGAAAAAGGACCTTAGAGTTGTTCTAATCTAATTCTTTTATTCAACTGATACAGAGATTCATTTAAATTGAAAAGCATGATTATAGAGCTAGTAAATAGCAAAGATGAGATCTGAACCTATGTCTTCTGATTTTTTCTATGCCACAAAGAAGGAGCTTTCTGAAGGTATGCTTTTAACACCAAAGTATTAGATCTAATAGTGGAATTTCAGGGTATGGGTAGGTTAACTTGTAAACATATTTGAGGGGCAGGTAGACCTTTTAGCAATCCTCATACTACATCAAGTATACCTAGGGCTGGCCTTCATCATATTCATGTGTTTGTATTTATGTAAGCACACTCATACACCAAAGTCACACACAAGAAGTTGTAATCTAAAGCAAAGACCAAAAACCTTTGTGTTCACTATTGACTGATAAGGGAAAAAAAAGTAGACTAAAATCAAATGAAAAATAAATTAACAATCAAGGCCACATGAGTTGGCAAGCTAATTCAAATATTACCCTGCCACTACTGCATCAATTCCTTTGAATATTTAACAATTATAATTGTATGTCCTCACTTAAAGGCATCCTTTAAAAGATTAACATTTTTCAAGTACTACTTTCATTATCACATTTAAAATAAGAATCCCAAATGTCTAGATGAAATAAAGAATCAGCTTTAATTTAGCTTCTTCAGCTCTATGTTTTTTTGTCTTCTTTTTGGTACTTGCTCTAGAAGGTAAGAAAATAGGTTGTTCCGTCTGGTTTGGATGCCAAGATAGATGTCACTGGAATAGTTCAGATATGGGGACCTAAGACTGAATACTGCCATTTCAATTTAGATCTGTTTTCCTTCTTTATGATATATTTGTAGAATATCAAATCATCATAATTTACACTGATATTTATATAGATGACTAAGAATACAACACTACAAAAATATTAGTATCTATAAATATATTCATATTAGTTCACCTTACCTCCCAACACTAGGTGTACAAATACTCACCTTGGGCAAAACTAAAATTTTAATTTTACCTTCAAGATCCTCTTCTACCAAGGAGTCTCACTGTTAATCAACCATCTAATTCATCATTTAACAAGAACTTATTAAGGATCTACTATGTGCCAGCCATTGTGTTAGGCTCTGAGGTTACAAAGAAAAAAAAATATTAGTTCCCATACATAGGGAATTAATATTTCATCAGGGTAGACAACATGTACAAACATAGGAACACAGCATCTGACTCTGGTCCTGTTCTGATGAGACAGTAATTTGGTAAAGGCAATGTTTTATGTTACATTTTTAACAAAATTGTCTTAGGATCCTAGGGCAGCTGGGTGGTACAGTGAATATAGTGCCTGGACTGGAGTCAGGAAAATTCATATTCCTGAGTTCAATTTGGCTCTCAGACACTTACTATCTGTGCAAACCTGGGCAAGTCACTTAACCTGAATTGCTTCAAGTTCTTTATTTGGGAAATAAGCTGGAGAAGAAAATGACAGACCACTTTAGTATCATTGCCAAGTAAACCCCAAAGGGGCCCATGATCACAAAGTTGGAAAGGACTAAAATGACTGAACAACAACAAAGTTAAGATTCTTGCTCCACTGTTATGATACTCAGTCTTCCTTCTGGCCTCAGAACTGATGTCATTGGTATACAATAGTAAGACCAAGTTAGGTTTTACTGAAATGATGTTTTTACCCTCAAGTTTCTTTCAGAAATATACTTTATATAGACTTCCCTTTTAAACCCACAGTCAATAAGCTAGAACTTTTTTTTAAAGCATAAAAAGTAAAATAAGTTAAAAATGAACCCCAGCACATCACATTGCATCTTCATCCACTTTAAGAAGTCTATAGTAGACTCTTACTCACTAAATGAAAGCAACCTAAGTAAAATAACTTCTCAGCGTACCTGAGATTCCTGGGGAACGTGGGCTGCATCTACTCTGTCTGTAATGTAGGCTGTTAACTGTCTATCAATGAATGCCAGAGACTCTTGAATCAGACGGAGGGTTTTGTCGATCTCCTGGGCAGACTGGATACTCTGTTCCAAAAATTTCTGTCTCCTCACAGCCTAAAAGAAAGGGAGAAATAAAGGTAAACTATTGAAAATGCTAAGGTCTGTCTTCTTAACCAGAAAATTGCAATATCAATGAATTTTCCTGACTGCCACAGCTACCTTTTTGTAAGATAAATTTCTCAGCCTGCTTACACTCATTCAGCTCTGCTTCAAAAAAATAAGTGAATAATTAGAAGGAAATTTCACAGTGGAAGTCTCAGATATTAGGACTTTCCACAACCTTCCAAAACAAAAATACACATCATGAAATTCTTTAGGGGCTAGAAGACAGCAAAAACATCTTGCTAAATGCAATCTGTTATTCTGAGACCTGAGGTTCCTTGTGATCTTATTATGTAGTTCAAGAGATTTGGTTTACTTAGAATAGGGTCACCGTCATCACAATCCCATCCAAGATAGATAATCCATTTCAACTACTGACAAGCAGTGGCACACACATTCCCTTCCGCATCAGATGCTTTTCAACAGGGCATTTTAAATAACTGTCTGGATCAGCATCCAAGTTTTTTTTTTCTTTGACAAGATTCTAACTACCACTGAGTGGGCAGTGTTTATTCCTGCTTTCAAAAGAGACTTGGGATTGTACCTGTTCTTTTAGCAATTTCATCAGCAATGCTGTTCAAGTAGCATAAACAATGGGATCCTAATAAAGGTGTAATTAATCTTGAGCATTATTATATGTGTGATTGAACTTTCCACCCTCCCCCCCAAATACAAACAGCATGCTGAACAGAATACATGGGATCTTTTTAAGGATGTCTTTACCTTGAAAGAAGAGTAAGAAATTTTTTTTAAAAGGATGGAAACAGGCTATTTTGCAGTGTCCAATACATTTCTAGCATTCACTGATACAGGAAAAATTATTTTCTGTAGCAAAGTAAATATCCAATTTCTTAAAAAATACATTGTTTTGTGTCATGACTCAAGATTGTCTGCTAAAACATAAATGTGAACTTATAAATACTTCATGTTAACATTTTTAATGAGAAATGAGAGGGGGGAAGGGAGGGAGGTAAGGAACCAGGAAGGGGGGGAGTAGGGGCAGAAAAAGAGGAGATATGGTGATTAAAGAGAAAGTAATGGTCTGAACCAGACCACTGTAAGAAGATATGTATGCACTAAGAGAATTCAATGATATCCTTTCTCTTGAGGTAAAAAGAAAGGAATGCGTACTGGTCAACTAACTTCTGCCTCCATAATAATACACATATGTTGCTGAATTCTGTTTTCTATTCTTTTCAACTATTCCCCATTCCATTTTATGTGTTCATTCCATTCATGTCATGGTTAAGATTGTTAACTTTCTATTTCTTTCCATCATATCTTACAAAAATCTTTCTTCTTTGCCCTCAAAGAGAAGTAATTGAGCAATGAGTTTTGGTGTTATCACAATTGTGTCAATTCTCTGCATATTTTGCATATCAGAATTTAATGAATGATATTTGATGCAAAAAAAAATCTGTCATGCTAACATTTCTCTTAAAATTCACTCTTAATTGATTTGATTTGATTTTGCCTCGCTCCATTCAAATTGAGAAAGATGGGGGTTGGGGTAGAACATTCAATAGGAGAGGAACTGGAGGAGAAAGAGCTATCAAGGGACCTAACTGTTCTGGATTTCAAAAGTTATTAAACTGTCTCAACACTTTGACCCATGAATTGCACATCTGGTTACATACTCCAAGGAAGTTAAGAAACAATATGACAAATTACACAACGAAGATAACAATGTAAAGGAACTGACCACCAAAAGGAAGTAGTACTCCAAGTAAGGAGAAAGCAAAAGGTCATGGGGCAAGAGATCATGGTTTTTACTAGATATATTTGCCTTTTTTCCTTTATTACAAAGGAAGGTTCAGTCAAGGTGAGAAGGGAGAATGAGATATACAGATGAAAGTCATCGAAAATATAATTGAAAAAATGATGAGACCATTTCAGGGAAAAAATTTGCATTTATTAAACTTACCACACAATTTCCCAAAGGCTTTCCAGTCCTCTCTATTCCTATGCATCTGATCTATACATAGATGTATGAGGGCATGCACAACACACACACACACACACACACACACACACACACACACACACACACACAGCTCTATCAGTCTATAGACAATCTAGCTAAATTTGTAGATAACAAGAATATTTTTCCTGGGTTAGACCAGGCTGTGTATCATTCAGGAGGTTCTGGTATGTCCTAGAGTTTAATTAGTCCAATGCTAAATCTGAAAACGCACACTGAGAAGAGTTTATCATCTAAAGGGAATGCCCAGGAGTATGCTGGAGCTACCTTATACTAACTCTGGGGAGCTAATTGTTAAATTTTCAGTGTGGGTGGTCAGTAAATACTACAAAGTAGGGACTTGTTATATTTCTTTTTTGCCTTTCTAAATTTAAGAAGGTGATGGAGAAAATGTTAATAATGGAAATTAAACTTAAGAAGTGTGTCTTGCATACATTTTTTCCCTGGGTGAGCTGGGTATTGAGAATTTATCAGCATACACCCGGAATGCCTCTGATTTACTCTCTAATATATATAATATATTCACTATGAAAATAGCAAACGCCTCTGAAAACTTTGTAGTTTGTTTTCTTATGCCTCTTATGCAAGTAATCATTAGAGTGTTTTGGAACAAAATTATTTCTGTAGTTTTATCTTTCAAGGAATCCTGTACAAGTTTAGCATAAGCATGGGAAATATCAAATTGAAAAGAAACTTAAAGGCAACATTTTGCTCTACAAAATCAAATGCTTTTTATAGTTCACTATTAATCAGCCTTGTGATCTCTTGTATTTACTGATCCTTTCAGTCTATCGTGTCCATAAAAATTGAAACTTCCATAGAATATCAATAGCAAACCACTCCCCCCATTCCCTTCCCATGCTTTATCAGAGATACCCTTGTGTACATATAGATTATTTTCATGCAATATTATAGAGATGGGAAAGAAGGCACATGAGTTAGTTCATATTGATATTTTCTTCACTATATTTTCCCTAAAATAATAATGTCTCTTATCTTTATGAACATTTACTTTCTTTCCCTCTTTCATTTTGAGACAATCTTTCAATGCTAAAAATTTTATTACTGTCAACATAGATATTTTCTGTACATGTTTAGTCTAGTCCAGCTGTTCTTCCCACTGGACTGTGACGCAGTGTCACCACTATCACTTATAGCAAAAGGAATTTGCTATAGAAGTTTTGGCAAATCTTTTGTACGTTTCATGTTTGCTTCCCCCTCCTCCACCACCTTATTCCAGTTTCATCTTTAAATAATATTCAGATAAACTCACTTAACTGAGTCTCTCAGCACGTTTTCTGCAAACGTGTCTCCCTGTCACCATTTCTTGATGTTTTATAAGGGTCATAGGTTTTTCACAGTACTGTTTTGTAAAAATTTTACTAATGTATGTATAGTCTCACTAGTATAGGCCTTGGAAGTCACATTTCTTTGCTCAAGAAGAAATTTGCTATCTTGGTCTTCCTGTGGAGACTGATTTACTCTGATCATCGTACCTCAGCAAATGATGACAGTCTGTAACAATATCTGTTTTTTCTCATTTTTTAGTATCAATATTTATGTTTTATTGCTGCCCTGCCCCCTCCCCTATTTTAGAATACTGGTTCTTGATTATTCTGAGATTCTAGCTTGCTCTGCAACATACTAATTCATTATACTGGCAATGGCCGTATGTGCACAATTCTAAGTAAAAAGAACCTGGCTTTGAAATTGTTCCTTTTCAATGAGGTTGAATATTATGCATCCAGCAGAATATATCTTTGCTCTGAACTTCCTAGGCAAATTTTAAAATTTGGCATAGCTAAGTTTATACTTTGCCATCTGGTCTGTAGCTAGCTATTCTAGTATATGGAAATTAGATTAGATTGAATTACATCAAAATGACCATTCTGATGATGGTTTAATGTTATACTTCCCAAGGTTTTTTGAATTTTTAAACAGGGATATTTGGAGTCAACAGTCTAGAGGCATCTAGGTGGCACAGGGCATAGGGAGCTGGACTGGAAGTCTGCTCTCCTTTCTTCCCCTCCCCTCTCCTCCTCTCCCTTCTCTTCTCCTCCCCTTACCTGAGAGTGTTCTGCCCAAAGGAACTTGGGGTTTACTGGCTAGATTTCTTTCTCAAAGACCAAGCCTTAAACTCAATTCACTCTGGATCTCATGGATTGGACAACAGTAGGTCCCTATCTTGCCAAGCACCATTTAATGGTTAGTTTTGGGGCCCTCCTGGCTTAGAGTGAATGGAAAGAGTAACTGTTTCTCTTTTGGCCAGCAACTCTGAGGGTCTTCCCCTCCCAGCTTATTTTTTTTTTAAATTAAAGTTGCCATCTGTTGATTCACTTCTTAAAGAGGCCTATTCACCAAATGATCATTGACTCATTCAAACTGAGACTTGGGAAAGACCTTAGCTTAAAAAGGACAAGATCTCCCACTATCTCCTGGGCTATCACAAGTTGTCCTGATTATCTCTGTCCACTGGACCAAGAGGGCCCTGGAAGAGAACGTGAGGCTGGTGACCTTGCAAAGCCCTTCCTCCTTCAAATCCAATTCAATTGCCAATCATGTCATTATCTCCCTAAAGTCATACATAGTTGTGTGACCTTGGGAAAGTCAGTTAGCTACTAATTTGTCTCAGTTTCCTCAAATGCAAAATGGAATAATAATAGCACTTAATTTTCTAGGTTGTGGTAAAGATTAAATTAGATAATATCTGTAAAATGCTTAGCACAGTGCCTGGTGCCTAGTATGAACTTAAGAAAGGCTTGTTCCTTCCTTTCTAAACCAATGTATCATAATGTAAAAATTTTGGGAAATGTGAAATCTTTTTATGTATCAGAACCTTCACAGCACCTCCTAAATCACACTATTTACAGTCCCTCTTCATAAGCCAGCCCTTGTCATGAGTGAAGGTAGCTCCAAATTGCCCTTAAGTTTACAGTTAAGGACTCTTATTTTTACTTAATTGAGTGTTACACAGCGTTGTACCACAGAGTTGGCCTCAAAACACTATTTTTGAAATCCTAATATCCTTGATTCTTGGAACATTGGTTTAATGACTGATGAGATTTAGACATATAAGAGGTATTAGAAATCATTTGATCCAAACAGACTTCATCAGTGCAGTGAAGTAGTATCGACATGAGAGATTATGAAAATGGTTATCATGAATGGGTTATTCATTTTACCCTTATGTCAGCAATAAGGGAGATTGATGTATGTCAATACTTTGACAACCTCAGTTAGTGAAAGGGCAGAGTACTTATAAAATTCAGGACTAAAGAATTCTTTTGAGGCATTCACTCTATTAATCAGCTTTATGTTTTTCCATACCATTAAGTAGACCTTGTTGCACAGTCAATTCTATAGATTTTCTTTGCAAATTTGACCCATGTGGTCAGTTAGTAAACTAGCTTTTATTAAGTTCCTACAACATGTCAGGAAGTGGACCTAAGCACTGGATAATAATAGTTAGCCATTACATCACGATTTAAGGTTTGTAACTGCTTTACAAATACTAATTCATTTTAGCTTCACAACCCTGTGTGAGGGAGGTGCTATTATTGTCCCCATTTTAGAGATGAGAAATCTAAGACAGAGAGAAAAATTAAGTGATTTTCCCAGGGTCACATGGTAAGTGTGTGAGGCCTGATTTTAACTCAGGTTCTTCTGACTCCAAGTCTATCCATTGTACTACCTGGCTGTTAGAAACTATCTCATTAAAGTTGGACTTTGTAGAAAGGCTTGAGATATGAAACAATTTTTTTTAATGCAGAAATACTATGCAATTATTATTTTAAAAACATTCATACAGTTTTACCTTTCTTCAGCTTTCTGCTATTAAAATTAATGATACAGCCTATCAGAACTGGTAAATTTGGAGAAAGGATAAAAATATTAGCATTTTGGTATCCAAAATAAGTATTTTGACAGTGCTAAGTTTAAGTATAGTAATATCTGCAAAGGAATACTATGAGGAAAGAACTGGGCGTCAGTATTTTAATTCAGGGTAAAATGGTAAAAAGAATTAAATCATACAGTTCAAAGACATTGAAATATGAATTTTTTAAAATGTTTACAAAATCTTTAAGAATACAGGGGTCCCCAAAAGTCTTAGTGAAATTTTAAGCTTTACTAAGACTTTTGAGATCACTTATATTTTTCAAGCAATAGAAATATTAGTGTTATAATACTGCCAATGGAAATTTTGGATTAAATGTTTTCCTAAAAATACTGGATTATAACTATAACTCTGTACTATAACACTCTGTAATTCAGTCAAAACTACCTGTGCATATTACATGGGAGCAGTTAATTCAGAGCACAACATATCTATTTGAGTTATCAATGAATGATAAGAACACAGAAAAAAATGAAAAATGATTTGCTATCAGTCTAACAAATTGGATTAGTGTAACAAGAATGCCATATTCTAATAACTATTTAACAATCTTTAAAAAGGGATTATGCTTCCTGAAACAATCAAAGTTACTGTAGCATGGAGCAGTTTTGATTTAATTCATGAGTGGATGAGCAATCTCAGATTGCAACTAGCCTCAGAATAATGGGTATGATTTTTCCTATAGTTTAAAAATGTATACTCCACCCCGCTCCAGGATTAAACACAGGGCCTAGCATTGAGTAGGTGCTAAACAAATGTTTATTGAATTGTAATTAAGTGATCATGATTTTCAAAGAGCTATTTTCCCTCAAAATATAACCTTACTAATCTTTAACAAATATTTATTAGGTACCTACAATCTACTACATAGGAGGTATTACACCAAATTATGGAAGGATTGCAATTAAAGGGCTGAAACATATAAATGTTATTTGATTTGATTTCTTCTTTTACTTTCCGGTGGTTTTATGAAAGGAATTCTAGATTAGTTGGAATTTCCTCTACTACCCACAAAAAGGTCAGACTCTTCTCAGTAATTCATAGTTCTAGAAATGCCTGGGAAACTGAGACCTTGTTTCTTTTTCTTTTTTTTATTTTTTGAAACTGAGCCTTTAAATGGTTTTCTCTACCTAGTCTCTGACAGAGGCAAGACTGGAATCCATGTATTCCTAGATTCTTGACTGTGAGGCTAAATCTTCATCCACTGACTCATGCTAGCTAACAATTATTAACATTGTTTAGAAAGCTATTGAGGCTAATAATTCAGTTTACCTTTATTAAGCATCACTATGTGCAATGCATTGTTCACAGAAAGATTTTTAAAAAAGGGAAATGGTAGGGGATGAGCATTTATAAAGCACTTAATAGGCGCCAGGTATTGTGCTAAACACTTGTTTTTCTTCTTTTTTTATAGATAGATCACATTAATCTTCATCATAACCATGCGAGGTAGGTGCTATTATTATGTCCATATTATAGCTGAGAAAACTGAGGCAAATAGAGGTTAAGTAACTTGCTGAGGGTCACAAAACTTGAAAGTGTCTAAGGCTGAACTTGAACTCAGGTCTCCCTGACTCTGTGCCCATCACCCTATCCACTGCTCATTGAACTACTTTTATTAGATTTTTTTCAAAAAAGACTATTTACTTGTCCACAGATAATTTACAATTTATTAACAAAGATGAAAAGAGAACAATGTATGATCCCCTGTATTTCTCTGGCAGTGAAAATATTATTGTGTTATAATTTTCCAATGGAAATTTTAAAATAAATGGTTTGGATTGGAAATATAAATTTGTAGTACAATGCTCTGTAAGTCAGTAAAAACCACCTCTGTGTATAACACTGGTTGCTTGTAACAATCTCCATTGTTTAGATGCAATTTAAACCTATCAGATATAATTTGAGTCTATGGTGATATAATTTAAAGCTTCTGGGAAGACCTCCCCAGGTTATACTGCCTGAAATTACAACAATTTAGATTTTAGTCAGCAAGCTCCTTTGTCAGAAAATGCAAATACTGAGGAGGCTGAGAGGATATGTCATTCACAATTTAGTATAAATTAAGTTAATCTATTTTTTAATTTTCAGAACATAATCCATTCTGAGAGTTCTAAAAGTTTTAGTGATAACAGTTACAACAAAATAATACTTTGTCTACTAACGGGAACTGAGTTTATAAAAAGTGAGGTTTTTTTTTAAGTATACTACCCATTTAATAAAATAACTGGTTCTGATACATAATGTGAATTTGTTTTATCTGACACAACGTCTCATCATCATGTAAAGGTGGGGTCCACTGAGTCAATCAATCACTTTTCCACGCCACTTAAGAATAAATCACAAGATGTCATTTTCTGACATATTTGTTAGCTGAAAGCTGTCACTCAGAGGTATGTGCTCAGTGTGAACAAATCTTAAACCCCTTTACTGAATCCATCGATCATAAGCTTTAGACTGCCAAAATTCATTGATCCATTCATTTTGAAAACCATTAGATGAAGCCTACTGACATCTCAATGTCCTTCCTCCAATCCTAGACTGGAGGAAAACTTTGGAATATTTGGAGGATCGTAGAATTTGGGACTTTTTCAGTAGGGTCCTGGGAGTATCTTCTGGATAGCAGTGACTGAATGAAATTCCTGCATTAGATGCCAAAGACAATAAAGATATACTACAGAAAAATAGTTTCATTTATGTATAAATAGCTCAGCAGAAAAGTTATCATATGCCTAAAGGGAAATATTTTGAGGGCTCTGGAAAAGAACTTTTAGCAGGTAGGAGATCTAAGTTACTCTTTGTCATGAATGTTTTCTTTCCTTTTTTTTTTTTAAAGTATGTTGTTTTGCCTTTTTTAAACCTTCCTTTATTTGTTCATCTTCTTTTTCTGCTCTCTGTCAGGTTCTAGGACTGTAGTGTCCTCAGATTGTCTCTGCTACCAAAGATTTTCATCTGTGGCTCTACGACTCCTCTTTTTTTTTTTTTTACTTTTTTTTTGTTTGTTTTTATTTTTATTTTTTTTTTTTGAATGACGTTTATTTACTTTTAGTTTACAGGATTCAGTTCCACAATCACTTGAGTTTCAGATTTTCTCCCTTCCCTTCCCCCCTCCCCCCCTCCCGCCCCATGGTGGCATGCAATCATGTATAGGATCTGCAAGTACTTTCACATTTCTACCACTCCTCTTGTGGCCACTAGGTGCACAGCATCTAGACTACTGATTCTTGGAGTCAGGAAGATTTGAGTTCAAAATTAGCTTCAGATACTTACCAGCTGTGTGTCTTTGCTGCCGCTTCCTCAACTGTAAAATGGGGATAATAATAGCTTCTACCTCCCTTGGTTGTTTTGAGAATCAAATGTGATATTTGCAAAGTGCTTAGCAGTGCACAGTGACTGACACACAGTGGGCACTATGAAATGTTACCTATTATTGTTACCATCACCACCATTGTAGTTATTATTTTGCTTTCCCTTAAGTATCTCATACTCCAAAGACTCAGTCCTCCTTTATTCCTTACTTCTTCCTGTCCTCATCAAGACTTCAATACTCTCAGTGCTTCTCTACCTTTATTATTTTGAAGAGCTTGGTTTTTTTTCATTTAATCAATTAATTTTTTTAGTTTTCAACATTCACTTCCACAAGATTTTGGGTTCCAAATTTTCTCCCTATCTCTCCTCTACACCCAACCCAAGATGCATGCTTTCTAATTACCCCTTTCACCAATCTGCCCTCCCTTCTATCGCTTCTCCAGTTTCTCTTATCCTCTTCACTTCTATTTCCTATAGGGCAAAGTAGATTTCTATACCCCACTGCCTGTATATCTTATTTCTCAATTGTATGCAAAAACAATTTCTAACATTCATTTTTAGAACTTTGAGATTGACATTCTCTCCCTTCCTCCTTCCCTACCCACCCTTATTCAGAAGGCAAGCAATTTGATATATGTTATACATGTGCAGTTTTGCAAAACACTTCCATAATAGTAATGTTGTGAAAGGCTATTTTTCCCTCCATCCTATCCTGCCCCCCATTTATTCTATTCTCTCCTTTGACTTTGCCCCTCCTCAAAAGGGTTTACTTCTGATTACTCCCTGCCCCACTTGCCCTCCCTTCTATCAATTCCCCTCTCTTATCCTCGCCCCCCCCACCACACACACACTTTCCTGTAAGGTAAGTTAAATTTCCATATCCAATTCATTCCCTCTCTCCTCCCACTCTACTGTAAAAGCTTTTTGTCATCTCTTTTATGTAAGATAATTTACCTCATTCTACTTCTCCCTTTCTCCTTTGCCCAATACATTCCTCTCTCACCCTTTAATTTTATTTTTTAAATATTATCCCTTTATATTCAATTCACCCTCTGTCATCTGTCTACACTCTCCCTCTCTCCCTCCCTCCCTCCAACTAGCCTAATAGTGAGAAAGGTCTCATGAGTTACAAATATCATCTTTCCGTGTAGGAATGTAAACAGTTTAATAAGCCACTTATGATTTCTTTTTTTCTATTTACCTTTTCCTGCTTCTCTTGAGTCTTGTTTTGAAAGCAAAATTGTCTATTGAGCTCTGGTCTTTCATCAAAAATGCTTGAAAGTTCTCTTTTTCATTGAATATTTATTTTTCCCCTGAAGGATTATCTTCAGTTTTGCTGGGTAGGTGATTCTTGGTTTTAATCCTAGTCCCTTTGACCTCTGGAATATCACATTCCAAGCTGTCTGATCCTTTAAAGTAGAAACTGCTAAATCTTGTCTTATCCTGATTGTGTTTCCACAATACTTAAATTGTTTCTTTCTGTCTGCTTGCAATATTTTCTTCTTGGCCTGGGAACTTTGGAATTTGGCTATAATATTCCTGGTAGTTTTCCTTTTGGAGTCTCTTTCAGGAGGTGATTAATAGATTCTTTCAATTTCTTTTTTACCCTTTGATTCTACAAAATCAGGGCAATGTTCCTTGATAATTTCTTGAAATATGACATCTAAGCTATTTTTTTTACTACCAGTTTTCATGTAGTTCAATAATTTAAAATGATCTCTCCTGGATCAATTTTCCATATCCATTGTTTTTCCACTGAGATATTTCACATTGTCTTCTGTTTTGTTTTTTTTTTTGTTCTTTTGATTTTGTTTTATATTTTCTCAAAGAGTCACTAACTTCCATTTGCTCCATTCTAATGTTTAAGGAATTATTTTCTTCAGTGAGCTTTTGGAACACCTTTTCTATTTATCCAATTCTGTTTTTTTTTTTTTAAGGCAGTCTTCTCCTTATTGGTTTTGGACCTCTTTTGCCATTTGGGTTAGTCTATTTTTAAGGTGTTATATTCTTGTTATTTTCTTCAGTTTTTTTTTTTAGTCTCCTTTACCAAGCTGTCGACTTGTTTTTTAATTATTTTCTTGCATAACTCTCATTTTTCTTCCCATTTTTCCCTTTATTTCTCTTACTTGATTTTCAAAATCCTTTTTGAGCTTTTCCACAACCTGAGACCAATTCATATTTTTACTTGAGGCTTTGGATATAGGAGCTTTGACTTTGTTGTCTTCTTTTGGTTTTATGTTTTGATCTTCCTTGTCACTAAAGTAAGATTCTATAGTCTGAGTTTTTTTTTTCTGCTTTTTTGCTCATCTTCCCAGTCTATTACTTGACTTGGTTACCTCTTTGCCCAGTGTGGTGGGTGTACTGTCCCAAGTTTTAGGGGATTTATGGACCCGTAAATTTTCATTTCTTCCAAGGTTGTATGATTAAACGAAAGGTGTTGACTCCTCTCCTGGTTTTTGCTCTGGTTAGTGAGTGATCACAATCATTTTTTTCTGACTTGATACTGTGAGGAGGATTCCCTCTCCAACATTGTCACAAGTTCTGCAATGCTAATGTTCTTCCTTTCCCCAGGACTGTTACTCAGGACTGCAACTCACAACCCAGCAAGGACAAAGCAAGAGAATCCTTCCTTAGCACCATCCCCACAATCCCCATCTGTTCAGCCACTTGATTCCCCCACTGTCTGTGGGATGATAGCTTTGGAAGCAGCTGCTGCTGCTGTGCCACTGCTGCCGCTGTGCTACCATTGCCACCTTGGGGCCAAAGCCAGACCACATTCCTCTCTCAACCACATCCAACAGACCTTTCCTACTGACCTTCCAAGTTGTCTTTTGTGTTTGTGGGTTAAGAATTCTGGAAATCACCACAGCTGCCAGTGGTTCAGGCCCCTGAGGCTTGTACCAGGTTTGCTAGGGCCAGGTCTATGGCTGTTACCTATGCTAGACTATGCTCCTCTCCTAATATTAGTGCAACAGACCTTTCCTGTTGACTTTCTAGGTTGCCTTGGGATGGAAATTTGTTTTACTCTGTCATTTTGTGGGTTATGTTGATCTAGAATTTATTTACAGTCATTTTTTACAGGTATTTGGAGGGATTTGAGGGAGATCTTAAGCAAGTACCTGCTTTTAGTCCACTCTCTTGACTCTGTCCCTATGAATGCTTTCTAAGAATGAGCCCACTTTCCCCTCTATTCTATGGGTATTACTGAGATAGCATGTCACTGACATCGAGGGAATATTTTATACCAACTATTCTAACTGTACCACAGTAGTATATTTCCATTTCTAAAAGCTGAGTCAGGATATCTGTTATCAACTAATAATCATTATTGGGAAACACACAGGTGAGGGGTTATAATCTATCGTATTAGAGAAACAATTCCATAAGCTTTTATGGTGATGTAAAACCCTGAGATTACACATGGTCAGTTTTACTTTCAGGTGCTTGCCTATTACATGCGGCTGAGAGAATATCTCTAGGACTTGTGCTACAATGGCATGGAAATGATCCTTTTTCAAGATGTCAATACCTGGGGAACACAAACTTGGCTTTTTCCTACCATACAATATAGTAAATATAGGCATTGTGATGATCTTAAGATAGAAAAGGAAAGGAAAAAGAATTATACTGCAGAAAAATGGGGAAATGGAGAAGCAACTTATAATTTCTTATAATTTTGATAGGCTAGAGAAGTACACAAATATGGAAAATGGAGTAATGAACACAAGATGAAAATTTAACTTTTGTCTGAACCAGAGAAAGAATGGTAGAATACACACACACACATACACACACACACACACACACACACACACACACACACACACACACTTGAAACACAAATACATTAAACTCTATAGGGAAACAGGTGATAATGGGAAGAAAGGTTATTTATGGTAAAGTCAAAAATGGAATGGTCACAAGTAAAACAAATTTCTACTTAAGAGGCTGGATAATAAAATTAGGATCTAAAGGAAAGACAGACATGAATATTAAATAAATTATTGCAGAGATTATATTAAATTAAATTATTAAATATAACCATACTGAATTTGTGCCAGAAATAAAGGGTTGGTTCAAAATTAGGAAAACTATAAACATGAGAGAATATATTATGCCATTTGTTGAAGAAAAAATAAACGTTTGATAATAGATAATACCCCTTTCCATTTAAAACATTATAAAGCACAAAGATAAATGGACCTTTCTTTATATAATAAATAGTATATATATGTGTATATATATGTATATATATATATATATATATATATATACATATATATAAAATCAAAAGTTAGCATTACACATCAGGGAGCCTCTTATGTAGTAATTTCTCTAGTAGGACAACAAAGTTGGTTTGACTTCCTCTTCTGTTGAGATTCAGTTTATTTAGTGTTAACACAATTTTATTTTGTGATGTATTGGTCTAAGCATTTCATGAGGAATCAAGGCTTAAATAAATTCATACATAAGTAATTATATTTACACATTTCTCAAAATATTATTCAAATCTTCTACATATTTTTCAAAATTACTTAACTGGAGAACCCCAAAGTAAAATGAACAAAATCATAAACATGGTAAATAAAACAATTTGTCTCAGTTTTCATCATGTAAGAACTCAGATTTTACAATAGTTGGGGCCAATGTTGAACTGGTTCCTTGTACTTTATAGATCACTATGGGTCACTGAAGTATTTCACTGAAGTGACCTCTGAGAGAGGGTTATTAGAAAGTGTTGCTTAGAGACCATTTTATCTATGATGGTTGATATCAGATAGCTATAGTATTCAGGCAATGCATTGATAGACTGATCAATGAGGTGTGCAGTAATATACCTTAGACATTTATGAGATCTCTTTGGATCCATCAGTCTTTATGTGTAAAGAAATAAAATAGGTCTTTTTGCCCTGACAAGAGTGATGCCCTATTTTTAGTCTCAAAAGAAAATCATGGAACCATAAAATAATAAACTTAGAATCAATCAATCACCAAGAATTTCTTAAATATATGCTATTTTTCAATAGTGGGCTAAGATCACGGGAGAAAATATAAAGACTGAAACAATTACGGCTCTCAAGGAGCTTACATTTTGGTAGGGAAGAAAATAAATAAATTGTGTGTGGGTGTGGGTGTGTGGGTGTAGACACACACATATATTTAAACACATAGAATATAAAGAAATGCATACAAATAAATACTAAGTAATTTAAGTTACAGAGGTAAGGCACTAGCATTTGGGGGAATCAGGAAAGGTTACATGTAATATTTGAACTGCGTGTTGAAGGTAAACAAAAAATAGTACATTCCAGGCATGGGGTATCCAGTGAAAATGTACAGAGAAAAGAGGTAGGTAACCATGTGTGAGGAAGAGAAAGAAGTTCAGTTTGACTGCCTAAATAGAGTAAGAGAGGAAAATAATATTCAAAGAAGCTGGAAAGCTAGGTCTGGAAAATTTTGTGAAGGGTTTAAATAATAAACATTATAGTTGGTCCTGGGGCAAATAGATCCAGTAGGAGGGTATTATGGTCATGTTTGAATTAGGGAGAATAATTTTAGCAGCAGTATCGAGGGTTGACTGGGAGTAGAGAGAGACTTGAACCAGGGAAACCAATTAGAAAAGGGTTGTGATAATCTAGCCAAAAGTAGATCAACGACTAAAATAAGGTGGTGACTGTGAAAAGCCAGAAGGGGTTGGGTGCAAGAGATATGGAGATAGAAATGGAAAGATTTAGCAACTCTGGATATATGGGATAATGGAGAATGAGGAATTATAAGTAATGGCAAGGTTATAAACCTGGGAGACAGAATGGTCAATTAAAAAATAGAATTAGGGAAATTTTTGGGAGAAAGTTAGGTTTTAGAGAAAAGATAGTAATATCTTGGACAAGTTGAGTTTGAGACTTTTCTGAGACATTCAGTTTGAAATTCTTAGTAGGCAGTTAGTGATGTGACAATGAAAATCATGGGGAATATTGTGACTGGATATAGTTCTACAAAAAGATAGAGAAATGAGGAGAGTGAGGAGAAGGAAGAGGAAGAGAAGAGGAAGACTGGTAGGGGAGGGAGAAGAAGAGGAGGAGGAAGAGGAGGACTGCATCTTGACGAATATCTATGAATACCTATGGTTGGGGGTCATGATATAAATAATAAGAAAGCAAAGGAGATTGAGAAGGAGAATTTAGACAGGTAGGAGAAGAATCAGAGAGAATGATTTATGAGAACTGGAAAAGAAAGAGTATGAACACAATAGTATGGTTAAAATTGTCTAGTACAAGAGAGAGGTAAACAAAGATGATCACTTAAAAAAACACATTAGATTTCACTTTTAAGAGATGATCTGTAGCTTTGAAGAGAGAGGTATCAGTTGAGTGATGAGTTTGGAAAATATTGCAATGGATTGAGGAGTGAAAAGAAATGGAAAGGACAAAATAAGCACAAGCCACTTTACCAAGAAATTTGATTGAGAAGAAGAGAGCTTTAAGATGATAGCTTAAGCACATGTTGCTTTTGTTGTTATTTTTATGCTTTGTTTTTAGGAAAGGAGAAACAGGAATATTTGAAAGCATCAGGGAACAAGAGGTAGATAAAGAAGGGTTGAAGTGTATGAAATGAGGGTAGATGTGTTGGAGAAGATTGGGATGGAGAATAGAATCAAAGGCAAATGTTGAAGCAGTTGACTTTGGCAATGAAAGGAGCCACCTTATATCCACAGACTGGAAAAAGAAAGAAATAGGGGAAGGTGATGACAAATGAAGTTGAGATAATTTCATAATCATTTTTTGGGATAACAGAAAAAAATCTTGTGCTAGAATAAGGATCACATTTGAGAAAAATACAGATGATTTTGATATTCTTTCACAGTTTTTTAAAATTAATTTATTTATTTTCTTGTTTGCATCATTCATTTGCATGCGATTTTGAGTTACACATTTTCTCTCCATCTTTTTCCTACCCACCACCCCAAAATAGCGATCCCACTGTCTAGTCCCTCCCCCAGTCTGCTCTCTCCTATGTCCTCCCCCATTGCCCCTCTGACTTTCCAGTAGGGCAAGATGGGTCTCTCTACCCCAGTGCCTGTACATCTTAATTCCCAGTTGCATGTAGTTAATAATAATAATAATAATAATAATAAATAATAACATATATATATATACATATACATTTTTAACCTTTGATTATAGAACTTCAAATTCTAAATTCTTTCCCCTCCTCCCTCATCACCCACCGCTGCTGCAAGGACAAGCAATTCAATACGAGTTGTACATGTGTAATTATGCAGAACATCTCCACAGTGGACATATTATGAGAGAATGATTATATGTTCCTCCTTCATATCCTGCCCCCACTCTCCTTGTTCTATTCCTACCCTGTCCCTGTCCCTTTACAGAAGTGTGTACTTCCAGCAACCCTCCCCCTCTCCCTGCCCTCCATCTTTCCATCTCTCATCCTCATCTCCCCTACTCTCCTGTGTGGCAAGATACCCAGTTTAGAGTTTATGTCATTCCTTCCCTAAGCCAAATTCAATGAGAGTAAGGTTGACCTTTTCCCTTTTGCCTCCCTGTTCTTCCTCTCCATTGCAACAATTGTCCCTAGCCTCTTCTATATGAGATGATTAACCCCATTCTGTCTCTCCCTGTCTCCTCTCATTCTAATCCTCTCCCACCTCAGAATTTCACTTTTTGAAGTATCAACCCTTCCTATTCAATTGATCCTGTGTCCTCTATGTACACATATACACACATACTCAGATATGTGTTCATACACATATATAAACCCTCCTACATAGACATATGTGTATATATACATATATATAAATTTGTATTCCCTTCACCTATCCTTATACTAACAAAAGTTTCATCAGTTACAATTATTGTTTTTCCATGTTGGTATGTAAATAGTTCAACTTTTTTGATAAGTTCCTTATGATTTCTTTTCCATGTTTACCTTCTCATGCTTCCTGTATTTGAGTGTCAAATTTTCTTTTCAGTTCTGGTTTTTTCAGCAAGAATGTTTGAAAGTCCTCCACCTCACTGAATGACCAAATTTTCCCCTGGAACATTATACCCAATTTTGCTGGGTAGGTGATTCTTGCTTTTAATCCTAGCTCCCTTGATCTCTAGAATATCAAATTCCAGGCCCTTCGATCCCTCAATGTAGAAGCTGCCAGATCCTGGGTTATTCTAATTGCATTTCCACAGTATTCAAATTGCTTCCTCTTGGCAGCCTGTAATATTTTCTCCTTGATCTGGGGGCTCAGGAACCTAGCTATAACATTCCTAGGAGTTTTCTTTTGGGGATCTTTTTCAAGAGGTGATTGCTGAATTCTTTCAAGTTCTATTTTGCCATCTGGTTCTAAAATATCAGGGCAATTTTCCTAGAGAATTTCTTGAAGGATGCTTTCTAAGTTCATTTTTTGATCATGGCTTTCAGGTAGTCCAATAATTTTTAAATTGTCTCTCCTGGATCTATTTTTCAGGTCAGTGGTTTTTTTCAAGGAGATATTTCACATTGCCTTCTATTTTTCTCATTTGTTTGGATCTATTTAACAATATCTTGATTTCTCATAAAGTCATTTGCTTCCATTAGCTCCACTCCAATTCTGAAGGAATTATTCTCCTCAGTGAGCTTTTGGGATTCTTTTTCCATCTGGCAAATTTGACTTTTTAAGGAATTCTTCTCCTCATTGGATTTTTGGGCCTCTTTTGCCATTTTAGTTAATCTATTTTTTAAGGTGTTATTTTCTTCAGTCAGGTCATTGACTCTCTTTTCATGATTTTCTTCTATCATTCTCATGTCTCTTCCCAATTTTTCCTTCACTTCTCTTATTTGGTTTTCAAAATCCTTCTTAAGCTGATTTATGGCTTTTATTCAATCTTTATGTTTCTTGGAAGCTTTTGGTGTGGGAGTTCTGACTGTGCTGTCTTCCTCCCATTCCATACTTTGATCCTTTTTGTCCCCAAAAGAGGATTCTAGAGTTTGATTGCAGTTCTTACTTTGCTTCCTTTGCCTGCTCATGTTGCCAGTGAATTAC
>CM053580.1:170129651-170208364 GCA_028627135.1 Pseudochirops cupreus | reverse complement strand
CTCTCTCTCTCTCTCTCTCTCTCTCTCTCTCTCTCTCTCTCTCTCTCTCTTTCCCCCAAAGCTACTTAATTAGCCCTCTTGTTTGTCTTCTATCCCTATGCCTCAAGATTATCTGTCAGCAGATATTTGCCTTGGCTGTGTGTTGAGCCTTAATTTATAACTATCTGTTGTATAATTTCAGCTGGACACACTACTCCCATGCAACAGATTCAACAAATACCAAAACAGTTCTTCCTGCTCTGCTTAATACTTCCATTAGAAGAGCCATTATCCATATCACCTATCCTTGAAGTCTCTTTTTTCACTCATTTCCCAAATCAAAATAATCAGCAAACCTTATTGACTCTAACTCCAAACTGCATTTCATGTTTTTCCTTTCATTTCTTTTTAAAATTTATTTTATTCTGAACTTAAGAAATAAAACAAGCATTTCCATAATATAGTAGAAAAGAAAAAAAATGATTGTATATGATATGCAAATCTATTGTGTACAACTTGTTATTCCTTTTATTTATCTAATAAAGTTGTCATGTAATTTTTTTCTTCCCTCCCCACCTCTGCTGTAGAGGTAGCTTCTCATCAGACACAAATACACATGTAGATGCAAAGTCATTCAATACATATGGATATTTATCAGTTCTTTCTCTGGGTGCAGATCCTGTCTTCCTTCGTATGTTCTTTGTAGTTAATTTGGATATTTATAATAGTCAAAATGACTTAGTCATTCAAAAGTTATTCTTAAAACAATGTTATTGTTACTGTATATAATGTTCTGTTGTTCTTCTCATTTCACTCTCAATTACTTCATGCAAGTGTATCCACATTTTTCTAAGATCACCAAGTTCACCATATCTTCAAGTACAGTAGTATTCCAGCACAATTATATACCAGAAATTATTCAGCCATTCCCCAATTGATGGGCATTCTCACACTTCCCAGGTCTTTGCTAGCCCCAAAGGGAGCTGCCATACATATTTTGGAACATATAGGTTCTTTTCCTTTACTCCTAATCATCTTTAGAAATAGACCAAGTAGTGGTATTGTTTTCTTTCAATTCTTATTGCCACCAACCCAGTTTAGGTATTTTTGACTTCTCACTTCGATGCATATGGAAGGTCTCCCTGCCTTTGTAACAATGCTAAATTAATTTCCCAATACAGAGATTTGGTAATTTAACTCCATTGCTTGAAAATCTTTAGTTCACTATTGCTTATTTAATTAAGCCCATACTCCTCATCCCATCAGTCAAGACCCTAAACAATGTGACACTAACCTACCACCAAAGGTTTATTCCAGAGTTATTCACCCTGATTTATTTTATAAACCAAAAAGTTCTATTTGCTATTTTCAGAATATTTCTAATTTTCTGTCCCAAGGCACAGCTTTGTTCATATAATTTACCCCCAGAATGATAGCACAACCAGTCTCTGACTATTGATATCTCATCAATTTGGCATCTTCTCCATGAAGACTCCCTTGATGCCAGAGGTAAAGGTATTTTGTTTTTCTCTGTTCTCTCACAAAATTTAATTTTCACCTCTATTATAAACTTATAATACTGCATTTTCAGTGCAGTTACCAATACATATTTCTAATATTCCTATATTATAAGCTCACAGAGACCAGAGACTAAGTTGAATTTATCTTTGTTTCTCTGTTAGCACTTTGCTCAATATTTTCAATTATTTATACGTTTAAATTATTTATACAAATCTCTTATTTATTGAATTCAATTTCAAGGTCTTTCATCATCCTTGTTGCCCTGCTTTGGATATGCTACAGTTACTTAATTTCTCTTTTATACTATGGCATTCATGGTATACAGCCTTGAATACAGAAGTCTAGATTTGGCCTAATAAGTCTAGAGTACAGTAGAACTATTATTTCCTTTAAAATAACTATATTCTTGTTCTAAGTATACACTACAGTTGTAGGTGACCCAAAAGTTAAGGGAGTGGTGCATGGTGATGCAAGAAAGCTCCCTGTAAGATAGATCCCATCCCCTTCTGTGGAGAATCTATAGGATGACGTGGACAGCAACCACATAAAAGGAGAAGTCATAGATGACTTATCATTTTCACCACTGGAGAGAACACCCACACTGATAAGCTCATCAATCCATTGAAATATTGATGTACAAATTTACATTGACTTCTTATTTTTATACTTCAAGATACCTCTTCCTCCACTTGTAAGGGAAACTTGATGCATCTTCATTAAATTTTCCCCTTGTTATTTTTGACCCCTAGCTCCATTCTGTCAAGATCATGGTTTTATAGAGAGTTCAAGCTATGAGGATGCTTGGAGATGGTCTAACTTAGCCACATTTCACAGATGAGAAAAATGAAGTGCAGAGAGGCTAGGATTCTTTTTCATTATCACTGGGCTAGTAAAACCCAGTTATTCTGAACAAGACAGTTTAACTTCTAGGGAGCAAATTGTGTAATGTTAACAGATGACAAAGAGAAAGTGCTATTAAAAAAACTTATTTTTGTCTTTGTCTTTAATGTCAAGGAGAGTAGTCTTCAAATAGTGATTTCATTGATGTCAGTAACCTTCTTGAGCAACTCCTACTGCCAATGTATCTACTAGTTTTAGCAGTTTTAGAGAGTTTTAGTTTTAAAGAGTTGTCTGAGTCACTCACTGACTGGTTAAAATAGTCAATATTTAGTCACACAGTCACACATCCACACATAGTCACACAACTGGAATTTCAGAGATAGGACTTGAAACCAGGTTTTCCTAACTCTGACTTTCTATTCACAATAATATACTGCCTCTCATGAAGATAAATGGAACCAAAGGTGGTATCTGCAAACTATCTTCTTTTATTACTTGTATAAAGACCCTAAAATAATACTTCAAAATCTAATAAGTTTCCTATTAATATTTTTTTTAAATTTATGTCTAAAGTTAAAGCAAGGCTCTGTAATGAAAGCATCATTCAAATAATCTTTCCTTTTTATGGGTCCACATTTTAAATACAAAGTAGAAATTAAATCATACACTGAAATACTGCCAAAAACTAATAAAAATTCCCTTTAAAATGTAAGTATGCGATTTTCAGTGAGGATGATTTTATAAGGAAATTTAATGATGCTTTCAGTTTGTGGGTGAATTTTGGAATCAACCTCTGGGGGCAAAGACAAATGTTTGAATGCCATGAGAAAAAAGTTCATGACAAGACTAGGATAATCTAAAGAAGAATGGTATAAAACAGTAGTGTCAAACTCAAAGAGAAACAGGGAACGTTAAACTGTATGTAATATCCTTGTGGGAACATATTGATTCAGAAAACCACTTATTGACATTGTATATGTTTTATTATATTCTAAAAACTTGTTAAATATTCCCAAATTCATTTTTATCTGGGTAGAGAAACACTGAGGAGTTTTAGGGGCTGTGTAGCTACTGTCGCATATTTGACACCTCTGCTATAAAGACCTAAAAAAAAGTAGGCAGAACAAATTGCATATGTGTTTTCTATGTGCGTGTATGAAAATTTGTGTGTATGTATATATATGTGTGTATATATATATATATATATATATATATATACATATGGAGGGGGAGGGAGAGACAGGAGTAGGGAGAGAGAAAAAGAAGAACAGAGAGAAGATATATAGAGGAAGAGAACAAAGGAGAAATAATGAAAGAGAAGACAGAAAAGAGTGAGACAGGAGAGAATGAGAGAAAAGAGAGAGGAAAGAAAATGAGAGATAGGAGGAAGGAGGCAGAGAGAATTGGAGGCAGAGAAAGAGAGAGAGAGGGAGAGCAAGAGAGAGAGGGGGAGAGAAAGGGGTGGGGAAGAGAGAGAGGGAAAGGGAGAGAGAGAGGGAGAGAGAGAGAAAGGGGAAGAGAGAGAGAGAGGGAGAGAGAGAGAGAGAGAGAGGGAGAGAGAGAGAGGGAGAGAGAGAGAGAGAGAGAGGAATAAACAGTCTCTGTTCTGGAGACTACAGGGTGGGTTATAACAGTTGTAACAAGTAAAATGCTTATCTTTATACTATGTAGGAAGCTATGGGACAAAGGAGGGAAACCAGTACTTTGGACTTATTTGAGGAGGGAGAAAACACTGCCCATTAGCGTGAATATGATAAGATTCCCCGCATATAAGTCAATCTTGAAGGAGGAAAAACCATCTGAAAAACAAATTTGAGAAAGCAACTTATTCTAGGTATGAAGGACAATTAGTTTTGTGTGAATGCACACAAAACAGTTTTTCAAATTTGAGGATCAGTTCATAGTCTGATTTGACTTAAACAAATATTTCACGAAGGGGAGCAATGTCAAATAAAGTTGAAAAGATAGGTGGGAGCCAGTTTGTAAAGGGCATGAAAGGATTGCTATATTCTTCTACAGGAAATAGAGCACTACCAAACAATCAGAGTAGTGTTGTAGTCAGAATTTTGCCTTAGGGAAATTATTTTGGAAGCTGTGGAAAGAATGGATTGGAGGAAGGAGAGATTGGAGGCAGACATACCATTTTGTACATTATTGCAATGATGAACCGGGAACAATAATGAGATCCTGAACTAGAGTGCTGGGTGGTGAGAGTAAAGAGAAAAGGAGACAAAGTGATGATGGCAATAGAAGTGACAAGAATTCCCTAGGGAGAATGAAGAAGAAAGTAGAGAAAGAAGACTATTCCACTCCCACAGAAGTTATTCCAAACTTTTTCATCTCTTCTCAAGTCTCCCATAACACCCTTTTCCCTTTCCCACTCAGCAGATGATTGCCCATCAAACTTTACTGAAAAAGTAAATGGGCATATTAATAAAGAGCTTTCTCCCCTCCTCCTCCTTCCTTCTCAACACTCAGAAATATTCCCTTACTCTCTCTTTCATTTCAGTCTCACAATAAGAAGTGGCTCCTCTCCTAGCCATATCAAACCCCTCTCTATGTGTAGCCTTGATTTTATCCATTCCAGTATTCTCCAGATTTGCATCCACCATCATTCTCTGTCTGTCTCCATCTCTGTCTTCTCTTTTAGTCTGTCTTCTCTACCTCCCTCTCTTCTCCCCTCCCTTCCTCTCCTTTCCTTTCCATTCCTCCTCTCTCTCTGTCTCTCCCCCTCCATCTTCAGTCTATCCCTAGCTACATGACCCTTTCCTTTCTCTCTAGTCTTCTTATTCCTTATTTTACTTTACTCTACTACATTGACACTGGCCTTTGCTCTTCCCACATACTATTATTGTTGCTGAGTTATTTCAGTTGACCTCATATGAAGTTTTCTTGGCAAAGCTATTGGAGTGATTTGCTATTTTCTTCTCCAGATCATTTTACAGATGAGGAACTGAGGCAGATAGGGTTAAATGACTTGCCCAGAGTCACACAGCTATTAAGTGTCTGAGGCCACAGTTGAATTCAGGTCCTCCTAATTCCAGGGCAGGCACTCAATCTATTATACCACCTGGCTGCCACATAATCTATCTCCTAATTCTGCCCTTTTTTTAATGGTTAACATCCATGACTACAATATTCTCTTTCCTCAATTCTTCCTTTTAGCTTTCCTTAGATCCTTCACAACTCAGCTGAAATCTGATCTTTTGCAGGAACCCTTTCCTGACTCTCAAGCTGCTAGTACCTTTTTTACTGAGATTACCTTCCATTTGCACTGTACATATCTTATAGGTAAAGTTATATGCAAAGTTATTTTCCACAATAGAATGTGAGCTCCTCAAGGACCAGAAACATGGCTTTATTGTTCTTTGTAATTTTTTGCAATTAGCCAAGTTCCTGGCATATGGTGAGTGCTTAATCAATGCTTGGAGGGTGGTTACAATAATAGAAAAAGAGAAGCTGACAAGATGGAGTCAAAAGGGACAGAAAGGTGATGACTTTCTGGTGTGTTCAATGTTAGGTGGCAGGGGTAGTAATGTCTAGTGGGTGATTGGAGATGATACTCTAGGCTTCAGAGGAGAAGCAGGAGCTAGAAATCTGGATATGGCAGTAATTTGCACATAAGAGATATGCACAGGATCTGGTTGGTTGTGGTCCTTCTTTCTCCAAGAGGACCAGGATGATATCACTATTCTAGAATCAAGTTTCAGTGTGTCCAACTGTGGCTGATCAGACCAATAGGAGCTTGGAACGTTCTACCCCATAGGACCTTCTGTATACAGGAAAACACAATCTGTTCTTTTTCTGGTGCAAAGAGGCAGTCAAAAGCAAGTTTCTGTTCCAAACATCAGCTTTACTCTCATCACATTTAGCAGTAGATGGAAGATATGTACAGAGGACAATTTCCTTCTACTTTGTTGTCATAGGATGACTTCATGCTCAAAGATGGCTCTTCCCCACCCAAAGCAGTCAATACTTTGAAAGTGTCCAAGAAGTCCATGAAGAAGAATAGATCAGGTAATCCTTAAATACCCTCAGGAGAAGTCTCTTCCTATCCTGTGATCACTTGCCTATAAATTAATCTACTCCTAAATCTCTTGATTTCTGAATCCTACACTATGGGAGCCATCAGGTCAAAAAGTATAGAAATACCAAACGTGAACTTGGACAAACTTTGAGAGATAATAGAAAATAGAAGTACTTGAAATGCTATGGCCCATGGGGTCACGAAGAGTTGAACATGACTGAATAGGAAAAAAATAGAGAAGAGAAGACAGCAGAGGGCAGGCTTTGGGTAGCAGGAAGAAGATAAAGCAGCAGTGAAGGAAACCAAGAAGATTGGGCAAATAATAGGAATAGGAGGAAAGAATCTTGTCATAGACTCCCTGGGAGCCTTTGACAATGGAGAAAAGGACTATTTAGGCAAATATGGTATTTAAAAGCATCAAATAATACCACGAAGATAAGGACTGAGAGAAAGTCATTGGTGTACAAATAAGTAAGTTGACATAGAGGTTTGAGATGGACACCAGATGTCCATCCAGTGAGATGGACATTTCCTCTTTCTGGTCTGTGGGCCACCGAATCCTTCTTCATAGACTTTATCAGCAATGAGACAGAGAAGTGAGTGAGGCATAGTAAATTTCCTCCCTTCCTCCCTCTAGTAAATTCCAAATGTGCATGAAAATCACTTCAAATTAATTTTAAAATTTTACTTGTATAAGTCTGAGAACACTTCTTTTTTATTTTGAGATTCTATACATTCATTATATCATGTGTGATGTTGAACTTACATCAAGGGCTTCAGAAATTTCCTCAGCTCCACCTGGGATATTTTCAGTTGCTTTAAGTTTGGTTTCTACCTCAGTTAGCCACTTGTTTTCAGTTTCCAAGTATGACACTAACTCACACCAGCATGCCCAGACCTCCTAAAAATAAACAAAGAGACACCATTACTTCAACCAAATACACAGAAGTGATAATCTCTCAAGAATACATTTTTAAGACTTCCAGAAATATAACATGCATGATTTTACTCCAGTTCTAAAATTAACTGTCTGTCTAATTTGTTGTTGTTCAGTCATTTCTGTCATGACCAACTCTTCATGAACACATTTGATGTCTTCTTGTCAAAAATACTGGAGTGGCTTGTTATTTCCTTCTCTAGTGGATACATTTTGTCAGACAGTCAGAGGTTAAGTGACTTGCCCAGGGTCCCACAGCTAGGAAGTGTCTGAAATTGCATTTGAACTCATGTCCTCCTGGCTATAGGCTCAATATTCTATCTATTAAAGCACTAGTTGCCTCCTATGTCTGTTTAAATTCTTTTCCAAATCTTTCATTCATTTGGAGGATAGTGGAAACCAACTTTTCATTTAAGTGACAATATTTCAAAAATATTTAATCCTTGGTACTCGAACATCCCTATGATAATAGGTATGCTAAGGAGACCTCTTTAGACTAGCAATTGGAAAAAACTTTGAAACTAGATTCAGAAGAGCTAGATTAGAATCTGCCTTTGCCATTACTTATTATGAAGACTTTAGCAAGACCTTTTCCTTTTCTAAGTCTCAGTTTATCATCTATTTAACAGGAATGATAATGTTTATATTATTTAACATATAATCTCCCAGGGGCAGAGTCTCTCTCCTAGTAACAAGCATAGTGTGAGTACTCAGTAATTAGCAAATAATGATTAATGGGTTTACACAGGATAATGATTTATTTTTCTTTAAGATGGAAGAAACTTATTTGAAACTAACAAACAAAAAACACTTTGTTATATAGCCCAAACACCCGATTCTCCATCTCTTATTTCTATATCTTTGTAGAAGCTATTTGCCATGCCTAGAATACATTCCTTCATTTTTTCTGCCTCTTAGGATCCCTCAAAAACCTTTTCTTTAACCTCAGTTCCTATATCAATGTTTTCCTCCAATGTCAATATTTTACTGCCCTCCACTCCTCCCTGGAAAATAAAACAAAACAAACACTGCAAGCCCTACCTTTTATTTACCTTTAAATATATATCTATATATATCTATATCTATATCTATATCTATATATGTGTGTGTGTGTGTGTGTGTGTGTGTGTGTGTGTGTGTATTTTTTTCTCTAATATAATGTAAACTTCTTGAAAATAGGGACTACTGAATATTTTAAGCACTAGCATCTGGCACAACATCTACATGCTTAGTAAGGGCCTTGTATTTGTTTTCATTTTACCCTCAGTCCATACTTTAGTATTTCAAGGTTTTATGATTTTATTTGTATGTTTAATCCTTCTATCAATGCAGATCACCATCTCTGCCTATAGTGTTTATGAGTCATTGCTGGAAAACATTATCTTATGGCAAATCTAGTAATCAACCTCTTTTTGAACTAAATCAAGCTGGCGGTCAGAGAATACACCCTTTTTTTAAAATCAAGTTTATACTCAGAGCCTGTCTAACATGGCAATAACTTCATGAGCTTACATTTTGCTTAGTTTTTAAATACCACCAGGTCACTATGAAAGACTCATGTAGAAGTATTGTAAAGATTAGCCTCATCCTATTCAAAATTAACACATCTGAGTACGATAAATCAGAGAACTACAGTATAGTCATTAAATAAACTCTTAAATTCTTTCATTTATTTTTTAATCTTAATTTTTAAAAGCAAGTGACCTGATATAATAGTAAGGGAACTTGAAGATCTTCCCTGTCCCTTAATGGACCTCACTTGGAACCCAATAAGAGAAGCTTGCTTAGGGGAGGGCTTGTTTTTCAGGAAGGCCCATATGTTTTGTTCTGTTGCAATTAGGCAGTGGGTCATGAAGGTTGTGACATCCTCTGACCCTGAAGAAGGGTGTGTGTATATATATATACATATATATATATATATATATATATATATATATATTTTTTTACACTTTTGAGGTGACCTTTTGATTTGGGGTTTGCTTATGGCAAGGGTTGTGTGATTTGGACAGATGAGACTCTGGGTAACCATTGAGCCCCTCCCACTGTCCCCCTGGCTCTGAAAACCCAGATGTTCGTGCTTCTCTCTCTGGTAACTAACACTGTTAGCATGTAATGGTCAGACAGCTTGAAGCCCTGATTGTTGGTCTGTTGAATTGTGTTATTTTCTCTGTCTGTATTCCTTTTTCTGCTTGTAATTTCTGTTTGTATTTTCCAAAGTTCAGGGTGCTGATTTTTTCCCCTAAACTAAGTTAATAATATATATGTTTGATTAAAGTAAGATTGCTAACCCTTTTTGAGTTGCTTTCCTTTAGAAAAGTAGGTCAAAGAACCTGTGCTAGCAGCCATTCTATGTATGCTAGGGTGCTTGTTGGTGCGTTTGATCACGGTCTTTCAATCTCCCTTCAATCCTGTACCACTCAGGAACTCTGGGATTCCTAGTGAAGGACAGAAGAGAAATCCTTCTCCACCTTGCAGCATGATTATTACTCCCACATGGCAACTAGGCCTGGAACTTAGCTAGGTAAGCTTAAACCTGGGTCTTTGCTTCTGCTTGCAAAAGACATAAATCTAGAGGGAGTTGTTTGGACATAACATAGGCAAAGACTCAGATTTAGAGGTCTGATGTATATTATTCTTTCTTCTTATCCAGATGTAAAGAATATCCTTTAATAAATCTCTTTTGGACATAGGTTGGTGCATAGGTTGCTTCCTTTTTTGTTCCCTAATGTAGACACCAAGTTACCACATAATCACTCATTCAGTGAAGCATTTGCCATCAAAAGAAGTTAAGTGAAAGGGGCAGGATAAACTGACAAAGTCTTCTCATTTAAAATTTATCCAACTCAGATTTTCTGCATTTCATTTGCTATACTGAATAGTTCTAATTTAAATCTTCACAGAAAAGACCCAGTGGATAAAGAATAGCTATTGCCAAGATTATGATGTACATATAGATGGAATAGGTCTTCTACATAAATGGAAAACTTATATAGAGTAGACCCACTAAAATGTATATCTCGATAAGCAGTACAGATGAACAATGAGTTAGGTTCAGAGCTAAATAGAAGAAGGGAAGCAAGCTAGATTGTCTTTAGAAAGCTACAGATTTCATTAATGCCCCCCATCTTCCCTTGGGGTGGGGAGGGGGGAGATCTTTTACTTTTAATGACAACATTCTACTAGTATTTTATGGAAATGAGATAAGGAAATCAATAGTTTCCAATGAATTCTTCAAGAATTTCACATAAAGGACAATGGAAAGGGGTATGGTGGGAGTGAGCCAGGAGCAACATGTAATCACCATGAAACTAAAAAAAAAAAGGTGTAAAAGATGTCATTAATGAAAAATGTAACAGGAAGAGAAAAAAGACTGTGTAGATATACACAAATATACACAAAAACACATGGTATGTTCACAATGTAAGGTTAAAGAACACTTCCAGCAAGCTAAGCGGACCCCACCCTCTTGCCCTCACTTTGGCCAAATTATGGGAGGACATGGACAAAAGCTGCACAGTACAGGTATAGATAAATGATGATATCCCTCAGTGGACTGAACTTCCAAATGGATGCGGTCATGGTTCCGTTCGAGTATGAACCCAATTCAAGGGTTGAATCTATTTTTCAATGTTCTGACAACCTGACATCCTATACTTTCTCCAAATACAAGGTGTTTCACAACAGATAAATGTTTTGTGCTTTTGGCATAATAAAATTTCCAAATTTCAAATCATGGTCATTTGCATTCATGACCATTAAGGTGTAAATGGACTTGATCATACCAACTACGTATTCAAACATACATAGTTCAAGGTACAGAAGGGCACATTATGAGATGACAATATATTTACAGGGAGATGGCAAAAACAATTCTCTCCTTATAGAAACTGTCAAGAATGAAAGAATCATATAATGCAGGGTATTAGTTTTTGTTTTTTAAATTACAATCAGTTGCATATTAGAAGACTTTCCTATATGTGAGGACATTTATGATTTTCTTTGATGGATAGAATTAAGAATGCAGACAAGAATCTGTAGAATCAAAATATTCTAACAGGATTTTTTTTTTGTAATTTCAGCAGATACAATTGTCAATCTAAACAAAAGCTGCTAACCTCCAAAGTCTTGCATTTTCCATTAAGTCTACTGCAAAGCCGTTGGTAGTTGGTAATTAGGGTGTCAAGTTCCTTTTTTAAGGCATCATGTGTGACAGGTGGAGCGCGTGCTATGAAATTATTCATAGAATCTGTGAGGAGTCTAACTTTGACTTCTTTCTGCTGAGCTTCCTCCTTAGCACTCTGAAAAATAAAGGAAGTCACTTTCTCAGTGAAAGGATTTTACTTCTGAACTAATAGCGCAAAACATACTGTATTTTTTTTTAAACGTCACCACATCTTTATTAGGTAGCTATGTTGTTCAGTCATTTTTCAGTCATATCCAACTTTTTGTGGCCCCATTTCAGTTTTCTTGGAAAAAATACAAGAGTGGTTTACCATTTCCTTGTCCAGCTCATTTTACAGATGAAGAAACTGAGGCAAACAGGATAAGTAACTTGCCCAGAGTCACACTGCTAGTAAGTGCCTGAAGCCAGATTTAAACTCAGGAAGATGAGTCTTTCTGACCCCATCCCCAACACTCTATGCACTGTACTCCCTTAGCTGCCCATTAGATAGGTATGGCTGGCTACAAGGGTGACGATAAAATTCAGTTTAAGAGAAAAAATATTATTAAATAAATGAAAAAAACTTATTTTACCTTGTAAAACTATACAAAATCTCATTTATCTGCCATAATAAAAACATTCTGAGAAATACTAGATGTGTGCATGTGTATAGATAAACACAAATATTTTTCTTTGTACTGTAAAACTGAAAGTAAACAAAAGATCAAATATATATAACTAACATTGAATTTTTAAAAATCTCTAATGTAGAAGTACAATCTTTTATAATTTACTGGTTTTATTGACTTCTGTTACACATATGCATGTATATACATATATACACATACATGTATGTATAAATTTTAAAATTTAAAGCAGAAATAAAATTAAGATAATCACTATATTTAATTTTTGGATTATCAAGAGAACGTAAAGTCATCTCCTAATAGCAACTCTCAAGGGGAGGGGATTTTCATAGACAATTAAGTATCAAAATATAGAACTGTAGAGATCTTGGTATTATATAACAATATTTAAGTCATCTTTACTGTTAAATTAACAATCACAAAATAGGTTCAGGGAATGACATCAGCTAGACCAATGACATTAGGCTAAAGAAGTAAGTCTTTTTTTAAAAAGTTCTTTAAAAGTTTTTGCGTTTGTGTTTTCACCTTCAGTTCCTCAACTGCTTTTTGGAGCTCATCTGGTGTTTTGTACTCAAAATCCCTCTCCAAGTATTCTTCTTCTGCTTGTGTTATCCATTCATGCATCTCAGACAAGTCTTTTCGAAGGCTTACAGTCTTATCCAAACCTCCTTTGAGGGCTTCCTTTTTAGCACGAGCCTAAAAACAAAAAAGTTTTAAAACGAATCTGTTATTGTGACATTAATGTTAAAGGGTGTACAAATAATGGAAAGTACAGACTGTAAAAGTAAATCATGAAAGAGTTGCTATAAAAGAAACAGGAAAATTAGCTAATGAACATTAGCTATTATCTTTTTGTTGATGTACATTAATTTGTTCACTTAATAGACATTTCTTAAAAAAACTACTCTATTCACGATACTGTGCTTAATGTGAAAATGAATGACAAAGGCTATCAATGTGCTTATAATATAAAGGGGAACAGGAGAATACATATACACCAAAAAAAAAAAAACTGAAAAAAGAGAGGAATGAATGCTAAGGAGGACTAGGCATACGTATGAGACATTTAGGAGGAGAATTTCACTTACAGTAAAGGAAGATTTGGGAAGGATTCATGAAGGAAGTAGCAACTGAATTAGGACTAAAAAAGAAAAAGGAAGGATTTCAATGGGAGGAAATAGTAATAAGGCAAGAGACAATCTATAGAAGGCATGAGACATGACATTAGCAAAAGAAGAGAGAAAAGGGAGATCAAGATGACAACAGGGAATGGAGAAAGGTCTAGTGTGACTAAAACATATATTATGTGAAGGGACATGACACACAGAAAGTCATATTTAAACTAGATTGTAAATGGCCTTGAACACCAAGATTGGAAGTTTCTATTTTGTTCTTTAGACAATGAGGAGTCACTAAAGATTATTATTGTTTTATGTTTGTTTTTAACAAAAGGAGTGACATGCCTTAGAAATGATGACTTAGAGAGATCACTTGGGTGGCAGTGTCAAGAGAAAAGAAAGAGGGGAGATAAAATGGCTGGCCTGTAGTATATTACCTTGGTTTATACAGAAGAGATAAGGGTCTGAATAAATGTAGTTATCTGGGGAGCTGAGAGAAGGATAAAGATGAGGAGTAGTTTGAGTGCTAGGAGGACCCAGAAAATGTTATGTCCCTAAAGCCAAGAGATGAATGAAAAATAGGAAGGGGTGGTCAACAGCTCCAAATACTGCAGAGATGTCAACATGGCAAGGACTGAAGAAAGGCTCTTTGATTTAAGGACAAGAGGGCGTTGGAGACCTTTGAGAAAATTGTTTCAGTAGTGTTAAGGTAGAGGCAAAATTGCTACAGGTTAAAGAATGTTGGATTGGGGAAGAAGGTGGCACATTTCAAGGGGCTGCCTCAAAACATGTTTTATTCCAGAAAGGGTGGAGGGCAAGATTCCAAGGAGGAAAAACATGAGGGCAAAGCTGGAGAAGAGATATTATGCCTTGGATTATGTCTTCATGTTCAGATTTCTGCTTCTTTAATCCAGGAGACTCTTCGTTCTCTTAAGCAAGTTTGACCTGCTAGGATTGTCAAAGTTTCCTGAAGACAGAGAAGACTGGGGAAGATAGATATTTCAGAAGCTGTCTTGCTGCCAGCCATTGTGTTTGAAGTAACATCCACATATCTATTGAGGTGTCCAAGTAAAAGGGCAAGGATAGGTAGAGGGAGGAAAACTGAGTCAAGTATTGAGCTATTTAAGAAAGGACTCCAAGGAATTGAGTTAGTTGGAGAAAAGGGATTGGGACAGTAATAGGGGAAAGGAATTTTTGACTAGGAAACCTGAAATGTGGAATCACAGGGGGAAGAAAATTTTATCACTGAATGAAACTGTATTCTGCCTCCTTTCTCATACCCATTCCCCTGAATTAGTATTTGGAGCCAGAATTCCCAGACAGGCTCTGCTAGATCTTCTGCTGTAAGGCTGCTATAAAGCAGGGAAAATGAGAAAGAGAGTTGATACGGGTAGATTAAATAAGTCTTGTTGAACAATAAAGTTCCTTTCCAACTCCAAAATTCTGATTCTATCAGTATGACTGATTGGAGAGTTAACTAGGGTTTCTGTGTCTCCCAGGACAATGTAAGTAATCCAAAAGCCATGATTTTAGTTTCTAGCTAGAAAGATAGAGCAACGATACAGCTTATCGTCAGACGAGGCCCAACTAGCTTGTGAGTAGGGGTGGAGTGGGCAGGATATTGGGAAGAAGAACTCATAGGCAAATCAAAGTTATGTTAGTCATAAAAACCATCATACAGAAGAAATTTATCTTAGCAAAATTGAATAGTAGACAAAAAACAACTTGATTTTATGTGTACTTACATTAATGAATGTAGATAAAAATAACATTTTTTTAATCAGGGCTCAAATCAGACTATAGATATTTGCTTTATAGATAACTGCTTCTTCATGACACATTTAAACTAGCCCAGGATTTCACTACAGTGACATAACTTTTTATTTTCTGTTTTTTCCTCCTGTTCTGATTAATTACAGACTCACCAATTGTATAAATCAATGTCTTTAGCTAGTATGTTACTATTTCAAATTTTGCTTCCAGGAAGATGGTATTTTTAATCTATTGCTTCTAGATAATAACTTCTTCAGAATGTTTCTTTTAGAAACGAATTATTTTAAGGGAAAAAAAAAGTCTACTAGCCTAGGGGTATTCCTTCTGTGAGTTAGTATAACTACAATATCTTTGTAAGCAATAGCTTTTTCCATACGACTTCACCTCCAGAAAAATTATTTTACTGTTTCAACTCCTTTTTTTAAAGAAACCTATCTTATCTTCTTGCCTTTATGATATATAGGTATGGCTAAGTGATGAATGGAGGAGTATAAAGGTTACAGGCCAGAAATCAAAGACCTGGAACTAAAGGAGAACTGATGGTTAGATAGTGAATGCTCTGTCAGCATTGGGATATTAAACAAAGTAAATCAGGAGACAGTAATATAATATAATCTTGTATTAGGTTCTGGGGGAGTAAACAGGAAGAAAACCAGAAATAATATCCAAATATATCTATATAGATAGATAGACAGAGATAGATATACACATACACATACATAAATACACACACATACATATGTGTGTATGTGTATGTATAACTATATGTACAAATGAATGGAACCAAAGAGATGAGCTGACTGGAGCAAGATACAATAAAATCAGACCAAACCAAAAGAGCCATTGAATTTCAAAACAGAACCGAAAAGACAGAAGTAGAAATTAAGGAAAAGATAAAATTATATGAATCTCAATCATAGTAGAAAAAATGTTCGTGTTACTAGATTTGCTTAGGAACCAGGTATGTCTGGTAGAGAAGTGACTGGGAAAAGAAACAGATATAAAGTGAGGGGAAAAGTTAGACATAGAAGGCTATGAGGCTCATCCTTTTCATTAATCCTGGCAGGGACCAATAACCAAATATTGCAGCTCTGAAAGAGTCAATCATAATAGAAATTATGACTGGTCATATATGTTCTCTATACCTGCAATCCCGATACTAGTTTGTAGCCTGCTAACCTTTCTCTGCCTTTTTTTTTTTTAAACTGGAAATCTGGAGATGAAATCTGATGACTTCCAGCTCCTCAAGTTGACTATCAGTGGAAAAGACTGTACTAAATGGGTTGCTGGGGGCAGGGCAGTGTAGAAGGGCAGCTAGATGGGACAATGGATAGAATGCTGGATCTGGAGTCTGGAAGACCTACGTTCAAATCCAGCCTCAGATACATCCTAGCAGTGTGATCCTAGGCAAGTCACTTAATCCTGTCTGCCTTCATTTCTCCACCTGTAAAATGAGCTAGAGCTAAACCACTCCAGTATCTTTGCCAAGATGAGGTCACAGAGAGTCAGACAGGACTGAAAAAATGACTGAATGACAACAAGGTATGTATACATATATATATACATATATATATATATATATACACACACACACACACACACATATATATGCACATAGGTATACATATGCACATATATATACACACATATACATATATACTAAGTGTGTATGTACATATGTATATGTATATATATATATATAGTGAAAGAAAGAGAGAAAGAGAGAGAGACAGACAGACAGAGAGAGAGTGAGAGAGAGAGAGAGAGAGATTTCCTATTAGTTTGTGAGTTTCTACGGGTATAGATCATGACCTTAACATTTTCCAAGGTTCCTTATAAAGCACAGATAAACTGAAAAAGCAAAAAATTTAGAAAAGGACCCAGTTATTTAACCACCCTTCAAGGAGCAGAATTCTGAAATCTGTTTCATGACTATAAATGTACTCAATATTTCTTCTCTAAATTTGTACTTTTTTAAAATAGAAAGAAGTATGTCATACATATGAGCCTTTATGCTTTATATTTTTCTGTCTCATTTATTTTCCTTGATTTTTTCTTAAAAGAAAAAAAAAACAAAATTAATTACTAAATGATAATAAAGATCATAAATTTTAAAATGAATGAATCTTAGAGATCATCCTAGTCTACCTTTTCCTCTTAAATGTGAGGAAAATGAGACCCACAAAGACTGACTGCCTTATGTAAGGTGACACAAGCAATAAGGAGCAGGTTCAGGATTAGAACCTTGCTTTTCTGACAACAAATCTAGAACTCTTCCCATTGTACCACTGAACACTCTTAATAAAGCCTGTACCTAAAAAAATAAAAAGATGAAAAATAACTCATTAAAAATGTTATGTTAAATTACTTCTCCTTAGAATTCCTTCCATAAAAACAAATTTAGGCTATTTTACTGAAAGGGTCCTTTTTATCTGATTTACAGCTAAAACCTGTAATATATGTTATTTCCTCCATTACAATGGGGGGGCAGGGTTTGATGGTCCTTGAAAGCATTTCTTTCGCATGTGGTTTTTAGAGAACAATCACTTAATAAATGCTATTTAAATCAATTCACCAGCTGATCTCTTCTCATGCATTAATATTTTTTTTAATTCTCAGCTTAAACACAAAAGAAAGAGCATTATTTTTAAAGGACATAGTAAACTCTATTTCAAATTTTCACAACTATCCTGCCTCTTTCTTGTGCTCTTGTGCTTCTTTCTGAATTTTCTTCTGTTCTCTTCTGGATCTCTCTCTCTCTCTCTCTCTCTCTCTCTCTCTCTCTCTCTCTCTCTGTATATGTATATGTATATGAATATGTATATATATATATGTGTGTATATATATATATACATATACATATACACATATTATTTTTGTTACACAAAAGCATAGCCAAGCAAAATAAACATACAAAATCGCCCTGTCCAAAAATGTATGTCTTTTCTCTTACCTTGCATCCATCAAGTCTCTGTAAGGAGGTAGGCCACATGTGTCATCAAAGGTTGATCATTTCATTGATCAGAATTTTTAAGTTTTGCAAAGTTTTTTTTTAACTTCCTTCAAAGTCATTTTGCAATGTTATCTTGGAACAAATTGCTCTGCTAATTGCATTCATTTCACTCTGCATTAGCTCATACTACCTTGGATTCTCAGACATTATCTCTTTACAGTTTTTTAGAGCTTAATAATATTTTATTATATTCATATACAATAATCTGCTCAGCAATTCCTCAATTGATAGTTATATTTTTAGCCTCTAACTATTTATATTCTCTTCTAAACTATTTCTTTTTTTTATTTTGTTTTACACTGAAACACCAGAACACAAATACAGAATAGAAAAAAGATACAAAAACATACCATAAACTTAAATATTGGAACTTAAATGCAAAGTAAGGAAGAAAAAAAGCATGGTGTGTGCATAGCAGAACATAATGGAGGATTCAACATATGTAACAATAAATTTTCATTTCAAGAAAGCCTGTATGATAAATAATACATGTTATATGGATAATTGCATTTTCTTTGCTTGTGAGTTTCTTTTGTTCTCTTGTGCACATTTTTACTTTCTTCTTTTTTTCCCTCCCCCACCCCCACATACAGACAACTACAATTAAGTTTGGATATGTTTCTCTATTGCACTCTCGCTCTCTCTCTTTCTGTAAATATATATGTGTATATATATGTATGTATATATATATACACATATGTATATGTACACATATATACATACCTATATAGACATATACCTTCCAAAACAAATTCTATTTCTCACCTTTGTTTTTATGTTTGTGTGTATCTCTCTTTTCTGATCCCTCCTGCCTCCTCTACTTTACTTCTACTTGCTACCTTGCCCTCCTATTCCTTGTCTACCCCACTCCAAGGATCCCTTTCCTATCCTCCCATTCTCATAAATCTGAACACTCTTCTATATTTACCTATTTCCTCACCTTTCCTTCTAAAGATCCCACCCTTGTCCTCTCCCCCTGCCCTATCCCCCTAACATTTCATTTATTATGAATTTAGAAAACTTTTATACTCTTTTAAATATATATGTATTGTTTCCTCTTAAACCTATTCCTGATGAAAGTAGGTTACTAGAATCACCAGCCCTATCCCCCCCATCTAATTCCTATGTATCAATTCTTCCTTTTGCAAATTATTTGTATAAAATAATTACTCTTTTTAGCTGTTCCCAAATGGTTTTACTTTTTAAATTCATATATTTGTTTTGGAAAGTATATGTCTATATAGGTATGTATATGTGTGTACATATACATATGTGTATATATATATATACATACATATATACATATACATATATATTTACATAAAGAGAGAGAGCGAGAGCGCAATGGAGAAACATATCCAAACTTAATTGTAGCTGTCTGTATGTGGGGGTGGGGGAGGGAAAAAAAGAAGAAAGTAAAAATGTGCACAAGAGAACAAAAGAAACTCACAAGCAAAGAAAATACAATTATCCATATAACATGTATTATTTATCATACAGGTTTTCTTGAAATGAAAATTTATTGTTACATATGTTGAATCCTCCATTATGTTCTGCTATGCACACACCATGCTTTTTTTCTTCCTTACTTTGCATTTAAGTTCCAATATTTAAGTTTATGATATGTTTTTGTATCTTTTTTCTATTCTGTATTTGTGTTCTGGTGTTTCAGTGTAAAACAAAATAAAAAAAAGAAATAGTTTAGAAGAGAATATAAATATGCCTTTTGACCCAGATCAGGTTTACCCCAACATTTCTTATGAGCTAGCCAATTATTAATAAGAATCTTAGACATACGTTTTATATTTTACATATATAAAAAGTAAACAATCAGTCCTTACAAATCCCTTATAATCAGTCTTTGCTGTTAACTGTATATTTCTCTTAGCTCTTGTATTTCAAATCTTCTATTAAGTTCAGTTTTGTTTTGTTTTTTTAACAAAGTCTTGAAAGTCTGCCATTTGATCAAATGTCCTTTTTAAAATTCAGAATAATGCTTAACTTTGCAGGGTATGATATTTTCAGCCAGAGTCCTAGTTCTTTTGCTCTTCAATATGTAGTGATACAAGACCTTCAGGCCTTTAATGTCACTGCTGCTTGTCTTGTATGATTCTAATTGTGGTACCATCATATTTAAATTATTTTATTTTTGTTGTTTTTAATATTTTTTCCTTGAGCTGGAGGTTTCAAAATTTGACTATGATATTCCTATGAGTTCTCCTCGTAGGATCTCTTTTTAAGTGGTGCTCTATGGATTTTTTTGCTATTTCTACTTTCCCCCCTTGTTATAAGATTTCAGGACAATTTTCTTTAATTTTTCCTTTTATTATTGTATCAAGATTCCTTTTTTAATCATAATAATCAGTTAGATTGGTTATTTTTATGTTTTTTCTTCTTGATTGATTCTTCAAATCTGTTCTTCTTATAAGATGTTCCTTTCACTTCATTTTTTCATTGTTCATATTTTGTTTAATTATTTCTTGACCTCTTATAATTTCACTGGCTTCACCTTGTCCCATTCTGATTTTCAAAGTGTCATTTTCTTCCATAAGATTCTGGATCTCCTTTTCTAATTGGTTGCCTTTCCTTTCATACCGTTCTCATTTTTCTTGAATTATTCTTATTTTCTTTTTTTGGTTTTTCCTCCATCTCTGTAATTTGATTTTTAAAGTCTTTTAAAAGATCTATGAATTCTTTTGGGGCGGGTGACCATTTTACATTACTCTTTGGGGCTATCTTTACTTCAATAACCTCATCTGAAGATAAACCCTGGTCATCTCTACTTCCATAACAGCTTTCTATGGTTGGATTCTTTTTCCTTTGCCTGTGCATTTTTTGTGGTAACAGTTAAATTTTTGTAATCACCTCTAGCCCTAGGGTATGGATATGGTGCCTTTTGACCCAGATCTTCAGTTCTCCCTTCTAGGCTGGAACCAAAGCCAACCCTCCAACTTCCTGTAAATATTCACAGTCAAGGGCTTTCTGCCCCACTGCTTCTCCATTCACAGGGTATATATTGGTTCCTTCTCACCCAGCTGCTTCACAGCACAGCTGGGTCTGGTGTTCCTTGTCAGAAGAGATTCCCTTGATTTCCACCCAACTCCCCTCACTATCCTGAGGATAAAAGTTCCTGTGACTGTGGCCCAGGCAGCCTCCCAAACCAACTAACCCTGGGGCTTGTGGATTGTTGTTTAAGCAGACTGTAATGGTAATGGGAATCTGAAGATCTTTCCTGCCCCTTGTATTTGCAATCAAACAGGTATTTTGCACCTTGTTCCAAGTTCATGATTGTGTTAGGTATTAAGACCTAGAACTTGTGAATCCCACAGTGCGATAGACTATTTGATGTAACAGGAAGGGACTGGAACAGGGAGAAGCTAATACCTTATATAAAGAAAAGACAAAGCTATAGAGGCAGAATTTCTGGGAGAAAGCAGTGTGGAGGCTGAGGAGCTAAGAACTGAGAAGAGAACTGAGAAGTTCTGAGAACTGAGAAGAGGATTGAGAAGAACTGAGAAATGAGAAGTGAAAAGATTTTGAGAATAGGACTTGTGGTGGCAAAACTTTTCTGAGAGCTGCTGAGAACTTCTGAGGGCCAGCCAGAGCTTCCAAGAACTTCCTGAAGCTGTTCACAGCCCCAGTCCTCTGGAAAGCTGCTTGTGCTTGGCTTTACACACACTCTAGCCTGGAGTCATTTAGTCTTCACTGGGAGGAAATCCGGTCCTCGGATTTTTCTTCTGATCTTCTCAAATTGTGCCAGAAAGATCCCTGTTGTACCCCTATTATTTATTTTTACCTACCCTTTGTTTGCTCTAAGGTGCTACTATATCTCTTTTGTAGTGGAAAATCATGAGAGTTTGGAATTTTCTGACCTACTTTGCTATCTTCTCAGAATCCTCTGGGAAAGAAGAATCCTCAAATTCTTTCCCCTGAAAATTTTATTTCATTTTAAAGTATCTTGCTACATTTCTTCTAGGCTACTTACAAAATACCCTAAAAAAATTTTCCCCTTGAATACCTGCTTATAGTTGTTAGGGAGTTAGTTTCTCTTTTGGGGAGAATCTCTAGATCTGCAATAATATTTGGAATGTTTGGAATATTCCTTGGTATAGTCATCTCTTCGGCTTTAGCCCTTTAATCAAAGCTGTATGGCAGGGCAGGCTCTGCCCTCTGTATACTTTTGGGGAAAGCAGTCAGCTTTGCTGGTCTTACCCTTCACAACTGGAATTCTTGCAGTGATCTCCACATTTACAGCTATATTCCCTTGGATCTGGTTGGTCCTTTATGACTTCTCAGGATAAAGTGCTAGGTATCTCAGAGTACCTTGACCTGAGGTATTTAGATTACTGTTGCTCAGCAGGAATTCCACAGGAATTTTTAATCACTCTGGGTTTTCTCAGGGAAGATTTCTATTACACACACACAATGTTGGAAGTCAGATGTGTTTCTGGCCCATCTCTGGTCATGCTAGGAGGCTACTAGCTTGACTGTCTACCTTGGCTTTCATTTTGTTAGTTGTCCCTTTCCTAATGCCTTTGAGTTTCTTGCTGATATTTTATGCACTCATAGAGTGAAATAAGTCTCAGTTTCTCATTTTATTTCTAATCAACGTTCAGTCTGGTTCAAATTTCAGGTTTTTGTTATACTAGATATCACTTATCTGAACTGCCTGCCTTCCATTTAGGCAGCATCCTAGGCTAGAAGTCAAATTGGGGAAAGTTTTAGTTATATTCAGTAATAATTACCCCTGTATATTTTTGAATGTAACTGATTTTTTAAAATTCTTTTTACCTCTCTGCCAGGCTTATTTTAAAATAGGCTCTATCTATAGCTAAACATTACAAAAAATAAATGAAAACATGGACTAAAAATGAAGAAAGTTTATTTTTCTATAAGTGACAGTTCATTTTGTGAAGCCAATCTATATTTTTGACATTCAATTTTTGAATCTGAGTAAGACTAAATCATCCAGTCTGTAATATCTACTCTGGACATATTTCTGTATTTGCAGTAAATTTTGTGAGATAGAAGGTTAATTAATCTGAACTGAAAGTGTCTAAGAGTATGCAAAAAAAATCAGTGAAAAGTTGAAAGAGAGGGGCAGTTGAGGGGGAGACAAAGGAAAATGAGGATATTAAGCAAAAGAAATGAAAACACAGTTACAGACGACCAACCTGCTGGCAAATATGGTCCCACTGAGCATTAAGCTCTTTTAATTCTGCTTGAACTTTGGAAACAAACTGTGGCTCTGCTTCATTCTTGATTTTCTCCCCAACTTCATTGACACTGATTAAACTTGGGTGGATTGTCTGGATATCATTTACTAAAACCTAAAGGCAAAAAAAAGAAGGTTTTTTTTAATTAGCACCACAAATGAAAAGTATATAGCATGGTTTCAAAAGAAAAATATGGCTCTCAAAAGAAGAAAAAGAAAAATGTACCTAGGAAACATATTTTTGTGGAAAGAATACTAAAACTTGGAGTTAAGAGGACTTAGCTTTAAATCTCACTTGTGACATGTATTAGGTGTTGTTGTTGTTGAGTCACATGCAACTCTTTGTGATCCCATGGCCCACAACACACCAATGCTGCCCATGGAGTTTTCTTACCAAAGAGACTAGAGTGATTTGCCATTTTCTTCTCCAGTGTATTAAGGCAAAGAGAGGTTGAGTGATTTGCCCAGGCTCACACAGCTAGTAAATGTCTGAGGTCACATTCGAACTCAGCTCTTAATGACTCCATGTCCAGCACTCTAAACACTGAGCCAACCTAGTTGGCTCTATTAGCTGTTCTACTTTGGGCAAAGTACTAAAATTCTTTAGGCCTCATTTTTCTCATCTGTAATACATATAGCACCTCCCTCAAAGATATGTTCTAAGAATCAAATGGGATAATGTAAGCAAAGTGCTCTGTAAACTTAAAAATAACATGTAGTCAACTTCTTTAAATTTAAGATGTGTGTATTAGAACAGCAGTACAAAACTGACATGATTTCATTATCTTTCTGGTCTGGGAATTTAACTGAAAAAGATTTTGATTAACAAAAGAAAAATAACATAGAATTTCTGTTTTGAGAAAAAATAAGAAAAATTAGTGATATGAATTTATGTTATTATTAGGATTTATACTAACATAAACTCTGATCTGAGAAATAATGAGATAAAGTATAAAGGTCCTTTGATTTAGTGTGATAAAACCTAGGTCCAAGTTCAAACTTTGATATTAACCATAACTTAGATTCTGAGTCTCTATTTCTTCATCCATAAAATGGGGATGATGGTACTTAAACTATCTAACTACTTGAGAGGGTAAACCCTAATCACAATATCAGTGTGAGATTTTCCTCGGTTACTTTATTTTGAAAAGGTCTAGAATTTCAAACAGAAGAATATTACAGCAAGAGCTTACATAGAAACAGATAAGTGAGTTGATATTTCACGAGCTTTTCCCAGGCACTATTAGGCTTTTACAAATAAAAAAGAGAATAGAAGCAACAAACTGTAATGACTAGAAAGCCGGGCTTAGCGCCAAAAAGACCTGGGTTTTAAGACCTGCTTCTGACTCACATGGTCTGTGGGATTCTGGGTAAGTCACTTAACCTCTTAGGGTTCTAGGCAATTTTTTCAGACTACAAGTTGCAGAAAACCTGCATTATTAGGGGTGATTTCCTCATCTGACAAATCTCCACACTTTGTTTCTATTCCTAACCTCCAATGGAAGCTGTCATATTAATTCCCACTGGATTGTGGGCACAAAATATACAAGCTTTAACAAACACACATATGTATGTATGAATATATAACGTCTGCACGTATGTGCATATATACATATATATATATATATACATACGCACACAAAGAGAGAGCCAGAGACAGAGACACAGAGGGAGAGAGAGAGACAGAGAGACAGAGAGAGAGAGAGAACAAGATAACAAATATGTAGGAGATAGGACTGACTGATGATGATAGCTAGAATTTATACAGTGCTTTAAGGTTTGCAAAGTCCTTTACAAATATTATGTATTTTGTTTCTCATAACAACCCTGGAAAGTAGGGGCTTTATTAGCCCCATTTTATAGATAAGGCAATTAAGGCAGGAAGAAATGTAGGGACCTTCCTGGAGTAACAAAGCTAGTAATTGTTTGAGGGTAGATTTTGAACTCGGGTCTTCCTGGCTGCAAGTTTAGCACCTTATCCTCCACATCACCTAGTGGCCTCATAATAAGGTATTATTATGATTCAACAAATGACTCATACTGGTTTTTCACTCTTACCTAAAATTGAATTTTAAAATAGTATATTATGAAAATGAGTAAATTAGGAAAATTAGTTGGGGCAACTAGGTGGTGAAGTGAATAGAGCACTAGCCCTGGAGTCAAGAGGACCTGAGTTCAAATCCGACCTCAGACATTTAACACTTGTCACTTAACCCCTATTGCCTTGCCTTCCCCTCTCCAAAAAGACAAATTAGTCTAGGTCAAGTGAAGTTTGCATAAAGGGTATAGGCTTGGCTATTTCTCGTTTTATGCCATCAAATACTCTGGCATTTATATAAATATATCTTACTGTGCACTGTTCCAATTGTTTTTCCAGAGCTTCTGAATCCCCGAGAGCAGGCCATTCCTCCTTCAGGAAAACATCGACTTCTGCCATCCATTTCTTCAGGGTTTTTATGTCATTCTGTAATTAGAGAAGAATTTTATGGTGTTATTGGAGCACCCACTGCTTCTCATACTATTTTTCACTGGGATATATTTCTGCACACCAGCACAGAAATTATTCGAAGGGTTGAAAGATGTCTACAACTAGTTCTTCTAGAGAAAATTCTCTTTATTTAGAGTATAATGTCATAGTCTAGTCTTTAACATGGGAATAAGAAGTCTGTTGTTGTTAAAAACAAAAAAAATGATTATATGATGTAGTTTTATGATGCTGTTGTAAAGAATATTAAATCATTTTACTTTTTAGAAAAAAAATTTAGCTGCAACATGTAGTGTTGCTATGTGTGCCCTTATAGTACAGGAAACAGATTATGAACAATAAACTCAATTCAATTGTATCTTTATAGCTTTCCTTACCTGAACTTTCCATAAAATGTCTTCCAAATTTGATAGTGTCAATTTTCCCTCTGGCTTTAATCTCTCAATGCAAGATTTCATCATCTTAAAAGAGAAAATACACTATCTATATACCACTTTGCTAAGGGGCCTGGGGGGGGTAATGAACATGTGAGAGATTGCATCTAAACTTGTTCCCTGTGGCCACAGTGGGCTGAACGAGAGGCACTCGGACAAAGTTAGAGAGGGGTAGATGCCAGACCGATATAAACAAACATGTCCTATCAATTATAGGCTTTTAAAAAATTCAAGAGACTGCCTCAGGAGGTAGGTTCCAGCTTGCTAGAGATTGTCAAGCAAAGACTGAATGACCAATTGTCAAAGATGTGGTAGAGGGAAACATAGAAAATACTGAAGAAGAGATCAGATACATTTGGATTAGACAGCCTAAGGTTCCTTTCAAACCTGAGTGTCTGTGGATTCTGTGGGGTTTTTTTTCATTCACAAAACACCTTTCATCATTCCACATATTGCTATCTTTTTAGCTTTTGCTTTCTTTTCAGTCACTTTACAAGCATATTTTAAGATCGTTTACAATATTAAAGTACATATGATTGTGAAATGTTCTCCTTTATTTCCATGGTCTTTCATTTATGCCCATCACTTTTGCCTTCTACATCCCTCCTAAAAATCTTTTGAAGGAATGTCTCGTAACTCCCCTAACCCTCATCAGTAAAGTTCCAGAGGAATCATTTTTACTAAATCTTAACTTCTCTGTACATTTCAACATATATTGATCTCTTGGCTAGTTTTCCCATGTTTTTAAAATCTTTTTCTATCTAGATACAATATCTTAATGCATCTTAGGATTGTTTTATATTTCTTGGCTGTCATAATACACATTAAAATATGAACTAAAAATAAACAAAAATCAATGTTTTCATATATCAAATATGTCAGAATAAGATTATTTCAGGGAAGCTAAGAATTTATTACATATGGCTCTTTAAATATGCATATATTCAAATTTAATGTGATAGTAACAACACTGACTTGCCTGTGTCCCCTTCTGAACTTCCTTCTGCTTCTGAGTAATTAAAAAAATATAATTTATTGACATTTTCTTCCCCTCCTCCTCCGCTATTACTCTTCCTCAAATATCCCCCATCAGAGCCTATCTCTAGTAGGTGGAATATTTAAATCTTTCCACCTGTGAAATTCAAATTAGATTTTCCTTAGAAGGTACTGAGATAACTTTAGATTATTAGTTGACACCAGTCTATAGGTACAGAATGCTGACATCACTTTCTGGTAGCCTGAATACAAAGCAGCCATAAGGAGCTCCAGGGACTGTTTGGCCAGTGGACCATGGTCCATAAGTCAGGCTATGAAGCTACATTGAGCTAAATCAACTGGAGGCATCATCAGTGCCTACCCTTCTTCAATAATCTCCTGCTAAGGCTAACTAAATCTCTTTTTTATTATCTGTTGAATGACCTATAAGTGTCTTATTTTTTCCAGTACTGAACCTAAACTACTAGCAGCCTGGCCTGAATACAGAAGCTCCCTGTCCCTTAAATAAAATCCCTGCCTTAGCGTGTCAATATTTTGCCCAAGAGGCTAATGCATTTGCCATACAAATTATGAGTTTTTAACAAACGAAGATGTGAATTTATAGGGGGTGAAATAAACAGCTGAAATCTTTTGTTATTCCAGAAGATATCTACAGGTTAAAAAACTTTAAATAGGAAAGGAGGTCTAGAAATAACTAACAATCCATATTCTAAATTTGACTTTGGATTTTATAGTTTTCATGAATTAGAATGACTTTCACTGGTTAAAGAAAGCTATGAGTATCACAATTTAACTTCTTTTTAATAGCCCAAGTAGTCATTTTTAAAGCAACTAAATTCTATCATATAGTGTGACAATAAAGTTGGATTTGTTGTTCAAATATAAACCTTTTACATTAACATTGGAAATTGATGACTTCAGCAAGTCTTTTATTTAGGAAGTTCAAAATAAATCAATATTGATCGTGGGTATAACAAAATGCAAACAAAAGATTTGCAGTTTTCCCTAGACTCTCAATGGAACTTAATTTAAGAGAGTAGAAGGAAGGCTAAATTCCATACTTGCTCTTACATGGACATTAATACCCACTAAGTAGATTTCAAAGTAACCTAGACTCAAAAACAATGTCTAACATCAGGATGGGGAAAACAATCACAATAATAATCATTTATATTATACAATCAGTTATGGTTTATCAACTTTGCATAAATTTTCTCAAATTTGTCTTGTCCTTATTTTTTCAAAATTTTATCATTCTAATTAATATTTCCTCCTCCATTTAGCATAACATGTTTTAACTTTTATTCACTTCAATTTATAGCCCTTTCACTCCTAGGAATTGTTTTCCTAAACCAGAATAATGGATCTTAAAATAATAAGAAAGGCAATTTTATGTAAATGAATGCACGTTGGATTTGGAGCCAAAGAGTCTGGATGCAGACCCTGGCTCCGCAGTTGATTATCTGTGTGACCTAGAAATCAATTGTTCCTCTGTTTCCTGAATGGTAAAATGAATGATGTGAATTAGATGATTTCTAAGGATGCTGCCACCTCTATATTCATGATCTCATGCATATATCTTTGATTTACAGAATGTTAGAAATAGAAGAGACATTGGAGCACTACTCAAAGTACTCTCAGTAATTATCAAAAAAATTTAAAAAGAATAGGAAAAAATACAGAGAATATTAAACATCACATTATGGCCATGACCTAATTGCTTCTTCATTTCATTGTTGATGAGTTGAATGAGTTAAAACATATTTGTTGTCTAATTTTCATTTTCTTTGTGGAAGAAATGGAGTATCTGTATCTAAACTTCCTTTAGTAAAGAATCATCACTCCTATGTAAAGTTAGAAGTCAGCCTAGACAATTACCTAATCTCATTTAACTGGAGAAGACATTAAGCTGCATCTCAATTAAATCAACCAGAATCATAAACTAAATGTGAACAAGAAGTAGGCATCAATTAAGAAAAAGAATCAACGAAGTGAAACAAGAACATTTTTTTTCTAACATGAGGCACCTACTTGGTCAATCCCTATTGTTCCCTTATTAAAAAAAAAAAGGTTAGTGAAAAATATAAGAAATTTTAGTTGCCTTTTGGTGAAAAGGGGAAAATATCTTCCATGAGGATGGATAACTTGGGGAGAGCTTTTTTCTGGTCTCTCAACCCTTCACTGGAGGAGGATTTTGTGAACATATGAGGACCAAAGGATTTGAAATTCTTATTAGTATTTCAACAATGTCTACTATAACATCAGTGGTTAACTGACTACAGAGTCTGCATTAGGAATTTAAGATAAGTCTGGAATTGATGAACAAAGGAAGGTAAATATTTTCTAGGAGTTGCTATTTACTCTTAAGCAACATAAACTGTCAAAGTTTGACCCCGCTTTCCCTGGAACACTGCATGTACTTGTGGAAGAGTATGTCACAGACACTGTGGGGAGATCTTTCCTAACAACTCTACTACCATAGTGAATACCTGGTTCTAAAAGATAATTCAGCAAAACAAGTTCCCGGAGACAAGATGGCAGAGGAAGCAGTAAATCTCCATAACTTTCCTATATTCACCTCCAACAACTATAAAATAGTGCCTCAAAAAAAAAAAAATCCTTAAACAGTAGAATCGGCAAAAAGAGAGGGCGAAACAATCTTTCAGCCCAAGAAACCTGGAAGATTGGCAAGGAAGATCTGTTTCACTCCAGTAAAAGGGGAGCATAGTCCAAGACAGGAAGTATCCCAACAAGCCAGCAGCAAGCTCCATCTCAGCAAAACAGTGGGAAATCATGAGCCCCACTGTAGTGGAGCAGGCAAACACCAAAACCAGGATCCCCTACTTGTCTCAGCATAGCCAGAGGGACCTGCAGACTCCAGTTCTGAGAACTGCCACATGCTTCAGCACAGCCCTGGGCAAACAGGTATGTCCTAAGCAAATAGGTAGCCACCAACTCTAGCTCTTGTCATGTACTTCATCGTAGCCTGGGCAAACAGGCAGACTCCAGTGGCCAAATTGCTTCAGTGTAGCTACAGGGAAATACAGAAAACACCCCACTGGCCATGCCAGACAAAAGCACCAGGACCCCAGCTCAGCACCAGATAAACTACTAGAACCCTTTGTACTCCAGCAATGCCAGTTACCCCCCACACTCCTTTAGCACAATACCAGACATGAGGCTCCCCTGAAGGTCTCAGGGCCACATCAGTGCAGTACCAGGAAAATAGCGAGTGACCTATAGTCCCTGGCATAAGAAGCCTGAGACAATGTCCTTTCCACCCAGGGAGCAGAGCTCAAATTTAAAAGAAAGAGAAAAAGCCAAAAAAGATGACCCAAAAAGAACAAAAAACAGTCAGAACATAGAAAGTTATTATGGTGACGGGGAAGATGGAGAAACAAATTCAAAAGAGTACAACAATGTCAAAACACCAAAAAGAAATGGGAAGTGATCTAAAGTCCAGAAAAAGAAAAACTTATGGAAGAGGTGAAAAATGAATTTAAAAATGACATAAGAGAGATAGAAGAAAAATTGGGAAAAGAAATGAGAGTGATGAAAGAGAATTATGAAAAAAGAGTCAACAGCTTGGAAAAAGAAAGCAACTGCGGAAAAAGTAGAATTGGTCAAATAGAAAAGAAAATAAAACACTGAGGAAAGTAACTCCTTAAATGTTAGAATTGGGCAAGTGGAACCTAATGATTCTATGAAACATCAAGATTCAATCAAACAAATTCAAAAGAATGAAAAAAAAATAGAAGAAAATATAAAATACCTCATTGGAAAGGCAACAGATCTGGAAAACAGATCCAGGAGAGACAATGTCAAAATCATTGGGCTACCTGAAAGCCATAATTAAAAGGAAAACCCTAGACATTACTTAGAGGAAAACTGCCCTGATATCCAGAAACCAGAGGACAAAATACGTATTGAAATAATCCACCAATCTTCTCAGGAAAGAAATCCCAAAATAAAAAGTTCAAGGAACATTATAGTCAAATTTTAGAATGCTCAAGTCAAGGAAAAAATACTTCAAGTCACCAGAAAGAAAAAATTCAAGTATTTTGGAGCCACAATCAGGATTATACAGGATTTACCTGCTGCACGATTAAAAGACAGAGGTGATGGAATGTAATATTCCAGAAGTCAAAGGAACTAGGACTACAACTACAAATCACCTACATGGTGAAATTAAGCATAATACTCCAAGGGGAAAAAATGATCGTTCAATAAAATAGAAGGATTTCAAGCTTTCATAAGGAGATCAGAATTAAACAAACAAAAAAGTGATCTCCAATACCAGGACCCAAGAGAAACCTGAAATAGTAAAAAGGGAAGGGGGGGGAGACATAAGGGATTCAATGGAGCTGAACTGTTTATATCTTTACATGGGTAAGGTGACAAAATTGTACCACTAATAATATAGTTAGAAGGAATATACATAGAGAGAGGAAATGGGTATAAGGTGAATTTGAGGGAATGACATAAAAATAATTAAGGCAAAAAAAAGAGGAGCACATTGGGTGCAGAAGGAAGGGAGAGGTGGAATGGGATAAATTATTTCACATGAAGAAGCATGAAAAACCTATTATAGTGGAAGGAAAAATGAGAGAGTAGGAGATGGGTATCATTTGAACCTTACTGTCATCAGTATTGGCTCAAAGAGGGAATAACATACACAGTCAGTTGAATATAGAAATCTATCTTACCCAGTAGGAAAGTAGGGAGGAAAAAGATTAAGTAAAGGTGGTGGTGGGGGAAATGACAGAAGAGAGGGCAGACCGGGGAGGTGGTAGACAGAAGGAAAACAGTAGTGATGAGGAAAAGTGTGAAAGGAGAGGACAAACAGAAGGAAAAATAGGAGGGAAGGAAATATAATGTTAGTAATCATAACTGTGAATATGAATAGGATGAATTTTCCCGTAAGACAGAAGCAGATAGCAGAATGGATCAAAACCCAGAATTCTACAATATATTGTTTACAAGAAACACACTTGAAGCAGAGAGACACACACAGAGTAATGGTAAGGTCCTGGAGCAGTTGAAGTAAAAAAAACAAACCACCATCACAACAACAAATAAACTTTTGTAGCAATACTGATCTTAGTCAAAGTAAAAGCAAAAATAGACCTAATTTAAAGAGATAAGGAAGGAAACTACATCTTTCTAAAAAGTACCACAGACAATAAAGTAATATCAATATTAAACATATATGCACAAAGTGGTATAGCATCCAAATTCTTAAAGGATATGGGGAGAGAAGAGGAAGGCACCACAGCCGTCAGCAGGCTATAGAAATAATCCAGGCATGAGGTGATGAGGGCCTTCGTTAGAGCTGTGGAAATGTCGGAAGAGATGCTGGGGCATATTCAAAAGATATTGCAAAGATGAGACTGTCAAACGTGGCAACAGTTTAGAGATCAGAGTGATGGATAGTGAGGAATCCAAGGTGAGCTCTAAGTGTGAACTTGAGGAGTTCCTCAGGAAGGATGGTGCTGGTTGAAAGTAATAGGTAAGGTAGTAGAGGAAGGGATTTTTTTGTGGAAAGATAATGAGTACTGTTTTGGATGTATTAATTTTAATATGTCTAATGGACATGTAGTTTAGAATGTCTGAAAGGCAACTGGAGATGTAAGATTGGAAGGCAGTAGAGAGGTTGAGATATAATAGTAAAACTGAGAATCATCAGCATAGAAATGGTAATTAAATGCACAGGAGCTGATGAGATTACCAAGTAAAGTAGTACAGAATGGTATAGAGGAAGAAGAGAAGAGAGCCCTGAAAGACACCTACAGTTAAAAGATATGGTCTAGAAGACAATGCAAGCAAAGGAAAGAAAAGGATAGGTCAGATAGGTAGGAAGAGAACCAGGAGAGAAAGGTGTTCCAAAAACAGGGAAAAAAAGAGTATCAAGGAGGAGAGTCACTGACATCATCAAAGGCTGAAGAGAAATCAAGGAGAATGAGGACTGATAAAAGGCCATTTGATTTACCAACTAAGAGATAATGAGTAACTTTGGATAGAGAATTGGATGGATAAGGAAGACAGATTATTAAGAAGGGTTAAGAAGGGAATGAGAGAAGAAAAAGTAAAGGGACCTACTCATGTCTTACTGGTACCAAATAATTACAGGATGAATCACATTGTACCCCCACCTTCCAGTGTAACCTTTCAACCTTAGATCCCTGAGAGGTGATATAGCAGTAGTGCCCCAGGGACCCAGACTGCCAATGTAGTTAGACTTTAGAATTGGATGTGTAGAGAATGTGTTTTTGTTGTTGAGTCACTTCAGTTGTGTCCTACTCTAAGTGACCCCGTTGGCAATTTTCTTGTCAGAGATATTGAAGTAGTTTGCCATTTCCTTTTCCAGATCATTTTACAGATGGGGACCTGAGGCAAACAAAGTGATTTACCCAACACTACATGGCTAGCAAGTACCAGAGAGCAGATTTGAACTCAGGAAGACTCCAGGGCCAGTGCTCTATCCAGTGCTCCACCTAGCAACCTTTCTGTTTCCTCAAAACATTGAGTAGAATACGTTCCCACAGCTAGTAAGCATCTGAGGCAAGAGTCAAACTTTGATCTTCTTGAATCCAGGTCCTATGCTCTACATAAAATTAGGTAATATCCATTCATACTCCTCATTTTCCAGATCAGTTCTGTAATATACAGGGGTTAGACTTGATAGCCTTTAACAGCTCTTTGCTATGAAGTAGGGATACAATGGCACATAACAGCACCATTGGGTGAAAAGGACTCTGGATTTATTGTCAGAGAAGCAAGATTGGAAACCTGACAGTGCCATTTGCTGATTTGATCTTGGAAAGGTCATTCAGTCTTCAGGGATTTTAATGCCCTTATCTAGTGACTGGTATGGTGAGGGGTTGACGATGATGATGATGATGATGATGATGATGACCATGCTTGTAGTAATGATGATGACAGCCAATTTTTATACAGTTCCTTAAAGTTTTGCAAAACACTTTATATATATATGCTAACTCATTTGATCTTCACAACAATTTTGTGAGATAGATATTATTATCACCATTTTACAAATGGGGACAATAAAACACAGAGAGGTTAAGTGATTTTACCACAGTCACACAGCTAGTAAGTGTTGGAGGAAGGATTCAAAATCAGGTCTTCTTGACTCCAGGTACTCTTTTTTTTATACAGAATTATGTAATAAACAAAGTCTCTTCTAGCACTAAATCTTAAAATCCTATAGAGAGAGCTAGGCAGACAATGATGGGAGACTGACAGACCCTGATTTCAAGGACTGCATTATGTATAATGAACAGTTCTATGTGAAAAGGGTAAGGGAAATGTTGCTGGGTATAACTTATTCTTTGGTTAAGAGGTCCCACAATGTTGATTTGGGATACTTATATTAAAGTCAATTCTGTTTTAACTTCCACTGAAACACCACTTCCCTTTCCTATGGCATCACCTTTGATCCTATAGAATACAGTTCTTTTCAAATCACTTCAACAAAATTAAGCACCTACCATGGGCAAAGCACAGTACTAGCATGCACGCATTAACTCTAGATTTTGGATCTCTAATTGCAAGGCCAAGGAGTATTGTCCCAATTTGTTATAATCTAGGAATGATTTTTTTTTTCAGTCTCAAATATATATAAGGTGGCATGAAGCTTTGAATTTAATTCATGTTTTTTTCTTTGATTAATTTAAAGAAGTATTTCATTAAAGGGGGAAGGGTCAATTATTTCCATGATAATTATTTTTATAATAGGCTATTAGTGTTCACTTTCATTTCCAGAAGTACATGTATACTTAAATTATAATCAGATTTCAGCTGTCATTTCTACAAGAACTTCCAAATTTAAATTCTTATAAAACATTTAATTATCTAAATAAATCAAATTAATTTTGAACCTTTTCTGCACGAAGCCTATAACCTCAATAAAAACCACACAAAATGATTCATAATGTTTTGTAAATGTTAAGAGTTGGCTGTAACTTCAATGATTCCTGTCTAAAATACTTTCACAAATAATGATTTTGGTAAATGAGCTATGAAAACCTCATTATTATAATCATATATTTGTATGATATAAGATTATTACCATAATTTCTATAAAATATCATGAGATAGAATAACAGAACTATGCTATCCCATTTATATATGGTCATTTTTATAATTTATAATTTTGCCACAAAATTAACTATTTTCCCCTCATCAAAGTAGTACTTCTCATACACATAGAACTATGCTATCCCATTTATATATGGTCATTTTTATAATTTATAATTTTGCCACAAAATTAACTATTTTCCCCTCATCAAAGTAGTACTTCTCATACACATATATATGCATGCACACATATACATATAGATACATACACATATACACATATATGTATACACTTTGTAAAATCCAGGATTTTATTAATGGAGGTACTCCCTGTAAGGACAATTATTGCAAAGCCTCTATGTTTAATGAGTTGCTAGGAGTAGTATGTTTATAAATATAAATATATATATATATATATATACATATATATATAATGTGTGTCTACATACATATACACATACACATACACATGCATATACATATACTCTGAGAGAGCAACCAACCTTCAGATGACAAACATTCTATCACTTAGCTAGGTTAGTAGTAATCAGACAACACAGTCATCACAGACAACCTGTGTCATAATGGCTATATGTGAAACTTGTCTAGCTTCTCAAGGAAGAACAGAGCCTGTACTAGTTATTAAGTGCCATCTTTCCCTTAGATGAGGCTGTGGAGACCTTTCCAAGTCACTTCAGCTGCTAGTACCACTCCCACTAAGGTTACCATCCATCTGCTTTGTTCTTATACTAATTCATTTGTTTTCTCCATTAAAATATAAGCATCTTGAGGATAGATACTGGTATTATTTTATCTTATTATTCTAAGCACTTAGCATAATGCAGGGCACAGGTGTTTTTTGATTGGTTCATGACTGATTTTTGTGAGATATATCCACATATATATCACACCTCTCCTCTACCCATGGTAGGTGATATGTACTACATCCACTGTCCTAACTATCTACTTAGTTTTCTGGATATACAATGATCAAGAGGAAAAAAAAAATCTTATTCTGTTCCCCAATGGCTGTAGCACCAGGCAATCAAAAAATTCTACTTCTGTTTCTGTAATTGTTTACTATCTTCACTGGTATATTAATTTATTCTTATTGGTATGAAGGAAAAAGAGTTGTTAGTAACCAGAATATTGACTGGATAATGTATTAATTTATTTTTGGCATGGAAGAATATTAGGACAGAGAAGAAGCTATGTGTTTAAATAAACTGGGGATATCTGTGGCTTCCAACAGGAGCTGAGGCAAAGAGGGATAGAAAAAGTCCTTGAATCATCACAGGATGAAATAGTCAAATAAATCATCATTAACCACTAGAACAGTAAGAGAAATCACTGAAAAACATATGTATATGTGATATATTTCATATATTTGTCTCATCTAATCCCTCCAACTATGTATTTCATACCATATCTATTCCTTTCATCCCATGTGATTTTTGTTCACATCTCCCATAACACCTCCAGAAAGTTCTTAACTAATATGCCGGAGCTCATCTAGTTCTCTCTACCAATGTGTTGCCTCTTTGTAATAAATAACGCATCATATCTATATCTATCTATATCTATATCTATATCTATCTATCTATATATATATACATGTATATATATAATGATATTATTCTGGGAAACATTTTTATACATTATTTATATGTGTGCATATTTTACATCTGGGAGCATGGGTGGGCACATTATAGTTGGGACCTAGTCCAAACTTCTTTTATGAGTTGTAATCCTGTCTAATTCAGGAACTTTTCTTATAGAAGCTTCTACTTTTACTTATGTGCAGGAATTCATATAATGTTAGATAGACATATCTGATTAGTTATATGTATGACATCTTTGAAGAATTAAGGTTGAAATTTATACAAAGACCAATGAAGTCACACATACTGGCTAAAACACACTACTAACAAAGAATTGTACAAAAGAAGTGCCATCAAGGATGTCATCAGAGATGTATGACTGAAAAAGAAAGTGGTCTGGTCATGGGTAAGGGAGAGATATGAACAAAAGCAACACAGGATGTTAAATCTGGATTGTTGTCAGTATTAACCACTGTATCAGTGGCCTCAAGGATCCATCAAAGTACAACCAACAGTCATTAAAATTTGCCTGATAGAAGCAAGGCGATAATGAACCCTTCCATTCAGATGGGGGTAGGTAGGATCTTCAGTGTTCAAAATGGGAAAAGGAGAACATGAAACAGAATATGTTCCTAGTTTCTTACCTAATGACTTTTCATTGGAAAAAAAAATCAAAGACAGAGGAGAAATTGTTTTGTTACATTTTTTCTTTGAGCTTGTGATTTTTAAATTCAGTTTACATCAGACTAGGAGTAAGTGTAGTTTGATTAATGGAACCCTAGACTTCTCAAAGTGATGGGACCTCAGTTTAACTCCTGTCTCAGGAACTTACTAGTAATGTGTCCACATACAAATCACTTAGTGATATAGCCAACAAGTCACTTTTCAGAACTTCAATATCTTCTTTAAAATGGAAGTGATAATATTTGTAGTATCCTGACATGGTTTGTTGTGAGTGATGCATCTTACTTTACTTTTGCATTATGAAAATGTGGGATGTTAGCAGAGAGGTCATGGCATTTTTGTACTTACACCTTTACCACATAGACACATCCATTTGCTGAAATCCTATGGCTATTGTAAGTTCTTGTGATTCAAAGCAAGTCTTAACTTAAACAATAATAGCAGCAGCAAGAACAACAAAAAACAGTAACACAAATGTGGAAATACTGAGTAAAGAACATGTATCCAGAAGACTTCTAACAAAGAGAATCAGTAACTTGGAGACAATGAGGAAATCTGTTTAGTGTATAGGAAAGTAATATTTCCTGCTTTAAGCATAGAGATGTCTGTTTCAAAAACAACAAAAACAGCCATAATAATAACTAACAGTTATTTATTTATTTTGACTTTTTAGAGGGGGAAAGGCAGGGCAATTTAGGTTAAGTGACTTGCCCAATGTCACACATGGCTAGTAAGTGTCATGTGTCTGAGGTCACATTTGAACTCAGGTCCTCCTGACTCCAGGGTGAGTGTTCCATTCACTGCGCCACCTAGCTGCATCAATAACCAACATTTAAGTAGCAATTTGAAGGTTTCAAAGTACTATACATAAATATGCATCTATGCACACACACATACACATATATTTAATTTGTTTCTCAGTAGATATGATTGTCACCCTTATTTTACAAAGGAAACAAAGTTCATTTCCTTGTCTAGGATTACAGAACTAACAAGCTTCTGAGGCAGACCTTCCTAACTCCAAGTCCAACCTGTAATTTCCAGGACCTTTAGGCAATGATGTCTATTCCATGTGATTTTAAAATTTAATTTATATTATTAGGAGCTACAGAAGTTTCACTGTTACATTTTGGTAACAAAGAACCTTAGTTTAGAAAACAGAACACTTTTTTCTTAATTAGCCATACTAGTTTGAGATGGTAGGCTGTAGATCTAAGTGAACAGCAACAACAACAAAAAGGTGAGAAAACCATCCCTCAAATTGAAGCTATAGGAACCCAGAAAAAAGATATGTCTGGAAGGTAGTACAGTGATCTGCTGGCACATTTATAAAAACAATCTATACTACTAAAACAAAGATTTAGCTAAGTGGTCATATTTGGGAAATTACTGGCCTGAGCACTTACCTCATAGAGATAACAAAAAATTCTGCTGAGCGTAGTAATTCTTGTTGTCTTATATCACTACGCAACATCGCTTTTAATCCAAACACAGTGGAGCTCATGTGACTCTGCTTCCCCTCATTTTGCCCTTTCATAAAACGTTGGCATTCTACAAAACCACTACAGTCATTATACCTTTTCCTTTTCAAATAACTCAAGGAGTAATTCAAAGAATTAGGAGTTCAAGATATGATTTTAATTTATGCCATACATTGAAAAGGAGACCCCAAAGAAGTTTTTAAAAAAGCAATTAATACTAATTAAGTTGGAAAAAAGTAGATACACTATCAGATTTTTGTAATTCATTAAATCAAATGAATTTCCTTTATCAGGTAAAAGAAATTTATAAATACATTAAAGATATAATAAATGTTTATCACCTTGACAGGGTACTAGGGCTGTGGCTTCCCTGGGTTTGTCTCACAGTAGGTGCATGATATCTTCACTTAGCCACCTGTTATATATGTTATCTCCCATCATCAAATGTTGCATGATATTTTTTATGTCACACATTTTACATTTAGGAGGCTTCAAATATATCTTGTACTATTACAGACATCCAAAATAAAATGATAACATCAGGGGATGAGTTTGGGAGGGTGCTCATTACCTATTATAGAGCAAAGATGAACTTTTTGGGACCAACAATTTCCTTGGAATGCAAGACCTCATAGAAGGAGCATAACTAAAAATACTGGAACAAATTCTATTAGGTTTTTTTTTTTACATTTTAATTCCTTGGTTCTCAATATTTTAAAATATGCTCTACACACACACACATATATATATATGTGTGTGTTTTTGTGTGTGTGTGTGTTTGTGTATGTATTCAAAATGTTTCTTAAAATATATGGCAACACTCAGAAATGGACATTCCTATCCTCCCCTGAAAATATTCAAATTAAAAAATAATTATTCATAGCTATCTCTTCAAAAAAGTTGACTCACTACATCTCTTTTCAAATGAATGCCAAAAAAGTATATATGTGGTGATATAATTAAGTATGCAAGCTTTTACTTAGAATGAATATGACAAAGACTAGCAAATAGTAAAAATTGTAAAAACCTGGAAAAGTCATAGTTATAAAACATCTTGACTCACTGTATTTAGAAAAAAATAATCTTCCTTTTCAACATCAGGAGAGTTTGTGTTCATACAGTAAACTGAACATAACCTAGTTTCTTACCAATAGCACTTAACATATAGAAACCATTTTTAGCTATAAAAATTCAAGAAGTTACTCAGGGCAAAACTGTGTACAAACTTACAAAGACATCTGAGTATTCATCATATTGACAAATGCATGTTATTCAGAAATAACATCTGTAGTCTTTAACATTTTAAGAACTGTGACATGGAAAAGGTATTAACCTTATTTTCATGGTTCCTGGTGATCAATGATTTGAAACAACACTGATATATTGTGGGCACATTATGAAGAAGAACTACCTAATAATCAGGGCCATATCAAAAACAGAATGGGCTCTTTTGTAGACCCTTATCACTGGAAGTCACAGGATCATAGAATGCCAATAAACATTTTATTAAGAATATGCTAAACACTGGGGATATGAAGAAAGGCCAAAACAAAACACACACACACACACACACACACACACACACACACACACACACACACACACACACCCTGTCCCTGTTCTCAAAGAACTCACAGTCTAATAGGAAAGACAAAGAACAAACAATTGTGTACAAACAAGATATATACATAATACATTGGAAACAATCAATAGGAGTAAGGCATTATTTAGGATCAAGAAATGCTTCTTGTAAAAGGTGAGATTTTAGCTGGAAATTGAAGGAAGTGCCAGAAAATCAAGAAATAGATGAGGAGGGAGAAAATTCTAAACAAGGTAGATAGTCAGTAAAAATGTTGGAGCTAATGAGAAATCTACATATTGTCTACTTGAACCAACACAATTTATTGTACATACTGTACTGTTACATTTGAGGAAAAGAGCCTAGAGAAATATAGTGAATCACCAAAGGTTACATAAGTAGTTATTAGCAGAAATAAGAATTTCTTTCCTAACTTTTAGTCCAATGTGATGGGAAAAGTGGAATTATGTGGAATGGGAATGGGAAAATGATTACCTTAAATCACTTGGGTAAGGGACAAAAGAAGGAAAAAGTATATGGCTAAGAACATCATCAACCAGCATGACAAGGATACAAGTAGATCTCTGGTGTGTATAGGTTATAGAGGGACCTGAAATTAGATTCAACGATCATCATTCAATGGAAGGAGGAAAGAGAGCAATGCTCTAGATAAAAGGAACCAGACTATGCCAAACTCTCCTTCATTTCTCCAAAGCAACCCATCTTCCATATGTACAAAAATATTTATAGCAGGTTTTCTCACAACCATAAACTAATGGAGATTTCACCTGGCAATAGCTAAAGAAATTATGGTACATGAATGCAACAGAATGTTATTGCACTCTAAGAAGTAACAAAATTGGCAGTTACAGAGGAAACTTGGAAGACCTCTATGAATTGATGAAGAATGAACAATTTTTACAATTCCAGCAACATTATGAAGGAAAACAACTTTCAAATCTTGAAAAATGATGAATCTACAACACCAAAGATGAAGCAGGCCATGCACCCCATGCCTGAGAAATGATGGGTTTGACATGAAGAATGAAATACATCTGTTTGGACAAGGCCAATATGGAATTAGCATTCCCGGACTATGTATATTTACTATGGACACATTTGTATAGTTTTTTTCTCTTTTTTGTTTAATTGGAAAAATGGAGAAGGGGGAATAAAGGAAAGGTAACAGAAATGACAGAGAATAATGGTTCACAAAAATAAAATTAATTAATTTTTAAAAATTTACCAATTTCACATATCAAGGCTGAACAGCTATGTAGAAGGGAGCCGGGCGTTTAATAGAAAGAAGCAGGCATGGGCTGGGAGAAATATATTGAATTGGTTTCCCATTTCTGATGTCATAGATAAGGAAGTGCTAATCTTCATTGAGAAGGTTGCATGAGAAATTTCTAAGATAGAAGATTCCTAGCATGTGCAAAATAGGGAAAGAATGCTATATATGAAAAAGAAATAGTTCTAGAACAAATAATCTATTGATAGTGCTAAACCTAGAATATTAGCATTTGTTAAGCCACAATACAGTTACTAAGTAAAAGCAGAAACAATCACTCAAAGTAGGAAGATGACTGTAAGTTTATGCTAGCAGAATATAAGTTCCTACATGTTAAACAAATTGGGAACAACTTGAATATGGACCCAGCAAGAGACTGCGCCCTTTATTTGAAGAACAGACTATATCTAAGTAAGCTGGCCAAGTGGAAGCTTTTAAAGGAATCAGAATTAAATAAGCAAGATTTGGATGACATTCTTTTTGGCTGTGAACTTTGTGCTGATATCAGAAGAAAAAACTCAAAAAAGATATGTAAAAATTAAAAATAAAATTACTAGATATAACAATATCAGTCAACAATGGAATAATTCATGTTTTGGATAATTTCATTTAAAGAACTTATATAAAAACAGAGATCATGTGTATTTAAATGTCAGCTCTCCATAAGAAAAGCAGTAGCTATATTCTAAAAGACAAAACACAAGGATAAAAAAAATTGAATGATTTTTAAAGACCTCAAAACTACTCAACCAAATTAAAAAAAAAATAAAATTAAGTGAGGATGACATTGTTGAGAGTACTGGCTGATATTCAAGGAAAATAGTAGGTAGAAGCCAAATCACTGTTTTTAATGAGAAGTTGGCACAGAAATATGCCTAAATGGCTTCCCTATTGAGATAGAATTTTATATTTTAGATCTGGTTTTGAAGAACTTTGGAGGTCATGTGCCCATATGACTAAGCTTCATAGAACAGATCTAGCAACAGAGGGTAGAGTAAAAAAGGGTAGCGGGAAGGAAGGAAGAAAGGACATAGGAAGAAAAAAATCTCTGATAACCTGGAATTGTTGTAGTTTAGTCATCTGTTCTTCTAGTTTCTGGCAGTGTTCCACCAGCTGAGATGATAACTTCTTCCAGCGGGTCTGTATCCCTTCAAGTTCTAACTGATATTTTTTATTAATTTCTGGGGGCGCTTTCTTTGACATCTCTTCCACTGTTGTGCTGAGCAGATTCAGACCTGGCTGTTGTTCTTGAAGAGAACTTTGCAAAGCCTGTGATGGAGAAATTAATGGTATATTTACAATAAAATGTATAGTCTCACTTTTTAAAAACCACATTTTAAAATGATACCTACAAGGGAAGGAGGCAGAGTGGAAAAGAGGGAAGGAGGGAGAAATGATTGGAAGGAAGGCAGAAAGAAAGTAAGGAATTAAAGAACAAAGGAAGAAAGCAAAGAAGGAAGGAAGGAAATAAGAAAGGAAAGAAAGAAGGAGAGAAGAAAGGGACAAAGAGAAAGAAGGATTGATAAAAGGAAGAAGTAAGAAAGCTCTACATTTTATAGGTGGAATTCCTTTTACTGTGTGGTTGGAAATGTGATAAGAATTACAATAGAATTCAAAGAAAAAAATCTAATTATTCCCCAAATCTATATAAAACAAATGTTTGATCTTTATTCACTACAGATAACTTCAAGAATAGCTCTTATTTCTTATATAGAAAGAGTTTAAGACTATAATTTGTTTCAAGAGGGGGTAATATAATCTGCAATACTTTGCATTATTTTTTTAGTCAACATCAGTAAATTATCACCCAGAATTTATTTGTATCATTCACAGAATGTTCCCACATTTTGTTATTAGTAAGCAGCAAATAGATACATACATACCTTTAACTCCCTGAGTCTCTGCTCCATGATTTCATATTCAGTGACAGTTACCTGAGGTATAGAGAGTTTGGTTTCTGACTGCTGGATACAAGTAAGTATAGTACTCATCATTTCCAGATAATGCGTAGGAGGCAAACTGTCCAAAGCTTCATCCAAAGGGGGAAAATGAGAAAAAAATTAAATGGCTTCAAAGTTATTATTATGTACTCAAAAGCTGTGAGCAAGAAAAAAATCACTCTTAAAAATTATGAGATCAAAGAGACTGGAAAAAATATTTAATTTTTTCTAACTGCATTAATATTCCATTTGCTTTTACTTGTGATTGTGCCTTTATTTTAAATCTAAGTATATTTTTACATATGGGCAACAGTATTACAGGATTGACAAATGTGGATAGGGTATGCCCTAATGAGGGAGTATGGAGGGAATGTCCACATTGATGAGATCATAGATCCATTGGCATATTGGAGGGAGGTGGTTCTAACATCATCTTAATAGTGCATGAAGTATCCCAACTAAAATATGCAACTGATATAAAAATATCAATTTGTGAAAGACAACAGGTTGTCTCAGCAAGACTGTTGTCTTATTTTCTAACATTCCCTCCTTTTAATGCTAAAATTTAATTTTTAGTACCTTGTCAGAGGGGAATAATCATTTTTATAGCCAATGTTAATGTGTTTAAACTATCTATTGAAGGCAATTTTCATTTTAGTACATCTGTTAAAATCATATAATGTTAATGTAACAGAGAAATTTAAGTTAGATTTTATTGGATTATACCCATGAAACTGACATTGCAGATGTCTTAAATAGATAACATCTGCTAGAGACATAAGCAATTCATTAGCTCAGTTGCTCACTTCTGCCCTTCACAATTGTTCTTATTTCAGAAATGAAGAAAGAAAAGACAGCTGAAAAAGATGCAAGGTGCCTTTTGTGGTACTAAAAAAGTGAGAAAGTGTGGATGACTAACATGCCTCCTTAAATATGTATAAACATAAATATATGTGTACATACATATATACATACACAAACATATCTTGGCATAAAGTATGTCTCTCATACTACAGGCAAAAGAAAATGAGGTAGAGACTCGGTATTAATAATAATGATAACAGTAATATCTTATATTTCTAGGATGTTTTATTGTTATTTTTTGTTCTTATAGCAATCCTATGAGGTAGGTAGTGTGAATGCTGTCATCCACATTTTGTAATGATATTATGGATAAGAGGTGTGGTGATTTGCCCATGGTCACACAGCCAGCATCTCTGATTGCAAATTCAACACTCTTTTGTTCTTTCCTTTAAAATATGTTACCAAAAACTTTAGGTTCCAAAGATTGCAATAAGCAAGAACAATCAGAAAAATAATCAGTGTTGAGCTTCTCTAATCTGCAATTCACACTTTTTTCCCCTTAACTCTCGCCAATAGGACAAACACAAAAAGAATACACATATATGTCTCTGTCTTTCTATCTGTCTGTAAACACACACACATACACGTATACACACATATATGTATAATAGTATTTGCCTTTTTTCCAATTGCATGTAAAAACAATTTTTAGAATTCATTTAGAATTAGAATTCATTTTTACAGCAATTATTGTTCCAAAATTTTCTCCCTCCCTCCCCTCCCCTCTTCTTGAAATGGTAGGCAATTTGATATAGGTTATACATGTGCTATCATGTAAAATACAATTGTGAAAGAAAAAACAAATCATAAGGGGAAAAAACACATGAAAAAGAATAAAATGAAAAAAAGTATGCTTCAATCTGCTTTCAGAGTCTGTTAGTTCTTTATCTGGATATGGATAGCACTTTCTTACATGAATCCTTTGTACTTTTCTTGGCTCATTGTGTTTCTGAGAAGAGCTGAGTCATTCATACTTGATCATCACACAATGTTGCTAATACTGTGTGCAATGTATTCCTGGGTCTGCTCATTTCATTTTGCATCATTTTATACATCTTTCCAGATTTTTCTGAAATCTGACTGGTCATCATTTCTTATTGCACAGTAATATTCCATTTTTATCATATACCACAGCTGGTTCAACCATTCCTCAAGTGATGGGCATCCCTTCAATTTCCAATTTCTTTGCTACCACAAAAAAGAGCTGCTATAGGAGCAGCTAAGTGGCTCAATGAATAGAACTCTCACCCTGGAGTCAGGAGGACCTGAGTTCAAATTTGACTTTAGACACTTAACACTTACTAGTTGTGTGTCCTTGGGCAAATCACTTAACACCAACTGCCCTGCCTTCCCCTCTCCAAAAAGAAAAAAAAAAGAACTGCTATAAATATTTTTGTAAATGTGGGTCCTTTCTCCTTTTTTGTGATCTCTTAGGATACAGATCTAGTAGTGGTTACCCTTTGAACCAGCAATACCATATTGGGTTCATGATTTAGTCACAAAGGGTGACACCATAAGTAAATTAGAAGAACAAAGAATAGTCTGTCATGTCTATGGAGAAGAGAAGAATTCATGACCAAGCAAGAGATAGCATTAAGAAATGTAAAGTAGATAATTTTGGTTACATTATGTATTAATTTTTTCACAAAAAAAACCCAATGCAACCAAGATTAGAAGAAAAGTAGAAAGTGGAAAATGAATTTTATAGCAACTCTCTCTAATAATTCCCTCATTTCTCATATATATAAAAAACTGAATCAAATTTATAAGAATGCCAGCTGTTTTTCAATTGATGAACAGTGATTTCACTGTTTTCATTCTCGATACTAAATATTTGATTTTCTTTCTTTTTTAAAATTAAATTACCCAATGGTTTATCTGCTTTATTGTTCTTTTTTTTTCATAAAACCAGGTTCTAGATTCACTTATCAGCTCAATAGTGTTCTTACTTTCAATCTTATTAAGATCACCTTTGATTTTCAAGATTTCCAATTTGGTGCTCAATTTGGGATTTGTAATTTGTTCTTTTTCTATTTTTTTTTTAGATTCATGCCCAATTCATTGTTCTGTTCTTTTTCTATTTTGTTTATGTAAGAATTTAGAGAAATATATTTTCCCCTCACTACTACTTTGGCTACATCCCATAAATTTTGGTATGCTGTTTCATTATTTTCATTTTCTTCAATGAAATTATTGCTTCTATGATTTGTTCTTTGACACACTTATTATTTAGGATTAGATTGTTTAGTTTCCAATGAATTTTTAATCTCTATCTTTCCACTACCCTTTGCTGAATAGACCTTTTATTGCATCATACTTTTATTTTATTTTATTTTATTTTTAACAGTCAGCAAGTATTTATTAAGTACCTACTATGAGCCAGGCATGGTTCTGGGTCTTGGGGATATTACAAGTATAACGAATGAAACAATCCCCACTCACAAAGATCTTATATTCCAATGAGAGAGACAATGAGTATGTACAAAATACATAGCATCAGTAGAAAACTAATAAATACAGATGTATACAAACACATACACACTAAGTAGTTAAATAAAAGGTAGTTTGGGAGGAAGAAGGAGGTTATTAGTGTAAGATCAACAAATAGTTAACTTATAATTGTAAGAACTCACATTGTAGAAAGACAAAAGACTAATTAGAATCCACAATCTTAGAACAATTTCTTTTAGGTCACTAGCTCCAAATTGGAAGGTTGTTGTGGTACATACACTGCTGCAGTATAGTGGTGCATCATAATTTCAAAAGAATACATTTAACATTTCTGCCTTTCTACATTTTATTTTGATGTACTATGCCCTAATATATGGTTGATTTTTATGTATGTAGGTGCCATGTGCTGCTGAGAAAAAAAAGGTCTATTCCTTTCTGTTCCCATTCAGTTTTCTCCAAAGTTCTCTCGTATCTGATTTTTCTAATATTCAGTTTATTTCCTTATTTCCTTCTTTCTTTATTTTTTGGTTGGGTTTACTGAGTTCTTAGAGGGGACAGTTGAGGTCCCTCACTAGTATAGTTTTGCTGTCTATTTCTTCCTGTAACTCATGTAACTTCTCCATCAAGAATTTGTGTGCCATACCACTTGGCACGTATATTTTTAGTATTGCAGTTACTTCATTATCTATGATATATTTTAGCAAGATGTAGTTTCCTTCCTTATCTCTTTTAATTAGGTCTATTTTTTGCTTTTACTTTGTCTGAGAGTATTGCTTCTCCTGCTTTTTTTTTTCACTTCAGCTGATGCATAGTAGTTTCTACTCCACCTCCTTACCTTTACTTTGTATGTGTTATTCCTATTTAAGTGGGTTTCTTTTAAAGAACATACTGTAGGATTCTGGTTTTTGATTCACTCTGCTATCTGCTTCTTTCTTATGGGAGAGTTTATCCCCTTCACATTCACAGTTATTATTTCTGTGTATTTTCCTCCATCCTACTTTTCCTCCTGTTTTCCTTTCTTTCCTCACCACTTTATGTCTACCACCTCCCCCAGTCTTCCCTCCCTTCTATCAGTCTTACCCCTCTGCCCTTTAATTAATCTCTTCCCCTCTTACTACCCTGTTGGGTAAGATATATTTCTATATTCAACTGATTGTGTATATTATTTCCTCTTTGCACAATACCCATAGCCCACCTGCCTACTTTCCACTCTACTATAATAGGTCTTTTGCATCTTTTGAAGTGAAATAATTTACCCCTTTCTACCTCTCCTCCTTCTGCATGCAGTGTACTCCTCTTTCTCATGCCTTATTTTGATGTCTAAATTTGTGATTTCTTCAGGTATACACAGAAATTGGAATATTTTGCTTTGTAAGATTTACTGTTATTTTTTAGGTCTTCACATAATCACAGACTTGGAGGTAACACAAGAAATTATCTATGTGGCTGACCTGAAATATCAACCCAATTCTATAGACTCTAAAGTCTGAGGCTTTTACAGAGATACCATGTTTAGGTTTATAGAAAATTAATGCTATGTTTTCAACTTTCTGCTCCCAGGTAGGCCCAGGTGACTTAGCAGTATAGTCTGAACTAAAATTTTTAGTTAGTTCAGTTTTTTTATTCATATCCAAAGATATGGATAATGACAAGGAAAACTATCATCCATTTGGACTCATGCTATGTTTTAAAACTAAAAGATGAAAGTTGGTAAAGGGGCTAAACTTACAGCATATTGCATATTACCAGTTGGGATGCTTGAAGAAGAAAATTTTAAGGAAAACAAATTTAAGGCAGAATTTGATAACTTGGTTCACAATCTTTGTCATTCCTATAATAGGAAAATAATTTGTTGCCTCTACCTAAAATCTACCTTACTTTTGCTTTCCCATTTATTGTTTTGGTTTGTATTCTTAATTCCTAAAATAGTATCCCTTAAGGCACAAATAGTTTCTCTCTTGTATTAGAAATGAGAATGAGCTAAAGAATAAGATAATAATTATTGTTTGTAAACTTATAAAAATAACAGAACTATTTTTCATTGCTACCCAAAACCACTATTGGTCAACTCATGGAGTTCTTAAAAATGTCCTTCAAGGGTTAGGTCTTTATTTTTCTGATATGACTGTGTCTCCCTCCATACATTTTCATACATGGAACACAGATGATTTCAACTGATCTATGCAAATGAATTATATAATTTTCCCTTAATCTTTACTTCACAATGCCAGTTCCCAAGACAATAAACCCCGAGGTGAGTACTAAATGTGTCCTGGAAACCCTGAGCTCACTAAAGCTTACTTGCTTCCTGTCCTAAAGATCATCCCATGCCTGGAAATACATAAATATGCTATGATATTCATTGATAAATTGAGATTTATTACTCTGAAAGGACCCAATTTCTCCCCAGTTCCATAATTGTGAGAAATAAATTAGAACCAAATGCTTAACTAAAAATGTGGCTTTGTTTGTGGTCTGAGATTCCTCCCCACATTTTACACACAGACCTCAATTAGATTATTCCTCTGAAAATTTTTTTCACTATAACATTATGATTTTTTCAATTTTGAAACTACAAGTTCTGGGACTTAGGCTGCTGAAATTCAGATTCCCTTTATGACAAAAAGCTTCCCTTCTGGCACTTTGTCTTCAACTCTAACTACTCAAGGCTTTTTTTTTTCCCCACACAACTCCAGAAAAGGATGACTTTCAAATGTACTAATGTAACCAATTTTAATTGAACAAATAAATATAAAGTAAGCTTTTAGATGAAGGGAGTGGTGGCCAATAATCACTTAATTATCAAGTGCGATGACATCTTCTCTATCTTTATCCTTCTTAACATCTCTAATATTTGCTAGTATTGACTACCTTGTCCTGGATTTTTATGACATTACTCTCTTTTCGTTCTTCTACCTATCTAACTGCTCCTTCCCAGTTTCCACAGCTGCATTATCATAAATATCCTACCTGCTAATTGTGGGGGCACTCCAGGGCTCTCAGATGGAACCTGCCCTCTCCTTTCCTTTCTTCTTCTCTCCTTCTTTCCCTTCCCTTCCCATTCCTCCACTTCCCTGTCCCTTCTTCACCTTCCCCTCTCCTCCCCTCCATTTCTTACATTTTCTGTGTGACCTCATTAACTCCAATGGATTTAAAAATGATTCTTACATACCTGATTCACAAATCTATTTAGTTTCTCTTTAGTTCCAATTCAACATCACCAAGTGCTTATTGTATTACAAATTCATTATGCATAAAAATGACCTCATTATACTTTCCCTTTCCCTTTTTTTAAAGAAAACTAAATTTAAGATAGAATTCAACAAATTGCTTAGCTATCCCTGTTAGTCATATAGTGGAAAAAGAATTCATTTCATAAACCAAAAGTTTACCTTATTTCCATCCCAATTACTTCTATTGCTTTATGTTATAGTTGTTGATCATAATCAAACCCTTCTTCCAAACATTTTTGAATTGTCTTCAACTCTTCACTCTTCCACACCTTATATATTCAATTGGTTGATAAGTCTTGTTAATTCTATCTCATTAAAACCTCTCATATCCATCTTCTTCCTTCCACTCAAATATGCACCAACCTAATTCAGACTCTCATTTTTCATTGACTATTCCATCACCTCCCAACTGGTCTTCCTGTCTTGTCTCTGTCTGCTCTCATCCTTCCCCCAGACAATTCTCAAAGAGACTTTCAAAAAACACAGGTTTGATCATATCACTTCTCTACACAATTATCCTCTTAGGGGCTTTTTTCCTCTAAGGTAAAGTGCTTTGACATCTAAAGCATTCTGCAATCTGCCTCTACTCTATCTTTCGAATATGGAATATCAATTCCTTGAAGGCAGGAACTGCTTCATGCTTGTCTTTGTGTGCTCAGTAATTAGTATGGTATCTGGCACTTAGTAGGTTTTAAATCAGGGCTGCACAACCTGCTGCCACCAAAGGATTTTGGGAGGCCCTCGAAAAATGTAGAGGAAAGCATCCTTTCTAAGTAGAGAAAATCCTTTGGCAGAACTGTAAGCGGCCTGAGGGCTTCAAGAATATTTGTTCGTTAACTGATTGAATTGAATATCTTACTAATTGAATATATTACTTTCCACTCACTCAGAGGTTCAGACCAGCTACTGTTTTTGTTATTCCTCATACAAGATATTCCACATCTTATGTTCAGGAATGCCTCTTAGAATCCCGATTTTCTTTAAATACTTATCTCAAACTCTTCGACTAAATCTTTATTAAATATAATTTATTTATTATGTTAATCATTTATCATGTTATTTTTGTAAATACAACAGAAAAATGAATTAGGATAATTTATAATTTAAGTATTAATAATTAGCAATGAATTATTAGCATTGCTTCTGTGTCACATTTTAATAGATTTTCTATTCTCAGTCTCTTTATAATCTCACTCCAAAAAGGAATGTTGGAACAATGTCTTCTCTGATTCTTTCCCTTATGACTTCATCTGGGTTAGACAACCTTCCTACAAAGAAAACAACATACTCATTCGGGGGTTGGTTTTATATATTCCAATCTGTATTCAGAGGCAACCTTTTAAAATCACCTGCTGGATGCATAGTATTCATTTAGAGCTTTTCTTTTTAATTTTAGAAGATTTTAGACAGTTATACACATTTTGGATATCAATCAAGTTCTTCATGGCAAGGAGTGACAATATGCCTTTTCTATTTAGGTAGATATTCAAATGTGAATATTGCCCGTGTGAAGAAAACATAGAAATAAAGTCATACATAGGCTGAATATGGTCACATGGAGCCTGTGGTGGGAGGCTTGTTCTTCAGGAATGCCCAGGCCTTATTACTTTGTGATTGGGCAGTGGGACAAGAGGGTATGACAGTCTCTGATCCAGGAGAAGGCTATATGTACTGCTGATCTGAGGTTTTGCTTTGGGGCTCACTTTGAGAAGAGTTGTGTGATTTGGCCAGACAAGACTCTGGGAAGCTGTTGAGCCCCCCAGCTTTGAAAAACCCAGATGTTGATACTTCCCTCTTTGGTAACTGAATAGGTATGGATGTAATGGTCGGATAGTTGGAAGCCCATCTGCTGATCCGTTTGTCTGCTTGTAACTTCTGTTTGTATTCTCTAAAGTTCAGGGTGTTGACGATTTCCCTGAACTAGGTAAATGATATATGTTTGATTGTTTAAAGTAAGATTGTTAACCCATTTTGAGTTGCTTTCCTTTAGAAAAGCCGATCTAAGGACCTGTGTTAGCAGCCACCCTGGATATGCTAAGGTGCTTGCTGATACAGATGCTCTCAGAAAAATCTGGAAAGATTTACATGAGCTGATGCAAAATTAAATGTACTGTGGGCAAAGTAATAGCAGTACTGTAAGATGATCAGCTGTGAATGACTTAGCTATTCTCAGTAATATGATGATCTAAGAGAACTCTGAAAGGCTTAAGAAAAATGCTATCCATTCCCAGAAAAATAACTGATGGTATTCAAATACACTATGAAGCACACTTTATTTTACTTCCTTCATTTTTCTTGAGGGGTTTTTTGTGTATGTTTTCTTTTACAACATCATTAATAGGGAAATGTTTTGCACAACTATACTTATGACCCATATTGAATCGCCTGCTTTCTCAATGAGAGGGAGTGGGGAAGGAGGGAAGGAGTGAATGTGGAACTCAATGTTTTAAAAATGAATGTTAATTTTTTTGTTACATATAACTGGGGAGAATTAGATAGTAAATAAATTTTTTAAAATGCAAAACAAGTTCAAGAATCAAAAAAAGGAATGCTATAAAACAGCCTAATAAATCCTTTGTAAATGAGCACCATCCTCAGAAATGCTTGGTACTTGAAGGGGCTGTTACTGATTCTCTTACAGTGTGAAACATTAACAAACATCTGCCAGACATCTTGTTAAGTGCTTTACAAATATCATCTCATTTGATCTCTACAACAACCTAGAAAGTAGGTGGTATTGTTATTCCCATTTTATAGCTGAGAAAACTGAGGCAGACAGAGGTTGTGATCTACTCAGGGTTATTCAGCTAACAAGTGTTTGAGGCAGGATTCGAACTAAGTTCTTCCTGACTCCAGGCTCAGCAACTGAAAGAATGATTAAAAAATAATCAGCTCCTTCATGGTCAGTAACATTAACTATTAAAATTAAAGTAAATGAAATAACTTAAACCTAAAGTAACATGAACTACTCCTGAAGTTCACTAGAAGCTAAGAGAACAAAAAAGATGCCCTACGTGGAAAATTTCCTTCACAAAGACTATCAGGACTATCAGCTAACAACATGTTGGACAACAGCCTCTGGTAATTCAGTCAGGCAAACCAAAGAGTGTTTTAACAAGGAATGGAGAGAGTGTTTACAATTTCCCTCCAGAATGTTTTATTTATGCTCATGATCCCATAGGGTTAGGGAAGAGAGAATATCTCCATTTCGGTCGTCTCCTGTTTGTTAAATGACCACCGGTCCCCACTGTCACACTTCATACTTTCTTCCAAGATCCTCAGAGATTCACAGGAAAGCATTACAGACAAGAGTTTATATGTTTGTTGGCTATAGCACAATATTCTTCTCCAAAAGGCAAGTACTAGAAAAAACTAAAGGTAAGAATTGGAAGGAGGGGAGTTGAAGTAGAAGAACCTCAGTTCTCTTTTATTTCCAGCATACAAGGAATACATACATTCATGCTGTATTAACATAGATATTCACAAGGAAATGGAAGAGAAGAAAATACATCCAAATGTAACAAACTCTTATTTGTATGACAAAGCAAATTTAATGAAAGTAAGAAATGGATGAAATAAATCCAGTTCAAATGACTTTTACAAGAATTAAAGAGTGGTAGAGGACAAGTTGAATCCATTGGAAGAGAAACCTGAATTTAAAATGCACACTTCCACATGAAAAAAAAAGAGCATTTCTAAGAACTGAAATCTTTAAAGTACACCTGCTGCCTTTTGCCAAGTAATCCATTGATAGTAATGTCCAGAGAAGGCTTACAGCAGATGCTAGTGACAAGGCTATCTGAAAGTCTCTTATCACTTCATACTTTGGGGGGATAGCAAGGTATATAAGTGTGAAAATATAATGGAATAGAATCTAATAAGCAAATGTTCCAGTATATACTTGGGAACCCAAGTCTAGCTCTTGGGGCATACCAATTTACCCTCTCAAGCTTCAGAAGAGAGAAAACTCTCACTTTTCCATACCTTGATGGATTTTCTACCCATGTACCCATTCACTAATAGCTTCTTTCAAAGATTTTATGACAGTAGGTCTCTGAGTTTTGAGCAAAATAAAAACCTAAATTATTATACTACAAACTTCATTTTTTAAAAATGTTCATCTTTAAGAAAGATGGTTTTGCATGAGATTTTATAAGCAGATTAATAATAAAGTATCATAGCACCAACAGTGCTGTACTGTATGCATTTAAAGGCACTGGGACTCTTCTGATTTATAATTTTTGGAAAAGGTCTCTATTAACTGTTCTGGGAGATACCTAGAAAAAATCATGACAGGTGAGTAATATAAATACACAGAGAATGATATTTTTTTTAATTGAGAAAGGAAGTAAAACTAGTGTTAAGAATGATACCTTTTTTCAGATCAGAAAATTAAAATGAGAGTTTCAGTTATTGAGTAGAATATGCAGTTATGACTCAGGTGAATAAGTGTTACAGCTAGGTCCTGATTAGTGTGAATAATGAGTCCCCTTTAATGGTCACATAATTGGAGTTCACAGTACATAGTTCCATTAAGATGGAATAGTCACCATATTTTACATAATTATAACTTCAAATAATGAGAATTCAAATACATGCAGTCACTTCAGGGAATTCATTATTTGCACTAATCAGGACTAGCTGTTGCAATGCTGAAGTGATACTGAGACTTATTTAGTATTATGAGATTTAGTCAAGTCTTACACATCTAGATTTTTTGTGTAGTAAACTGAATAAGCTTTCAAAGCTTGGAATCCTCACTTTAATAGTTCTTGTCAGAGTCTAGTTGGAGGCTGGCAGAGGGAAGGCTGTCTGTACTGAGTGGTATTCATTATTAGTCATTAAGGTACATCTGCTGGGATTAGTGTGAAAATATGCAGAAGGGCAAAATTTATGAACTGTTGCCTCTATTGGGAAGTTTGACTGTGTGCAAGCAGGAAGATGGGGAAACTACGAAATAAAAAATAAATGATGTGTGTATAAACGGCAACAGTAACAACAAAATCCTTGCTAAGTCCATTATTCACACACACACACACACACACACACACTGAAAGATAAAAGGGAATATCAGAACTGAAAGTGACCTTGTTCAATGTCAAACCTTGGAGAGGGGCACTGAAATATTTGTATATCTGTTTTTTCTATATATTTGAAGTTAGTGTATCTTTGTTAAAAAAAACAAAATTACCCAGTGGTAAGTGGTTAAACGGAACTGGGACTGGTACCGATGAATGGAGGGAGGACATGGTTGGTGGGGGCTTAAGTTACCAATAGTAGAGGAGAAACATCACAAAACCCTTATGGGTATCTTAGAACCCTGAGGGACCATCTAACAACCTGGTTCTGGGAGAAAAAAATCAGAGTATCTTTCTTCACTTCTTTGTTTAAAAGGGAGGACTCTATATGGGACTGATGGAGGGGAAGTCATCAAGCAGGAAGAATGATGTTAAGAAAATAAAAGTATTAATAAAACTTTAAAAAAATAAAGATGGGATAAATTTAGCACAGGAAAATTTTACATTAGCTGCTTTGTGATAAGTGCTTTACTCTGTAAATTGCTATACACTGTTTGTATATGTATGAGCGCATCTCTGTGTATATGTGTATAAACACATGAATGTGTATAGATGGAGATTTACAGAGAATTATACTTCAAGGAATATATAATACAGTTTAGAGAAAGTGGTAAGAGTCAGGGAACAAAACATATGCATGAAAAATGCCTTTCAAATATGTTCACAGAAGCATATCAAAACAGGTAGAGTGGTATAGAATGAATTGAATGAATAATCATTGAGAAGACATAAACAGAGCAGTAGTGAAAATGGAATGAGGTTAAATTTGAAAAGCTTCCCAGAGGATTTTGCTTTTGATCTGGACATTTAAGAAGATAGATTGGTGGTAAGGAGCGGGAAAGGCATTTTCTTTATGAGCAATAACATATAAAAGACAAAATAGCACTGACAACAATTTTTTATCTACTTACTTACCTTTTTTGTCCCTTTATTTCATAATTTTCCCATCTCTCATTAGACTTGATTTATTAATTCTATTGTTTGTTACTCTACATAATTTGATGCCAGTATTTAATAAATATTAAAAATATTTTCTCGGTGTTTTATTAGTCATAGAATTTCTATTTAAATCCCCTTGAACTATTATTTCTACCATATTTCTTTTTTTGGCTGTCACCTGATAAAAGACACAAATATGTGCCACCGTTAAGTAGGTCAGTGTTTAGAAATTTGGGACATTCTTAATTTATTTCAAAATTAGAAAACCATGTTGACAAAAATATTGAAACCCACTAGAGGGTGCTGAGGTCTTTGTGAATTCAACAGACCTGATTCCATATCATGGAATCTGGTAACTTATAGGAATCCCCCAAAATAGAAGAAATGCAAAGATTTGGAAGGGATTAACCAGTTTGGGCATGGTATTGCCTTTAAGGATTTTAAAATTTAGTCAGGTGGTAGAAGGGAGGAAAATTTACTTAAAATTATTTCTATTTGAAAACGGATGGACCTATTTAGAAGACAGTAATTTCCCCATCAATGGAGGCTGGATGACCATGTTTTGGGAATATTTCATAGTGTTCAGAACTAATTCAAAGTTGGAAGAGAACTTAGGTATCATCTAGTTCAACCTCCTCATTTTACAGCTAAGGAAACTGAGGCCCAGAGAGGTCAGGTGAGTTTCCCAAGGTCTCACAAGTGGTTTTTGACCTTGTGTCCTCTGTTTCAAGATATATGCCCCTTCTGCTGTGCCACTACAAAGTCTCAGTGCCATATTTTATTTTACTTGGAAGTCACTAGGCATCCTAGTGGGAAGACTACTGCATTTGGCATCAAGAAGATCATCAGTGAAATCCTCCCTCAGACGTTTACTAGTGATGTGAATCTGAAGAAATCATCATTTCACTTCTCTTAGCCTCAGGTCCCCTTTCATGTAAAGTGGGGATAATAATAGTGTCTACCCAATATGGTTTTCTCGTGGATGAAATAAGATAATACGTGAACAACATGTCACAAACCTTAATGAATCACATTACTGGTTCCATTAAAAAAAAAAAATTCTCGTGTAATCTTTTGTTCTTACATTATCAAAACTCTCCTGTGTCTGTCCTTCCCCTTCTCCTTACTTCTCAAATAGCCATCCCTAAGACAAAATATGTTTTCTAAAAATAAAAAGAGGATGAAAAGGTGAAGAACAACCCAGCAAAACTAATCAAATAAACATGGATTAAATATGACAAAGTATGGATTGCTCCACAACTATGCACCTCCACCTATGCAAATGAATTTAGGAAGGTCTCTTTCTACCCTGGAATCAAACTTCTCCTTTGTTAATTTAGCAACATTCTTATTATTTTGTAAGCGTTGGTCTTCTCATTTTTTTTGTTGTAATAATTGTATGTATTCTTTTCTTGGCTCTGCTTACTTTAATGGGTACCTTTGCATCATTTCATGTAAGTTTGTCCATGCTTCTCTGTATTCATCATATTCACAGTTCTTAATGTGTGTTATTCTGATTATTATATTAACTTGGATACTCCCTGAAGGAAATTGGTCAATAGATATTTGTTCAGCACCTCCTAGTGCTGAATTGTTCTAAGCACTGGGGGTACGATGAAATATACAAGACACTCCCTGCTCTTCAGGGGCTCACAATCTAATGGGAGAAATGATATGCAAACAAGTATGCACAAACAGGAGATTTGTAGGATTAACTGGAAATTATCAACAGAAGGAAGGCTTTAGAATTAAGAGAAATCAGCAAAGGTTTTCCATAGAAGTGGGATTTTCTCTGGAATATGAAGGAAGCCAGAGAAGTCAAGAGACAGACATGAGGAGGGAGGATATTCCAAGCATGAGGACACTCTGTGAGGATGCGAAGACCAGGATCCTTCCCTTACATCTTCACCACCCATCTTTCCCCCTGACCACTGCCTCACAGTGGAATGTGTTCTGCTGCATATTGTATGTTGCATGAATGTTGCATCCTCCCTTAGATTGTAAGTTCCTTGAAGGCAGGAACTGTCTTTTGCCTTTTTTTGTATCTCTAGCATTTAGCACACTGCCTGGTATACAGTAGACACTTAATAAATATTTACTGCTTAATTGATTCTGTAATTACATGTAAATCCCCCTCAGATTGGAAGAAAGACCAGCTAACAAGATTTCTTTTTGAGGAAAGAAATACCTCTTGCCTTAGACTTTGGGCCTGACTCAGACTTACAAGAGGAAGGACCAAGAAAACTATCCAAAAGAGAAAACAAAGAACTTTATTTTCCTTCTCTTGTTCACCCAAGAATCCCATGTAGTCTTTTGAAATATGGAGCCCTTTTGGAGATTTGGAGAGGAGGTGATGCTGGAGTCTAATGGGAAAGGAAGCCAGGGTGAATTTATTCTCTCTGAGCAGATGGGTCCTCATCAGATAAAGTTTCATCATTTGAAAAGGGTTTGGACACTAAGATCCTATCACTGTTTCTAAAATGGGAGAGGCATAAATAATGTGGAGTGCAACTTTCCTTACTATTTCTTCTGAAAAAACTATTTCATCACAAATTACAGTAAAGGTGATTATTTTCTTCACTCAATGAGGCAATGTGGTATATTGATGAAAGAACTTGATTCAGAGTCATAATAGTTCATCTCCTGGTTCTGCCACTGTGTAACCTAGGGCAAGTCATTTATACCCTTTGAGTCTTAGTTCATCATTTGTAAAATGAAAGAACTGACTCCATATCCTTCGACGTCTCTTCCATCTCTAAATCTATTTTTATATAATACATATTGTAATTTTAAGGTGTGTATACACACATGCATATAGTAGTATAATAAAGTATGTAGGTAGATATATATATCTTGGCATCCATCTATCTATTCATTCATTCATCCACCCATCCATTCATCTGTCTATGTGTCTATCTATCTACCTATCTACATACTGGAGAATTCCAGAATCAGCATTACTAATCATCAGAGATATCCATACTTACTAGTTTGTAGTTCCTTCTCTCTGGTCTGTAGATCAGAAAGGACTTGTTTAAAATGATTAGTAAAAGCAACAAAGTCTGCATCCAGGAACATCGGGCATTGTTCTTTTTCTTTCAATGCTATGCTTTGAATTTTTAATCGCTCAACTTGAGGCTGAAGAGTTGACAGACGAGCGACTTCATCCTATATCAGAGAAAAAGCACTTTAGAGTATTTTGAAAGAAAATAGCATTTATACATTGTATGCATTACAATTTTGCTACAGAACCTGTTAAGAGACAACAATGTCAGATTAGCTTTCTTGCTCAATATCAAAAAATAGAGAATCATAACCATGTTGACTTTGGTGAACTCCTGTCACAGGCAATTAAGTCAAGAATGTCATCTTTCTTCATTCTTATTTATAATAAATATTATTTCACTATCTATTCCAAGATGACATAATTTATGGCTTAAATGTGCCTGAATGCAAGTATAAAATGACTAATGTAAAACCTTCAACCTATTCACAAGTATTTAGAACCAATTTTATCCTCTTTGTTTTTGGCCATATAAATTATTTTTCTATCCTTTTTTAATGTCCAGTCTAGTTACAACCATATTCTTGGTGCTTGGGATAAAACTCCACTCAAAAATCTTTTCAAAGAATAACAAATTTTAGAGTTGGAAGGAAACTCAGTCTCCCTTGTGACAAGCGCCCAAAGCAGGCAAACAAAACTCCCAAGGCAGTCATTGCATTACTTGGGCAGCCATAATTGTTAGGATGTTTTTCTTGACATCACATATAAATTTGTCTCATTGTAACTCACATTCATTTCAATGATTTCTGTATTCTGAGACCAAAACAGAATACTTCTAACCCCTCTTCCATATGACAATTCATCAGATACTTAAATATGGCTCACAAGACCTTCTCCCCTCAAGTCTTCTCTCCCCCATGCTAAATATCTACAATTCCTCTGACCAATTTTCATTGCATATTGACTCAAGGTCCTTCATAATCCTGGATGCTTTTTTCTTATGGATACTCTAGCTTAGAAATATCATTCTTAAACTAAGGTTCAAGAAATCATGTTGGCTTTTTGTAATTAACTTATCCTTAGCTCTATGATCTATAACTTTGTGAGCCATGAGTTTGTTTATTTTGAACCAGATGCTACAAGCTTGTGCAAATTTAAAATATACGCATGAAAGGCGAAAATGCATATTTTCAATCTCTACTTACATAAGGATGGGTATGCATTAACTTGTACCACTGGAAAGAACACAGATTTCTATGTGTTGACACATTTATCAGAATATATAATACACTTAAATTACATGTAAAAAGAGAGATAACTTCTGCTCCATATTGTTAGCATCCTAGAATCTTTTTAATAGACATGTCCAAGACAATAGGGAAGGTCTTATAAATGACATATCTGTTGTTGACCATGTAGCACAGTGTCATCAGCCCCTAAAACTTTGGTTTATTCTTTGATTTACTATTTTTCAGCAGCCTGAAGAACACTTCATTACACAAGATTCTCCCTAAGGACACACACATATGCATAATACAGAGGAATGAAAATGCATAGGAAAAGCCACCCAGACAACCAAACTCACCAAAACTGCATTGCCCCATGACACAGTTCACCCCTGTCAATACAGACTATTCTCTAGTCTAAGGGCCAATTTAGGAACACTTACCCAGAAGCCTGGAAGGGGTGGGGGTGGGGCGCTCTCTTTTAATTAGCTGCCTATGGGAAACATCAGAAGGGGAGAGAATCTGGTACCCTTGGGCTATACATACATCAGTACCAGTGTGTCTATTGCCTAGCTGGTTTCCAGTCCCAATTCACTCTAATTTATTCTATGTATAGCTTCTAAACTTATCTTCCTAAAATACCATCTTTATCTACTGCCTAAATAATGAAATCCATTTTCTGTCATTCATATTTATTCACTTCCTAATTTCCTGTTTACATTTCCTCTTCTTTTTTTTTAACTTCTGTGGTTTTTCAAAGCCCTGTTTTCTACCAAGTATATATTTTATTAGATCATGTATGTCCAGTACAGTAACTATGGTCAAGCAACCAGCTTTTATCCCTAGATGGCACTATGATATACTTTCTTCCTATGGGGATTCTGTGGATGTCCATCTTTGTACTTCACATTTCTCTGCAGGTCCTGCACCACGAAACATCACCTCCTGAAGTTTTTGTCCCTCTCTTGAGATCCTTCTCCCACCTCCACCCTCCCTGGCCTCACCATCCCTCTAGGGGGATTGGCTATTCTATCTATTTTTGTTTAGTCAGGAAGGAGAACAACCACAGGCCGGTTGCCCTATGTGAGAAGAGGTGGGCATGTCAAAAGGGGAGTGAGGAGGGCTGCTTATACTCCTATCCTCTAGAGCTTGTTGACAAAGTGACTGTAATTTAGTAGCTGCCATATCAGAGACATACTCTTCTTCATTATAGTGCTTTTATGTATGAAATCTGCCAAGATGTATCACAAAATTGAATGGTGATTCTTCAGGGGGCACACTGCAGAACTGCTCAGCTGCCTCACTGACAAAGTTGTTATACAGTTTTTCCCAGTAGGCAAAAAGAGTTAGGTAGCCTTAGATACTTTAAAAACATCCAAAGGAATTTGATGGCTGTATGATAAATGTTCAATCCCACTTCCTTTACCCAAAGGCCGAATTAATTGATCTTTACTGTTATTGAATTAAGTTGGTTGAAAGGTGAAAGTCTTGTTATAAAAACAAATTGCAGCCATACTCTAAAAAAAATGGTAGCAAAACATCCTCTCATACTGCTACTAAAAAGATAAGGGAAAATGGCTCACCTTACAGTTTTTTAGCTGCATTTTTACTGCAGCAGGTTCTGCAGCTGGTGTGGCTTGTGCTTTCACCCAGTTTTCAGCAGCGATTGTCTGCTGCTCCAATTGCTGTAGCTGAGTGTAGAAGGTAATGATGTTGTTTTGATACTCCAGCCAGGAAAGTCTTTCATTTAGCAACTGACAGAACTCAATCCATCGGCTGTTCAGCTGCTCAGAGGCTTGCTTGATGCTGTCTGCATTGCCGCCTTCTACAAGGACAGAGTGTTTGTTTTAAAATACTTGTCAGCATTTTCTGAAAATTAGCAAATCTAGAACAGGAAAGCATTTGATTTCAAAGAAGTCAGTTTCTAAGTGGACAGAGGCTTAAAAACATCATTTTCAATTCTGACCTATAACTCATAAGATTTTTTTTTCATCAAAAAGTGATGAAAACAAAAAAAAAATACATGAGGAAAGACAAGACATGGAAGAATAACATTGAACCAAAGCTTAATGCTTACAACTGTGAGTGATTATGTAAAGGGTAGGTGGAAGTTTTCCAAATTCACGGTTTTGTTGGGGGTTGGGGAAAAGGCTGGTTGGTTCAGAAGAAGAATTACATCAGCATGGTGAACTCCCTTTATGGAAACTCCTTCTGTGATGCTAATTGGTAACACCTTTATAATTCATAGTCTTAGCAAGATTTTTGGAACCCTGAGAGAATTACTGACTTACTTATCATAGTAAAGCTAATGTGTCATAGACAGGACTTGACTCTATGATTAATGTTTATAGTTAACTACTTCAAAATTAAGGATACTTTGCTTTTATAACCATTCAACTTTTATTTTACAAAAAAACTCCACAGATTTAGAAGACTTTTAAAATCTAATCCATAGGTTCAAACATATAAGAAGTAATCAATTTTTTAAAATGTAGATACTATTAATACCTTCCATTAATGATTAGAATTAAGTATATTTGCTATAGATCTGAGACAGTGAAATTGTTAGAAGGTAATACAATCCCAATAGAATAAAATTACACATTTAAAAATAAAAAAGTAAATCTAATTTTTTTTCAATTTGCCTACATTTGATATCAGGCAAGGTGAAATAAACCAGAGAAAATGGATGTACATGAATCAAAATGTGATATAAAAATTATAATAAAATATTAAATTACAAATAGCAAATACACATAAAATTCATTCAATATTATAGGTTTTTAAAATCCAAACACTCTAAAGTCAAGTAATTCTCAAATGTAGGCTTTCATAGTTACATACACATGTCAATATTTTATACATGATGCTATATAAGTACCCTTACATATTAAGGATGGGGATGGAATAAGATAGGGATTGACTCTGATTTCACGGTTATAGTGAACTCCCAGGTGTGGAAACTCCTTCCATCAATATGGGTCAAACATTCTTTGCACCTTATAATTTCAGAGTTGCATATAATACTTGAGAGGTTTAGTGACTGATCCTGGATTATATAGTCACAATGTGTCAGAAGCAGAAAGAAGATAAATAGATTGGGAAGTGATTATTTAGTTTTGCTATAACTAAATTTGTTCTAGACACTATGCATTTGTTTCTACAACTGTGATTTCATTCATATAAAGTATATATATATATATATATGTACATTTATATGTATGCCTATACTCAGACATATACATATACACACACATACATCTATATATGATACTGCAGTGTGAGAGGACATAATACAAATACATGAATCAATGTAGTAAAATAACAAGTATTTAATAACTCACATTTATATTGCGCCCCCAAATTTACAAAATACCCAGCAGAACATAATTATGTGACATAAGAAATTCTGGGCGTGTAGGTAGTAGGGTAGATAGTTTATTGCACTTGGCATCAGGAAAACCTGAGTGTAACCCTACCTCAGACACTTACAAGCTGTGTGGTCATGAGCAAATCACTTAACTTCTCAGTCTCATTTTGTTTATCTATAAAATGGGAACAATTTTATCATCTAAGTTAGGGTGGTGTGGTTGATGATGATCAAATGAAAAAAAATCTGTAAGAACTTTAAGAAACCTTATAGTGTTAGATACATGCTTGCTATTGTTTATTTAAAAAACAGTGGTATGACAATTCCATTTATATCTAATTTGAAAGTTTAAGAAAGGATTCATGAAGACAAAGGTAGAATTTTGACTGTTGGATCAAATTCCTAATTAGAAAACCTATTTCAGAATGAAGGTTCAGATTGAAAGATGATATGAGTTTAGGATTATGTGATTAGGAAGGTAATTTTGTATCAGGTTGTAGATAGTACATAAATGTTAAGTTAAAAGAGTTTGGATATAGATATTGGAAGACCAGGATGAAAAAGATCTCAGTTCAACTAAAAAATATTGAGCATCTACTATAAAAAAGCACTATGCTTTTTTCAATACTAAGACATACCGGTGATGTCATCAGTGTGATTATAACAAACTCCCAGATGTGGAAACTCCCTCTTTTGATATAGGGTTCCACTCCTTCCACAGAGAGAAATTATAACCTACCTACATCTTATTGTCCTGTGTGACTCCTGTCTGTATCTTCTCATAAATCATGAACAACACACTAAAGACCTTCTCTCAATGGTGCTTTATCATCAATGGAATAGATGTCTTTGGATTATCATTTGGTCTTGCTATGTAACCAATTCATTTTCTTTTGTAGTCTTTGACATATTAAAAATCAGAAAGTCATCAAACAAGCGTATTTCTAATGTTTTATCTTTCAAGGAATCTAGATTTTGACAAATATGGGAGATACTTATTTGGAGATGTTTTAAATCAGTATTTTGATCTACAAAATACATTTTTTTAAGAGTAAATGAAAAAGTACACATGGAGAGATGACAACTTTTTTTTAGTCAGTTGTGTGTCTAAAAAGACTGTCTGCTGGTAGTTTATTCTTATAAAGAATTTTTAAACATGAGAAAGGTAAATGGGTTTTTAGTTATTGATATTTCCTCCCTCAGTTTTTTGCTTTGTTTTTAAAAATAAGCTTCATGATTCTTTCCCAAGGGTAAAATATAACATAGAAATGATAAATGAACTCAGTGTCATTGAGAAAATCATTTAAGGAGAAAATGTAGAAGGGAAAGAAGGCTAATTTAGTAGAGAGCCTTGGAGTACATTCATACTTAAGGAGTAAGAGATGCATGATGAATCAGTAAAGGATACTGAGAAGAAAAGAACAGATAGGATATGATAATCAATATAGAATTGGTAGGTAGTTTTGAGCTATGGGAGACCCATTAGAGAGCAGTGCTAAGGAAATCAAAGGATGACAGGATGGTTAGCAATGCAAAAGCTGTAGAGAAGTTATAAAACAAGGCTAAAAAAAGACCACTGGATTCAGCAGTGCTACAATGTCAATAAAGCAGAAAAAATATATGTTGAAGTGAATGTATTTTTAGCAATACTTTATATGATGAATTGTAGAGAAGGAAAGATATGGGCTAATACGTTGTGACACTCAGTAGCCCTGCTAAAAGATATGAGTAAATAAAGGAGCATGAGAACAGCGGAAATTGGAAGGCATGTAAGGAACATCAGACATGCTTGGAGGAAGAAATTATAGGAACTTGCAACTAATTAGGTATTGGAGGTAAGAAAGAGTAATGAGTTGAAGATTATTCTAAGTCTCTGAGTCCGAATTATTGGAAATTGCAATGAGAAGCTAAAACATATTATGGATATTTATTGAGTTTGGGGGCATTCATGAGACCTCCAGTTGAGGATCTCCAAATGATATAAATTTTTGACAAGACCTCAGGAGAAGGGTCCATGTTTCATAAGTAACAAAATTTAACAAACTTAATTATTCCTCATGTTCCCCATACCATCAAACTCTGTTACTTTCCCATTCTTGCACTACCTTTTACAAATTATTATTATTTCAGACTTAGGACTACTTGCCAACTTCCAAGTTACCTGACCATTCATAGCTAATCCAACACTCCATGTATTACCAGAAGATGTCTTAACTCAGGAAAATATGGGTAAAATATATATCAAAATCCATCCCTGCTAGTAAATGAATAATTCCTTTCTAATTTGGTCCACATGTTAAATTTTAATAGAAAACATAAGACCAACAAATGACATATTTCTAACTTTGGTAGGAAGAACTACAGATTTCTATATACTGGATAGAGTATAGAGTCTAATAGGTGCTACTTTATTACAACTTTTCAGCACCTACATTGTCAATTAGTAATGAGGTACTTTGCATTTGGTAGCAGGCTTCTTTATGATATTTGGTTTTGAATGGTATACAACAAATAGCATAATGACAATCTGTTATCAACTATGTGATTCTCCATTACCAACATAATAAAATAAAACCATAAAGAAAAGTCAAGATAAGTCATCAATAGTTTCTCCAAAACAAGCATAATAAAGGACAACAAATGGTTAAGAAACATTTCTAAAAAGGTTAGCAAATATTAGCACAGTAGAAACATTTGGGGCACATAAAAATAAATTTATAATAGGTGCCTAAAAAGGTTTTCTATGGATTTAAAAAATTAGGCATTTAGAGAGAAAGAAAAAAATTGCGAATTGATAGAGAAAAATAAGTTATTAAGGGAAAGTAGGGAACAAAGTTATCTTTTAAGAAAGGAAAGACAATAAATCAAAGAAAAAAAAGGAAGACCACAGAATACATGACTGGTCAGGTATGAAGCACATATTAAGTGGCTCAAAAAAAAAAAAGGATTCATGGCATAACTTGGAAGGAGCTCCAAAGGCTATAATAAAATATAAATAAATACAAAACATATATAAAATGTAAATAAAAGATTCTTTAAATGTATAAAAATTACAAAGGTCAATTGCTGCTGGTATCACTTATTGCCTGAAATCCAAAATAGGCATTCGGGAAGGAAAAGAAGTTTTACAGAGAGACTAAATGAAATCTTGATCTTAATTTCTATCAAGCAAGCTTTTAGAGAAATTTTAATTAAAATCGGAAAAAAATGTCCTGGACTTTAATGATCAGCTTGTCATGATTGTATCATGATTACAGCTCCGATTCAGTATGACAAGGGGAAATGATAGATAGATTCTAGAATGTAATATTGACACAAGGATCTCCTAAAGATCTCTAATTTAAGTAACTATCATCCTGGACAAATAAACATCTCCTAAAATATCCCTTTATATGCTATTAGAAAAAATATTGACTGTACAAATCCAAAGTCTGAATGAATATGACTTTTCATGTAAATAATGTCCCTATTTCACATATTTCTCAGATCATAAACTTCCTAACCATACAAGAAACTTGAGGCCTCAGGTCACTCTCAAAGACAATAATTTTTAGAGAGTGACCTGAGGTTCACTGATGTTAGATGACTCATCAATTGTGCCATAACTGTTTCCGTAGGATTTGAACTCGGGTCTTCTCAAGTTCAATTCTGCTATATCACATTTCCTCTATATTAGATCAATACTTTATTTAACGTGTCAAAAAGTCATATAAACATGACAATGTAATGTATATGTACTGCACAATACAATATCCAATTCTCTTAAAATACTACTTTCTATTAAGGCAGTTTAAATCTTAAAGGGAAATTAGAAATGTTACTGTTGTTGAGATGCATGAATTATTGTACTTGGGATATTTTCTTGAGATGATAGACTTTTAATGAAATCTCTTTTAAATATTTTATAATGGCACAGCACAGATTCACAGAATTTTAGAGTTGGAATAGAAGTGGTGTTGAATAGGGGGAAGAAGGATGGACTTGGAATCAGCAAAGCCCTAAGACCAAATCCCTCCTCAGACACTTACTGGCTGCATGAGAAAAGGTGAGTCACTTGAACTCTGAACCTCAGTTTCATCAGCTGTAAGATACTTACATTACATGGTTGATGGGAAGGTAAAATATGACTATCTATATAAATATCAAGATCATTAAGGAACACAACCTACTCATTTTATAGTTAAAATTATAGCTCAAAGATGTGACTTGCTTAAGGTCACATAATTTTTGCTGTTCAGTTGTTTCATTCATGTCTGACTCTTTGTGAGCCGATTTGGGGTTTTCTTGGCAAAGAGAATGGAGTGGTTTGCCATTTCCTTCTCCAGTTCATTTTACACATGAGGAAACTGAGACAAACAGGGTTAAGTGCCTTATTCAGGGTCATACAGCTAGCAAGTATCTAAGGCCAGATCTGAATTTAGGAAGATGAGTCTTCCTGATTCCAAGCCCGGCATTCTATCCACTCTGCCACCTACCTACCCAAGGACATAAGATTAGGAAATGAAAAAGTCTGAAATAGAATTCAGGTCCTTGGCTTCTTTGTCCCACATGCAATGACTCTAACTAAATTAGAGCACTAAAGACATTTTTTGGAATTCTTAATATTTGGTACACAGATATAATCAATCACTAATGGGGTCTCATTGGGAAGAAAGAACTAATTTCCCAAAAGTACCAAATTTATTTCCTTTACTTTACATTGATGTAATTCAACTTTAAATTTTCCTCTACTTTGAGTTAAAATAAGAGAGTCAATACTATTTTACTTAATCCAATAAGAAATGGTATCCTATTCTCTTTTACTGTACATTGTAGAAACAATTCAAACTCAAGATTATACTGCTTTATTCACTTGTAGAATTCTAGTACACCAGTATGTTAATATAAATATTATAAACTGCTTTAAAAATAGCCAATCATCTGGGGGTAGCTAGGTGGCTAGGTGCTGCAGTGAATAGAGCGCCAGTGCTGGAGTCAGGAGAACCTGAGTTCAAATGCGACCTCAGACATTTGACACACTTACTAGCTGTGTGACTTTGGGCAAGTCACTTAACCCCAACTGCCCTCCAAAAAAAAAAAAGAAAAAGAAAAGTAAAAATAGTCAATCATCTCAATATCTGTTTTTCTCTTTTATTTGTTTAGTATTTAAAAGTGTAAACAACTTCTAACCAGGCATCATGATACTTACAGAAACCATTCTGTGCTCATGTATTAGAATCTCAGGGATAACATATTATAATACATTCAAATCTCATATTCTAAACAGCCCTTGAAATAGTCTCTGAATAAATACATTGTTCCCAAAGGAAATGGATCATTAGTTGAAGTGCATCCATTAATTTTATTACCTGTGCCCCATGCATAACAGACCGCTAAAGTATTTTTTAATTGTGGCACTATCCAACATCCAAGTACTTTGGAACTGGCACTTAATGTGAAGAATACCTCATCGAGTATGTTCATCTTTACTTGTGAATCCAGGATAGAATAATGCAAAACCTGTGTTTTTATACATCTTGGCATATAAATATATTTGCAATGACAACTTAAAATGAAGCTGGCTAATAAATGCTCTTATTTTGAATGCATTTTATTTTAAGCATCAAGTCATTACAAACTCATTTGGCATTCAATTTAAGGGCCTTCATCACAACACAAGATCACTCAGAATCTATGAATAGATGGAACACATATCGGAAACTAAATTATCAGAGGCTTCAATTAAAGCCAGTTTTGTTTTCATAGTATGGTTTATTTTTACATTTTTAATGTATTCTTGCAAGATTAATAGTTCACATAAAAGGCCAGCTGAAATATATACATTACTGTTTGACCTTTTCTCATCTTTTCTATTTCTAAATGTCCCTGAACTACCTACAATTTTTTTTTTGATTTCCTCATCCCAGAACCAAACAAACAAAAAATCTCCCCTAAAATCTTAAAGTACAAAAACTATTTTTCTAGGCCAAACTCTATTTTGAGACTAGAGCCATAGGAAATATGTCAGTCAAGGTTTATTGAATGTACACTGTTCATAGAATACCGCACTTTGTAGTGTGGAGATTTACAGAAAAATTGAAACAAAATTATATGGAACTGAAGAAGGAAGAAGTCATGTGGAAACAGTGGGTGTGACAGAGTTTTCATTACATAAGTATGGCAAGACAAGGAGAAATGAAACTTCCAGGTTGCCACATCATGTAGATTAAAGGTGAAAACAAAACCCTGATAGTCAAGCTATGATGGTTGAAGAGAAGTATTTTACATCTGTGGGCTAGACCACTCAATTTGAGAAGTTATGCACAGAATCATTCTGTATCATTCAAATTATATTTTATAAGATTAGTATTAATTATCTTAAGATCACAATCTAATCCTTAGTAATATTTATTGAGATATGCTTTTACCTTAATAAGGTAATCATTATGATATTTAAATATATTTTATTAAATTTGTTCTCCATAATCCTTGATTACTACATGGAAAAAAAATCATGTTTGAGATCTGTGAAATATTTTTAATCAGAGGGGTATGAGAGAGTGAGAGAGAGAGAGAGAGAGAGAGAGAGAGAGAGAGAGAGAGAGAAAGGAGGGAGAGGAATGGACAGGAGAAGAAAAGAAAGGAGAGGGGAAGATAGGAAAGCATAGGAAAGGAGGAGGAAGATTTGGGGAGAAAGCAGGGAAGGGAGGCCACTTTTCAAGATTCAAAGTAAATGTAAGAAAGCATTTCTAATGGAGCCTGGGGAAAGCAAAGATTAGATTAAGCCAAAATCTTTGGGGCCAACACAACTTTCCTCCTTCTTGTTATTGAAATGAATGATAATGTGCTGCTGTAGGACTGAGTCTGATTATCCTAAAATGCAAGAAATAATAAAACCCTCAAAGTATTACTCAAAAGGAGGTGAGAAAGTATAGGGTAGATTGGAATTAGGAAATTTAACAGTAACACCAAAGAGCTTACTGATGCAGAAACCTATCTTTTAAATGCTGATATTTTCACCCAGATGCTATAAGACTGTGAATAATGAAAAGCATAGAAAGAATCAAATTTGTGCATGACCCAAAGGAGTGGAGAGGGGTGCGTTCTTGGTAAAAGTAGAAAAATCAAGTAAGATGTGTGCAAGAAGAGATGAAAAGGAGCATCTAAGAAATATGATTTTTAAAGACTTTCATTGATTATATAGCAAGCCCAGTATGACATTGTACTCAGAAAATGTTAAAATATATAGGAAAAGAAGTCTCTAGCATATTGAGTAAATTACGAGAGAATTATAGGAAGACATGGATGAGGATAAAGAAGCATGGAGAGTTGGGATTTTCTCAGGTACAGGGAGTTTCCACTTTGATGAGATCAGCTAGTCATCAATATATTTATGTGAAAGTATTAGAATGCATAACTGGTAAGGATTAGTGAATAATTTACTTAATTGCTACTTTGAATTCTTTTTTTAAAGAAATTCCTCTAATTTTATATCAAACTAGTTACATTCCTATAAGTTAAACTGTACAACCTACTTTTGTCACAGCAATATTGTGAGGTAAAAACTTCATCTACAGATGAGAAAACAAACTCAGAGAAGTTATTTGCATATTGCATGACACAAACAGTGTCAAAGGCAGGATTTGAACCCTTTATTCCGCCCAATTAAATTACAGAGTTTTTCTCACTATGACACTGACTTTTTTTATCCATATCTTTTTAAATTTTTTTTTTTTAATGTTTGGAAAAGTCTGCTAATCTCTCTCTCCCAATTAGCCATGACTGCAAGACACCTAGTAGCCAGATTATAAAGTTATAAAAGTTATATAGATTATAAAGTCACTGCTACTAGTTTACCACTCACCCTAATTAAATCAAGGAAATAAACAGTCTCTTGAATTGTAAATCTACAGCCCGAGGCAAGAAAATGAAGGCAATCAACACAGAAAATTTCTCTAGAAAATTTTTCATGCCAATCTGGCTTTTCTTTAATTTCTAGCTCTGGTTCAGACCATTCACAGTCCCTAGTTTATAAGTGAATGTGTCATTTTGTGAGATGCAATGGATTTGAAGAAATCATCACAAGCAGAAGGAAAGGAGAAAAGAAGAAATGTAAAATAAATGTACGGATATATAGCTTTTAAATTTGTGTTTTGTATCACCCACATAAATACTCCCTTGCAACATTACAGATTAAGCCTTTTTCCCTCTCTTACATTACATATGTAATGTACAGATATATCTGTATATATATATATCTGTATATATATATATATATATATATACACACACAGATATATATGTATATATATATATATATATATATATATATACACACACACATATGTGTATAGGTACATGTGTATGAATATATATGTATATATGCATGTGTTGTGTGTGTGCTTGTGTGTGTATACCTTACTATTTGCACACTGAACACAAGAATTGCTCAACACCAGGAGAATGTTTCATCCATAACTTAAAGCAGTAAACCTTATTCCATAACCTATTTTATTGAATTTAAAAGTAGCACATCCAAAGAAATTCTATTAATAAAAAGACAAGGCAGCACAATAAGCATCATTGGTACTTGACCCCTATTTTGAAGGCTTGAGGCATCAAAAAATTAAGCTTCTTGGAGGAGCTTCTCAAAGCTTTAAGAAATCAAGATTAGTTATTCAGCATTGCTTGATAATTCTGTAAGAATGTTCTTGACCCTTTCAGCAGGACAGCCATTAATTTCATCCAACAGGAAGCATCTCTTCACAAAAGACTTCAGAAATGACTGTTTTTGCTGATTAGTTGTGCTTCATCTCTACCACATGTGGAATTGAAGGAAATGACTTAACTGTAAATGGTTTGGGGATTAGAATAAATGGGGGAAAAAAATCAACTTCCCAATGTTAGTGAAGTTTTTTGATTACTAAAATGGATTAATGAAGGAAACTCTATAACTAGGAAAATCTACTCTAGTTTTATGACTCTTAAAAAAATCTGAACATTAAAGACAGTTGAGATTTTGAAAGGTAAGGATAAATCCAGAGGAGGATATCCCATGTAAAGGCAGAGGCCTGAGGAGAGGCAGAGAGGAAAGGATGCACTTTCATGTTTGCAGAAAGGCAAATAACTCATAAGGTTTCTATGAGAATACAAGGAGATAAGACTGGTAGGCTGAAGACAGAGAACTGGACCAACGTTCATTACAAAGAGTACTCAGTATGGAGTCAGTGTACCTGGGTTGCAGAAACTTCCTACCTGTATGACCTTAATTGGTCAAATAATTTAAATTCTTAGGTTTTGGTTTCTATATTTATAAAATGAGGATGTTGGGTTGAATGGTCTTCTTATGTTCCTTCTAAATCTACTTAGTATATGTGTGATTTCTATATTAAAACCATTCTTTTAAAATTCATGTCATTAAAAGTTTTAACTGTTAAGAAAATTACTTCTGTTTCATTAACAGCATTATATTTTTACATCTCAGTAAAGTTTTTTTTCATTTATATATGATTGAGGCCAACTTGTAAACTAATTTCTTTTTTGAATGAGTCAATTTCTGTGTTATACAATACATAAAATCACATATATTAATAGGTATCAGCACATACCAGCAAGACTCTAATATAGTGCTACTTATTATTAAACAAATGTAACAATGTATTTACCCAAATGACTAATGGTCTCCTTTACAGCAATTACTTTGAGAGGCAATACATTGCCTTTATATATCTCCAAACATACTTAAATTGCATTTGGGAACTTCAATGCCTGCCTCTACAGCAGCAGAGCTTCTAGAGATTAGGGGTTAGTCTGGGCATTCTTCTGATACCAGTATATTCCTTCCTCATAAAAAATCCACTTAGTGTCAGTCACAGTCTTTCCACTCTAGAGAAATAATCACATTACAGAAAGAATGTATACTTTACCAAGTAAATGATGGAAGAAAAATGACAGAAAGAGAACTCAGAAATTTTGAGGTTATTTTTATATTCTTAATTCTGATGATTGTCTTGTAGCAATATTTTGAATTAACTGTGAATTATTTTCATAGAAAAGCATCTATCTTTCTTGACATTTACTGTAGGTGAGACATAAACACAAGCCTAATTGCCTATCCTGTAGGCAGTATCTTTACTGACAGAATGAAGCTAAACATTAGGAATTGTAGTAAGTCATTCAGAGGATCTGGATAATTTAGGTTAGAATCCCTTTTTCTTCCCTTTGCCTCCAACATAGAAGTTCTCTTTCTTCTCAAATGCCAAAATTTATATATGAATCATGTGGAATGTCATAGCTCAAGAGCCAGTAGGTCCCTGATGACTAGTGGAGGTCTTCAAGCAAAAACTAGATGACTATTTGTCAGATGAGTTTAAGAGGAGATTCTTGTCCAATTTGGACTAGATTCATCTCTGAGATTCTGTGACTCTGAAAATGTACTACATTCCAGCACAGGGAACAACTTGTTTATCCAGTCAATGGTAACTCTATTAAAAAGCCTCAATTATAAAAAGAAATATTTTCATCTAAATGGTAATCAGTGAAATACTAATTATTATAGGTAATTTCTCATCAATATTTATCCTTCTTTACTTCTGTGCCAATTTAACATAGTAGCACAGTAGATACAACACTGAACCTAGAGTCAAAAAGACCTGAATTCATTTCCATACTCAGACATTCACTGGTTGAATGAGCATGGTGGTCAAGTCACTTGAACTCTGTCTGCCTTGGTTTCTTCATCCCTAAAATGGGGATAATAAGGACCTACCTCCCACGGGTTGAGGATAAAAGCAGAGATTTGTAAAGTGCTTTACAAACTTAAAAATGCTATAGAAATGCCTATTACCATTATTGGCACTGTTCACCTTCCACTCTTTTTTGCTACTTTCACTTTTCTCTTGGCGCCTATGACAATTTATTCTCTTAGTTCTCTTGCCTCCCCATCTTTCTTCCTCTTGCTCTCCAAGCTTAAGCATGAGGATTAGATTTCTTCCTCCTGTTCTGCAAATTTAGGCCTTTCCCAACATTTTGGTCTTAAATATTTTATCTATCATATCTATCTATCTATCTATCTATCTATCTATCTATCTATCTATCTATCTATACATATAGATATATATATTCTTTCTTAGGGATCTATGCATTCTTATGGCTTTATCATCTCTGGGTACACTTAAATTTCAATGTCCTGTGATTTCATTGGTGTGAGCAATTTATTCACTGGTGGAGACTACAATTCATCCATGATTTAAAAGAAGGTTGTTTATTTATCTTTGTATAAATGACTCCCCAAACTCTACAAACAATCTCCCTCCCAAACTCCAGAATCATATTTCAGTCAGCAAATATTTAAGGCAACTATGCACCAGGCACTGTTAGGTATTGGAGCCCAAAAACAAAAATTAAACCATGCCTACCCTCAAGGAGCTAACATTCTATTGAGAAAAAAACACACATGTAAATAAACAAAACATATATACAAAGTTTAAACACAAGGTAACTTCGAGGGTATTAGGAAAGACTCAGAAGATTTGATCTTTAAAGAAAGCTAGAAATTCTGAGAGTCGTAAATAAGGATGGAATAAATTTCAGGCATGGCAGAATCCTATATATGCCTTTCTAGGCATAGATGGAAACTAAAGTGGAATATAGTATGTGAGGAACAGCAAGAAAGCCAGTTTGGCTGGACCATAAAGTTCATAAGGGGAATAATGTGTGTGTATACACATATATACATATATAAACACATATATACATACATATATGTGTGTATATATATATATATATGTAAAATAAGGTACATTAAAATTTTAGTTTGGATTAAATAAGATGAGTGCTTTGCAAACCATAATATGCTCGAAGAATGTTAGTAAGAACAATTACCTGTTATCTTATAATAATAGTTTGTTGTTGTTGTAAGTCATGTTATAAACAACAAACAGGAGTTTATATTTGGTCCCAAAAGGGAATAATATTGGGTCTTTCTGAGCTTTGTGCTCTAGAAATGTCACTTTGGCAGTTGTGTAGAGGATAGAATGGAGATATAAAAGGCTTAAGGCATGGAGAGTAATTGACTATTCACTCCTTTGATCGAGACATAATGAGAACTAAAATACAACAGTGGCTGAGCGAGTAGAGAGAAGGTGACAGAGGTAATATGTACCAGAAGTAGAACTGGCAAGACTTGACAACTGCTTGGATAGTTGACATGAAGGAGAACTGTGTCAAAATTGACTCCAAAGTTGTGAACTTGAGTAACTAAAAGGATGATACTGAAATAAGGAGGATTGGTAGCAATGAGGAAGACTGGAATAGGAATAGATTCAGGGAAAATTACTGAGTCTGTTTTAGACACTATAAGTTTGAGATGAGAGTTGAACATCCAGTTTGAAATTACTACTAGGTAGTTGGTGGTGTGGACACCTGGACAGGAGAGAAAGTAGAGCTTGATAAGTAAATGAGAGAGTCATTTACAGAGAAATAAGTGAACACATAAGAACTAATTACATAAACAGTAGAAAGAGAATAGTGAGAGAAAAGGGTCCAGAACAAAACTTAGGAGTAAATCTAAAGTAAAGTGGTCCTAAAAGGATGATGATCCAATGAAGAATACCGAGAATTGGTCAGTTGGGTAGACAAAACTGAGAGAGCAATATCATGAAAACCCAAAGAGGAGAGAATATCCAGCCATGTATGGTCAATAGTGTTGAATGCTCCAGGTAGTTCAGGTAGGATGAAGATTAGGCTGTAAAGAGATCATTGGTAACTTTGAAGAGAGTAATTTCAGTTGTCTGATGAGGAAGGAAACTAGACTAAAAGGCACTGTGAAATGAAAGAAGAGAAAATGTAAGCAACAAGTGTTGGCTGCTTTTTTATGAATTTGGCTAAGAGAGGAAAGATATAAGAAAACAGTTTGAGGGACAGTAGGGTAAAGTGTTATGCCTTTGATTTAAGGATGAGGAAGAGGTGGAAGTGTTTATATTTGTAAGCAACAGGAAATGTGCCAGTAGATAGAGAATGATTGAAGACTAGAAAGAGACAGATGGTGATTGACACTGCAGCTTGTCAGGTAAACATAGAGGGATAGGCCTGAGCTAAGAGAAAGGCCACTTCTTTGTCAAGGCCTATACTAAAAAAGGAGAAAAATAGCAAAAATATTAGGAGTTTCAGCAGTAGGGCAGAAGAGGGAGTTCATGGCAAATGGTTTCAATTTTCTGAGATATGAGGTCAGCTTCTCTGGTGAGAGAGTAGGAGGAAGCTTAATAACACAAAAGAAAGTCTGGAGTAGTCTCTGTAGGGACAGATAGATAAAGCATATTAAGCATTTTGTGCTAGACTCTGTACATTCTCATTATATTTAGTATAGAGTAAACACTCAAAAATTGTCTGTTGTTGTTTTAGAATTTATATTATCTCTGATTTTCATTAACTCAATTTTGCAAAAAATAAGTACAATAAGATCTAAATTAAGTTGTCAAATTTTGAGTTTGTCTGATGCTTAATTATATATATATATATTTGTAAAATTTAAGATATTACTATTTTAGTCCCATATAATTTTCAATTAAGATGTACAAGATTTTTTAAAATAAAAGTTTATTTATATTCATTTTTTCAATAAAGAATGATTTTTTGGGGGGGGGTAAGGGTGTTTTATTATTCTCAGAAGAGGAAAATTGTGAAAGTGAAAGCGTGAAAATCATATGTAGTACTTTGAAAGAGTAATTGTTTCTTTTGTTTCCAGTCTATGATAAAAATGAAAAAAAATTATCACTGATAGTTTATATGTCAGAGCTGACTTCTAGCTATTATGGAATCTGCTTAAGAGACAACTAGGTTGTATAATGATTAGAGGGAGGTGCTGAACCTGGAGTCAGGAAGACTTCAGTTTATTTCTAGCCTCAGCCATTTATGAGCTATATGATTCCAGGCAAGTCACTTAACCTGTCTGCTTCAGTTTCCTAATTTGTAAAATAGGAATATTAATGATATGCATTTTGTATTGATCTTGTGAATATAAAAAGAAATAATATTTGTAAAGTATTTTGTGAAACACTTTATATCAAAATCAAAAAAATATCAAAAACATAAATAATAGCTACTGTTATTTTTGTGGTTATTCTTAGGGAACACTGGTGAGGGAACCCCTCCTATCACTATAGATCTCCAGTTGCCCTGCAGCATTCGCGGAGGGTTGCCTACCATGTTCAGAGGGCAGGAACTAAGCCCCAACTTACTCCAAGGACAACTGTCTGCCTGTCTGTCTTTTAATTACAACTTCAAAAATAATTTCTGGCAACATGATTTTAAAATGTTCTTGGTTATCTCAATTTCCTGTACATGTGTGTTATATTCATCTGGAAGCAAAGTGAAAATATTCCCACCCACCCACCCCCCTTTGGCATTGAGAAATAATAATAATAAAAGAAAACCTTCCCTTTAATTTCACTTTGAATTCATCAATGAATTTTCTAATACAGTTCTTGTGATAAAAATATAAACCTATGTGTTTATCAAATCCCTAAGAAGATTATCTAAATCAACTCTATGTAATTACCATTCACCATCTGTTCCACCAGTGCCTGAGCTGATCTGCTGGCATCTTGTAGTTTTCTGTACTTCTCGGGCTTTTCTCGCTCTATGGCCTGCAGCATGACAGTAAAGGTGAGTATTTTAATACAGGCATTCTGAAGCTATACATAATCAAAACTTCCAAAGATCCTTTCTAGTCTTGAGCTATTTTATGGTC
>CM053580.1:170104218-170129151 GCA_028627135.1 Pseudochirops cupreus | reverse complement strand
CTTAGTTTTAGACAAAAATACAGACTCCTTTATATCCAAAATAAAGCTGAGTACTATATGAGGATGTAGTGTATAAAGCATGCAATCTAGGATCTTGTCCTTTTGAAACAATTCTTCAGATGCTCCCATTTTTTGAAGGGAGAAGAGATGATTTGTTAAGTCACAACATTATGAACCCTTTTTCCATTTTTCCTAACTGGATTTAGATTCCTGAAATATGAAAGTAAAAGTATTCCTTAAATTAACAACAGTTATTGTTAAATTGTATATTGAACTGACAAATATCTCTCTAGAGGGAAAAGGTATATAATAATTTAATAAGAGCAAAATATATTTTAAGTGACTAACAGTAGAAAGTTCCTATAATCATTTTTAATTTCAAATAGTCAGGTTGTATTGTGTGCTATTTGCCCTTAAACATAATTAAAGACAGTTAAAGTCTCCCATTGTTCAATTAACACAGGATGAGTATTTTACTCTATTCTTCACAGATAATGCAATTGCAGATCTAGACCTTAGAGATAATCCAGTCAAACCCCCAAAGCCATAAAGGTTACAGCAGGAAATGACGTTAGAGTCATTTTACAGATGAGGAGAGATGCCCAGAAAGGTGAAATGGCTTGTCCAAAATCACACAGCTAGTCAGCGGCCAAACCAAGATGAGGACTCAAGTTTCCTGATGGCATATCATGGCATATCAAAATATCAATATAACACATCCTCTGTACTTTAGAGCAGATGAATTTTAATGACTGAGCTCTTTCTCTAAAATATATTTGTTACCATAGGTCTTTGAAGCAATTTATTAATTTACTAAAGACATAAGTGGGAGAATATATAAAGGTACATATGCCTTCTGGTACCTTAAAATGTTCCTCACATAATAACATAGAGATGAAAATGTAGATTTCACATGTACTTTTAGAAAGAGATTAGGGCCTCTAGAACTATTTTTTCCAGCATATTAGACAAAAATAAAAATCCATGGTGTTTTCCTTGTAGTTTTTTATTTTACCTATGCCTATATTATTTTCAGATGTTGGAAACATTCAATAGAATTTATCTATTCATTTAAAAAATAAGCCTATGAATTAGGATTCCTGAATTCAAGGTCCAGATTTATTGCAGAATGGAAAAGTGGACTCATAATACTCTATAATATCAAATCTGATGTAATTCTAGTATATCAAACATTTTTTCAAGTGAATTCAAACAAGTCAAAAATGAGTTATGAGAACATAATGGCAATTTAGTTTTCATATCTGTACTTTAAAAGTAGCCAGTGATTTTAAACTATCAATAATCTGGAAGTCTGTTAAATCACAATGATCAGGAACTCCAAATGAGAAAAATATATTTTAACACTTTGAACACTTTGAATTCTACTTGCAAACATCAGTAGCTACGGTTATGGAACTCTGGTATAGTCTGTATCATATAACAATTTTAGTTACAACATCTTATGGATCACTTATGGATCCAGTGATGCAATGACCACACAAGCTAATTGGTGGATTATGGGATTGTTAAATCTGAAAAAAAAAAGATAAAATCTTCTTGAAATAATAAAAAAGTAATAATAATATGAACCCTACCATGTTTAACACTATCTAACTGGGCAAGAACAGAAGCAGATACTTGGAAACTCCAATTTGTTACTGTTTACTGCCTGTTTGCCTCTTCAATTTCTGTGAAGTTCATCCTCTACCTCCCTATCTCTGTCAGGTTATTAATGTATCTGTGTTCTAATATTTTAGGAATGTTACCTATTAAAAGATAAATGCCAGTTGCAATGAGCTACAGGCTCCTCGAAGAATTTAGATCATTTAAAAAATAGAAATATTCAGTGTTATTCACCAGAGCTCTAGGGACAGAGATACATTTGAAACCTTTCAATTTGTGAACCATAGTGGCAAAAGACAAACACAAATCAAAAGGGGTTAATGAAAGACATTTTTAGTGGATCCTCTTTTCCAACAGAATTATTTCTGTCCTATCTAGGTTACCATTTTTTTTCATTTGTTTTCTGATAAGGCACATTAGAAAATTGTGTAGTCCTATGCAAGATGGGCTTAAATATGACACACATTCTGAATTTCATAATGATATTCTAAGCCTACATAGGCTTAGGTAGAGATTTCATTAGTATTTTCAAAAGAGAGAGTAGAACTATTGAATTTGGGTCCCTCTGTGGATAGCTATAGGCTAAAATACTTTTTTTGATTATCTTTAGTGTTGTCCTCTTCTAGACACCATACAAGTTCTCAACATTATTCCTAAAAGTGAAAACAAAGACTGAACTTTTATAGGTTGGTTTAGCTGTCCTGAGATGTCCCTTCTAACACTGGAATTCTAGAATTTGGTAACCAATTAGCAGGCACTGGTGCCACTTTCAGGAAAGATGAACTCGCATGGTAACTGAAGAAGGTTAGAGGTGATATATCTGGGAACTAGGAGGTTAACTCTGTTTTAACCGATCTGAACTGTTGACATAACCATTAAACTCAGTTCTGCTTGTTCTTAGCGGGAAGTCAGAAAGACCTGAGTTTGAATCCTTCTTCAGACACTTACTAGCTTCTAGTTACATACTATTGTGTGTGATTCTGGGCAAATCACTTCCTGTTTTGTGGCCTCATATATTGATTTTTAGGGAGAAGGAGTTAGATTTGATCACCTCTGGGGTGCTTTTGAGTTTTAAGTTTCCTCTTAGGATCTCATTGAAGTATCTATGTCCAACTACTAAATTATCAAATAAACATTGGCATTTATTTTGTATGTATTTATATGTACATGCTAATAATAAATCACAGCATTTACATTCATTTTCATTTAGTAGTAAGGATTAATGAATACCGGATAACAAATATTGATTAATAGAATGCTAAAAGTTTACTGGGGTCTTATTTTCCATGGTTGTTGAAACAGGGCGTTCTGGCCTGAAATTCAAAGGAAGCTTCTTATTAATTTAAAGCACAGACCACTGTTTCTCAGATCTGCTTCCACTTGAGTGAAAGTAAAGAAATGGTTAGGGAAAAGGAAGAAAGAGTTTTAAAAGACTGTTACAAAAAAAAATTGACCTTATGATTTTTTCATCAAAATGGGAGTCAAAGTTTCATACATTTTTAAAAGTATCTTTCTTCTAGTATAGCATCATCAACTTTTTGGATCAAATTCTATCCAGGAGGTATGTCTCACAGTTTCTAAAGCACTGAAAAATGCTCATTTCAAGTGCAAAAATAATTAAGCTATTATAGGAAAATATATCATTAATATTTCCTATAGGAACATATTCCTATTCTCAAAATGTTAGTTCACAAAATTCTAAAAATATATTTTTAAAATTATTGAATTTAAAAATATGAGCTTAAATGGGTAAAGGACAACCTAATCATAGAAACAAAAAAAAAAAACCCCACCATATTTTTATGCAGAGTTAACAAGAAAGGGGAGTTCTGTGTTTCTGGGTTAATAAGATCATATGATTGCCTCTAAGGTCCTATGACATCATTCATTAGAATCTCTCAATATCCCTCTGTTTAATGCAATTATACCTAAATACTTAAAAGATGAAATAGTTAATAGTTAGCAAATAGTGAGATACTTAATTTTACTTGACCCTATCCAGATTAATATAATATCACTTATTATCTTACTATATACATATATATACATATATATAACAAATTGTATGTATATATACATATACATATACATATATATATACACACACACACACACACACACACACACAGAGGGTTGTTGTTTAATGTTGCAACTATTGAATTATAAATATGTGTTAACTAGCAAGTACATTCTGGTGTCCTTTAGGCTATCACTATACAAGTGACATAAACATATCAAGAAATGGTAAGTCTTGCTATTTAGGTCACTTTTGTAGCCTAAAGTTCATATGCTCACATACAAATTACCTCTTATTAATCAAGTTTTTCATTTGAAAATAATTTTACAATAGCTAATAGGGCATAAACAGAGTTCCAAATGGCAGGCCCTTAAAGAACAGAAGTATGTGTCCTAGAAATTTTCTCTAGTATCTTGTATTTTTCATATGAGTTCAGCTTTTAATTAAAGGCTTTCATCATAATGAAGAGTAAAAGTTATCATTATGAAAGGGAAAATGTGACCAAATTTAAGTCTGTTATTTATGAAAACTTAGGAAGTTGACTTGCTACTGGTAGATTCATTATATTGCTGTCCTTAGAAGAGAGAACTGAAAGGAAAATGATTGGGGGAGGGGATAGATGATAACTTTTACCAAAAATTAAAAAAAAATTAAAAAAACAATACTACTCAGGTTCATGAGAAACCCCCATGATGCTGAATGGCATATGCATCTTGATTAACAATTGAAGAACTTAGAAGCTTTAAGAAAAACAAAAACACCTAAATGTGATTTTTTAAAATCTGAGAAATTCCTCTTAGTGTCTACAAAGAATTTTCTTTTTGGACCTATTATCTTACCCACAGAAACCTGCTTGGAAAGGAAACAGCCTTCCTTGAAAAAAAATGAAAATGAATGCAATAAATATCCATTATCACTTTAATGTTTATGTATGTAATTTTATGCACACACATATATGTTTGTGCACGTGTACATACACACATAAGTACATATTCATGTATGTATTTGTGTATGTATATACATACATATATCCATATTCGTTGAGTATAGAATTCATACATATATGTAACCTAAGAAAAGGTAGGCAGCTAATTTTATATTCTATTTGAGTCAGCAAATAAAAATGAGGCTTCAAGTTCACAAGGGTGACTCAAGAGGAATCAGAAAGTCACTTACAGTGTACTGTATACTATTCAGCACATTCAGTTTGTCAGTTGAGACATTATTGACTAAATGTAAATTACTCCTAAACAGGCTAACAAAAACTTTTGATGCTATATTTATCAGGGAGAAACCCAATGGTTCTACCTTATGAAAACTGACTTAAAAGAGGTAAGATTAAAAGATAAGCTGGAATCCCCTACATGATTTAAATCAATAGTAATTTTTTCAAATTTATACTCAAGGTTCCTATACAAGATGATTTATAATTGTATTAGTTGAATATGGAACAGATGGCTCTTTAAACATTTTAAAAGTGATCTTCTCAAATGATATATATTCTCATCATAGTTTCTATTTTAAAACAATTTAAAGGCAATATTTCACCTTTTCTCTCATTAAAAAATATATCAATATGATGAAAGCACAAATAATGTGAGCTTCCTTATATTTAAAATAGGAACAGAAATATGTGTGGTTATTAATGTTAGTTAAGAAATGCTGCTGTCACTGCAACAGCCATTCCCTATGAACCCAGTAAAGATTTTGATTAATATTTTTCATTCATAGATACCAAATGATAATGCTACCCATGAAATTCTTTATCAGATTTTCTGACCATTGCCAGAGGCTCTGCTGAGAATGATAAATTCTCTGGCTAGAAGTATTTTTTTTTTCCTCTAAAACAGGCATATCTCGTAGCAAAGATGAGATTTTTCTGGAGAGGAGGTGAGCACATGAAATCTCTCAAAATTCTATAAATATTATGAAAGTATTCTGAAAAGATTTGGTTGAGATAGTTTCAACCTTGTAACTTTTTCAATACCTAATAATATTGCTGGCTATTTATATATGAAGAGAACTGCTCAGCATTTCTCCATATGTGCCTTCCTAGCCCAGAGAATTTGCTTTGCCTTTTCAGAAGAGTATAGATTCTGTGTGTGTGTGTGTGTATGTATTGAGAGAGAGAGAGAGTTGACGACCAATTCTTAATTTATATCTATAAAGAAGAATTATTAGCAAATCTGTTACTACAGGATTCTCATATGAAGAATCTAATGATAATTGTGTACTGGTCTCATTAAGAAAAGAGCTACTCTTTCATAAATTGTTACATGAAAATATTGACTGAGGCTTAGACAAATACAAGAATCTAATTCATACCTATATAATTTAAGCATCTTATACATTAGTAATATGTATTAATGACTAAAAAGAAGTTCAAACTATTATTATTATAGTTGACAAAATCTAAATAATGCTACCTTGAAGTTTTCTAAATTAATACCTCTTTTAAAATGTCATACAAAGTTTGGTCCTTGGTCCTAAGCAGATCAATTTCCTTTCCTTAGCCAACTCTATTTTAAAAAGTGGAAGCAGATATGATGCTTTTTAGACAATAGTCAATGTAAATGAATATCTTAACTGTATAAATTGTAATTAGATCATTGATGAAAATGATATCTAATTAGCAACAATATAATCAAGAAGTAGTCCGTCAACTTTGACCTCAGTTGGTATTTTCAAGACTTAGATATGGACATTAAATTGGCATATTATTTTCATCATTTTCAACATTAACATAATTATACAGTATACTTTGGACTTCTTCAACTAAACATTACTTAGGAAAAAGAACAAAAACTAATGCATAAGCCTACATTGACTTTTTCTTTGAGGTCTGAAAGGTTGCCTTCTTTTCTATATATTGCAAATTCAGGGCTTTGCAATACAGCTTCTGATCGAGTCATCCAGCTGTGAAGTTCGGTTGTATCAGCATCAAACCTGATATGTGAAAACAAACAAACATAAAATCAGACAATATAATTCCTTCATTAGTGATCTATTAAAACTGTTAGGAAAACTTACCGAAATTTCCCTCTTACCTAGCCCTTATCCCTTTATCATATTTATGTTGATGACTCATAGATTATATATCCAGCCACAGTCTTTCTTCTGAGTTCCATTATTGTGTTACTAACCACCTAGTGAATATTTTTATCTAAATGCCCATTAAGCATTTCAAACTCAAAATCTCCGAAACAGACTAATTATCTCCCAATTCCCCCCCCCCCCCCCCCCACCAATTCATCCCTCTTCTAAACTTTGCTCTTTCTCTTAAGGACAGCAACTCAGGTTTATAAACTCCTTGTCACCCTTAATTATTAAGTTTTACTCATTCAACTTGCCCAATGAATTGCAAAATTTTGTCATTTCTAGCTCCCCAATGGTTTTCATTCACTCCTCCTTTCCTCCACATATACAACCAAGCTTTCATTGTCTCTTGCCTGGACTTCAGCAATAGCCTCATAATTGTTCCACTTCCTACGTCTCACCCTTCTATAACCTATTCTTCACAAACTGCCAAAGTGATTTTTCCCAAATCATAGATCCAACCATGTCACTCCCCAATTTCATCAATTCCATTATTTCCTCATTACCTCTACAAATAAACATAAACTTGTAAATTTAATATCTTAAACCCTTCCCCACATGGTCCCAATCTACTTTTCTTAGTGTTTCCCATTTACTACACAGGCCAGTTGAACTGGTATCCTCAGCATTCTCCATATACAATACTTCATCTCTTGTAGTCCTCCATGTGTGGAATGCAACTCTTCCTCAGTTCTATCTCTTAGAATTCCTCAGATCATTTAAGATTTAGGGCAGACACATTGTCCATGAAGACTTCTCCCTAGCTTTTCCAAAATGATCTTCTATTCACTTTGTATATGCTTATCTTTGTAAGTTATCTTCCTCATTTGAATAACAGCTTCCTGAAGATACTCTTCTTTCTTTTGGCTTTGTTTCTTCCAAATCTTAGCATAATTAATGCTATACAAAGGCATTTAATTGATGCTTGTTGATTCATTAATTCATTATATCAGTCACAATTTATTAAGGGCCTACTGTGGGTCAGGCACTCTGCAAAGTACTGGGAATACAGAAAGAAGCAAAAGCCAGTCCCTGCCCTCCTGGAACTCACGTTCCAGACAACATACAAACAAATATAGACAAAGCAATCTGTATACAAAATAAATAGGAAATACTTATCAGAGGGAAGATACTAGAATTAAGAGGGGTTAGGGAAGGTTTTCTCTAAAAGATGGGATTTTAATTGCAAAAAGAAGGAAGCCTGGGAGGTCAGGAGTTGAGCAGAAGTGGGAGAACATTCCAGGCATGAGCTAAGTAAGAGAGAATACTATCCAGAGTTGAGAGATGGAGGGTCTTGTCTGTGGAAGAGTCAGGAGGGCAGTGTCACTGTATCAAAGAATATGTGCCGGGGAGGAAAGTGTAAAAAGACTAGAAAGGGAGGAGGGGGCCTGAATGGGCTTTGAATGCCAAAGAGATCATTTTGTATTTGATTCTCCAGGCGATAGGTAGCTACTGGAATTTGCCTTCGAGCAATATCTGAGTTCAAATCCTATTTCTATTATTTAATAAGGGTTTAATCTCTCTTGGGCTCATTTTCTTCATCTATGAAATGAAGAGATGGGTCCAAGGGGCCTCTGAGTTCCCTTCTAACTCCAAATCATGACTCTATGATCTGATAGTCTCTAGCACTTGTCTGATCATTAATTTGGCGTTTAATGTTGTACTGCCTTATTTTCTTTTTAAATGTTTCACCTGGTTTATTTCCCAAACTAAACAATAAGCCCTTCAAAGTAAGAGACCATTCTGTATGCTTCTTTTTTATCTTCAATGAAATGGGTAGAATGAAGATAAATGAATGTGTGTTTCCTGCTAAGGAAACAAAATGGAGGAGACATTTTCTCTGATTCTCTTGACCCCTAAAACTTCTCCAAAACAGAAATGATGCACCAAAAATAAACTCCACCTGTCTCCATGATTTAGGTTACCCAGAAGCCAAAAGATAAAAATATATGGCCTTATGTCTACAATGAACTCACTCAGCACCCCTCCCCCACATCCTATGCTGACAACAATGAGAATGAATTAACCACACCTACCAACAAAAAAAATTAACCCCACCACTTGGTTTCCTCTCCCTCTTTCCAGGGCAGTGGACACCTTAGCTCCTATCTTTGGAAGTCTCCTTGGGCAAGGACAGAAAGCCAGCCCCTCAGCATCATCACCTTAGGCTACAAAGTACTATGAAGGACATCATTCTGTGCTGTAAAGTGTCTTTGTCAGGATCAGAAGGGAAAGAGGCAGGACATATATCTTAACTTGAAATAGATCACAACATTACATTCTACCCCACCCAGTTCCCATTATCCCACGACCACAAAGACCCAAATTACAACAGTTAACACAATAGCACGTAGCAGTTCTATGAACTGCCAATGCCTGGCTAGAGAAGTGAGGGACAGAGTGAGTATGACAGGATATGAGGACAGAGCATAGTGTATATGGGGGTTGTGTGCCATCCCACTAAGCCTGAGGGAAAGTACTTAGCATTTAGACAGGAAGTCCATTCAAAAGTCACTTAAGACAGACAACTAGGCCTACATACTAGGAATTGTCCAAAACAGGAAGACGCTGAGATACTTTGAGATTCAGTCACCAAAAAAGCATCCTCAGAAGGGAGGGAGTCAGAGTCAGAAAGTGAGCAATAGGGGAATATAAAGAGGGGAAAAAGATTGAAATTACCAGGGGAAGAAGAAGGAAGAAGAAAACTCAAAGACTTTGAACATAAGATGATAAATCAACAGGGAAAACATTAAGAGCAGAAAGAAATTTGGCTTCTAGATAAATAAATTCAGGCATCTATGAAGATAAATGAATGTTAGAAATAGATATAAGGTTTTAAAAAGTGATTTTTGTAATTTGAAAGGGCAGGCATAAGTTTTTATACTAACAGACATTTCATGAAACCATCAAATGTGAACCTTATGTACTCTGAAAATTTTATAAAGCACATGCTTCCCTTTAAAACCTTCAGTTCTGTCTAATGCACAAATATAACTTCAATCAGTGAAGTGACATTTGGACTTTATGAACATGTGGTGACTTTCTGTAGGTTATGCAAAGAATACCTTTCCAATGAATTAAGGCTAAATCAGTTTTCTAGAGACTTTGCCAGGTACAATTGCTATCTCCACACTTGAAGCCTTTATTGGAGTTGCTGCCATGGTAACAGTTTCTACACTCAGTTGATGGAGATTTTAAGTAAAGCCTGATGACCAATTGGCATAAGGTTCTAACTGTGATTAGCTCTAAAAGCTGAAAGTTCAATTTCACCTGTAAAACTTCTTTTACCTAGTTTTTTCTTCCTTTTCTCCCCTCCCCTCCCCATCTTTTTCTTTCTTTCAATAAATGTGGAGTGGATTTATGCACAAGCTATTATGGGTCCTTTCATCTAAAGGTCCTCTAGAGAGCCATTAACACAACTTTTAAGTTTTACAAATTCAATAAGGTGCATCAAACAATCTTTGGCCAGTTTCAACAAACATAAAGTTTTCCAGGGAAAATACCATCTCTTCCCATGTGCATGGATGAAACAGAATAGAAATAGATTCTGAAGTAGAAGAGAAACTTAATTTAGACAAAGCATCATGGTCTTTTCACTGGATGTTCTTATGTTTAAAGTTGCCCTCATTCAACTTCATTTAGCCTTGTGACTTCATGACTCCCTTGGGGTATAACAAGTCCAATCTTTGAATTTACGTGAGTCTACTACTGACGATATTCCTAAACTATTTTTCTTCTATCCTTTAAAATCTTTGTTCTCAGTATGTCTTCCCAGAGGGATCATTGCTTCAGAAGCAAACTACAAAAATAAATTCCTTCATAAGACTTTTCTACCTCAATGTACCCTACTTACTTCACAGGAACACGGTCATAGAATAGGAAACGGCTTTAGGAGTTAACTAATCAATGCTTTACTCTTACTTTATAGATGAAGAAACTCAGTCTAGAGTGTACAAGTGACTTGTCCAGGGTCAGACAGTAAGGCTGGGATTTAATTTGAGTCCATTAGACCCCAAATCTAGTATTCTTTCTATTGTCCTGTGAAGCCCAGTACACCAGGTATGATAGTAATCTCTTAGTAATCTTTTCTTTCTTTAGGGCTAATCTCTTTGGTTAAACTTTATATCCTTTGCCCATCATGCTACCACTGAATAAATGAATGAAAAGCATTTATTTAGCACCTACCACAGGCAAAGATTGTCCTAAGTGCTATGCTATGGATATACGTAGAAAAAGAAAGACAGTCCCTGCTTCCAATGAGCTCCTATTCTAATTGGGGTAAACAAAATATAATAGGAAGTTTCAACAACAAGTTGGATTGAAGGGCTTAAGGATCCTTAGGGTACAGTAAAGCAGATCACAATGCATTTTTAATATTATTTGCACTGATAAAACTGTATGTATTTCTGATAGTGAAGCATTCAATAGTTCCAAAGACTTTGGTGATAAGCATCCCTCCCCCCACTTTCCTCCACTTCCCACTCTATCACAGGTCTTTAGTATCTACTGCTGCTGGGGAAGGCAGGAGATGCAGTACTTGCAGCTTCAGTTTCCAGATTTCATCTCCACAAGCATCCCCCAGATGACAGTTTGGGGGACTAGATGGAAGCTGGGCCTACATTTGAAGCATGCGTAGATGTGGGGGACTTATTCCTAGGGTTGTTGAGCTTGGATTTTTGGCTATCTCCATTGGAGATTCAAAAGATATGGTGGCTGAGGTGGTGATGGTTTGCATCACTTTTTAACTTCTGCTAAAAAGTCCCCACAATTTTCTATAGCCCAACTTGGATTATACATTTTTTAATGAGCTCAGGATTATAAAAGCAACATAGAAAACGTGGACTCTGCTGCCTTACTTCTTTTTTGCATATGTTGTTTCCTATAATATCCTCATATTCAGTATGGTATGATTTTATAGATAGATAAATTTTATATATATATTTTATATTTATATATATATTTATATATATTTATATATATATATGCACACATCTATTTTGTATGTATATATATGTATATACACATATAAAATTAGTCTTGAAAAGCACCTTATACTAATTTGATTAATTTTGTTGATATATTTTATACCTGAGTTGCTGTTTATTTTTCTTTTTGACTTTATAAACTGACTAGATTTTTCAAAATCCAGTAAATTGCACTGATGAGTTATTTTTACTTCATTGAGACATAACCCTAGTATAGAGAATTTGTGGAATACAGACACTGCGACTCCTCACTTTGAGTCAGACTGTTTGTTAGGGGGTTGTATTATTATCATTAGATCTCCAAAAAGTTACTTGTTTTAACAGAAAGGAAAAAATAAATTGCATAAGGGAAAAGGAGGTAAGAATGGTCTTTTAAGGGTCTTCAAAACAAAAGGAAAACGGAAATACATTTTACAACAGACTGTATACTTCAAATTTCTACAGACAAGTGAATGAAAAATGAAATCCCAGAGGCCATAATGCTGCGTTAGCGTATACTAGAATATGTGAGAGAAAATCAGATTGCTCCTTTGATTAACGACCACTTACAATTTAAGAACACCAACAACAATTACAATAACTGATTTGACATTATTTTCTGTTGTTCATGGTCAAACAGTGAGATGAAATTAAAATTTAACTTGCCTGTGAGAATAAGGTATATTGGTATTTTGGAAACAAGCAGGGAAAATGCAACTAATAAGTTAAATTCTTTGAGTCTTGTTGATTTAATCTCTCTATAATTATATGTACTAGACAATTATCATCCAAATTAGGATTAGAAGAGCTCAGATTACCCTCTAATGCTTAAAGCAAACTTTGAACTTTGTTCTTCCATTCATAAGACCAATGGGACAAAGGTTTAAATGTTGTGTTAGAGTTCTCTAGTCACTAAGACAAATAATATATCTTAACTATTTCCCATTATAGAGGTAGCAAATATATCACCCTATTATGTGGCAAAATGAAAATTTTGATAAACATTATTATTTAATTGTGCTAATACTTCAAGTAATCATATTAATAATATATGATATAATCAAAATACAGATAATAATACAAAAGTAATTACAGGAATCCATGAAAATGAGAGGTGTATTATCAAGACTCTATTGTAATAGAAACATGCAATATCACTGAAAAGAGTTAACATTTTAAATTATGAGTATTTCTCCTGTGACCACAAAAACATAACAGATAATTCTTATTGCCATCTTCTTCAGGATATGGAGATTTAGCATCTTTCATTTCACTGTGACTTAAATTATGCAATATGGTAAAGCCTTATTAATTCATACTTCATTAATCTGGAAGTTATTATAACTGGACTGAATAGTTTATTGTATATAGTACATTATTTTAATAGCATGATTGTACATTGTACACACAGGGATTTTCTAAACAAATTAAAAATGTAAACAAAACAAACATCAAATTATGTACTTATTCAAAAGAATCATCTTTGCTCCAGTTTAATCACAGAGTGCTTTGTATATACACATGTGCACATGTGCTCTCATACACACACACAGATACACACACATGCTTTTTTTTGGAGGGGGCTGTGTCTCAATTTATAAACCTGAATTTATTAAGAAGAAATTTGTTTAACTGTTAAAGCACATTTCCTTCAAATTTCATAAAACAATAAAAATCCAGGTTTATCACCTTCTGTGTGAATAGGATGGTCCTGAGTGAGTAAATCAGAACAGATGTGACAGATATGGTGACATTCTATCTCTGTTTAGAAGGGATTTGGAGACACTCAAAAAAGAAGAAAAAAGATCAAAGATCACTTGCAAAGATTTAAAAGAATCCAAAGACAAGCTAATAATATTTTCCTTCAACTTCTATCAGTGACAGCACATTGCACAATCTCCTTTATTCAAAATCTCGCCATTTATCTTTAGATTTTGCCTTTCCTTTCCTCTTACACACAATTAGGCATCATCTTTTATGGTCTATCACACATTTGTTTTTGCTATTCAGTCATGTTCAACTCTTCCTGACTCCATAGAGCATGTTGTCCATGGGGTTTTCTTATCAAAGATACTGTAGAGGTTTCCCATTTCTTCCTCTAGTAGATTAAGGCAAAGGGAGTTAAGTGACTGGCCCAGGGTTACACAGCTAGTAAGTGTCTGAGTGTGGATTAGAACTTCCTGACTGCAGGTCTAGCATTCTACCCACTGAGTTACCTGGTTGCCTACCCCTGACCCCTGTGTGTGTATGTGTGTGTGTATGTGTGTGCGCGCGTGTGTATGTATGTATATACATATATATATATATATGTATATATATATACATATATATATACACACACACATATATATACACACACACATATAATTTAAAGATTCTTATGGTATTACAATTAAATTTGCATATGATCTTTTTTTCTATGTATGCATTACAACATTTTAAGAGCATCAAAAAATATACATATTTGAGGCAGACAAAAAATAATTCAATTAGACTGTGCTGCAACACTTCCTTTAATAGTGCCAAAATTTGTCTAACTTTCCCTAAATTATGTCTAGATTGCATTTATTTCCAATCAGACCTATGGGGAAAATTTAAAATATTTTGCTCAATTAAATAGTGCTTTAATAATTATTGAGTATTTCATAACAGAAGGTACTTATAAAGTGAATATAAAATTATTCTTATTTATATACATAGATATGGCATCATGTTTTCATAATGCCCAAAAAGAAAATCAAGCAAATAATAGCAGAAATGCATATATGGAGATAGAAATAAAGTGAGAGAGAAATTTACCTTATTATAAGCAGAACTTAAAAATACTTTCAAAAATTTACTTAGTGTCGATTTCATCAGCTTAAGAGTAGAATAGAAGCAAAATTTCTCTTCTGTTTTATTCAGATCAATTAATAAAGAATGTTTAATGAAAAAGAAGTGAAGACAAACTTGGGAAAAAGTGTTTGTCGCTCAAAAATCTGTGATAACAAATTAGCAAACTGACCACAATCAGATATTTTATAGGCCAGGAGTTCTCAAATCTTTTGGTCCTGGGACTCTTTTACAAACTTAAAAAATATTTAAGACCCTCCAATGACCTTTGGCTCACGTAAGTTACATCTATCAATGTTTTTATATTAGTAATTCATATATCTTGGTATTATCATGAAAATAGTTGTGACTTTGTAGTGCCCCTGAAAGCATCTTAGTGACCCCAATGGGTCATTTATTTCAAACCATGCTTAGAGAACCACTGTTCCAGAGCATGGAGTTCTATGAGGTAAGATTTGAAAATTCTCCCCATTATCCAAAGTCTTTCTTCTTCCCCAAGCCCAACCTCAACCTACAGTTTGCTGCCTACTCTTTCCAACTTAACATCATAATAGATTTTGTATTTGCATTTCTTCCAGTAAGTGTTCTGGGTAAGTAAAGAAAGGAGAAAGTAAAGGAATAGGAAAGGAAAGGAGAAACAGGAATTTTCAGGTCCCAGCCTTAGGGATTCTTCATTGTTATCCATTTAAATATTCTGTATACTAGGATTCCTCATAGCAAAGAATATGGTCCTGTGAGTAGACAGACATATAATATATAGATAAATTGATGGATATAAATTAAAAGTTTGAGAAATATTGACTTTAGAAAAACTTGATTTCAAAGAGTTCACAATGAAGATCCCATAGTCACAGATATTTGAATGAAAATGAAATTCTGAAAATAAAAACCAAAATATGGCCATAGTGATTAAAAAGAGAAGCAACAAGGATAGAGAGAAGCATTTATTAAGTGCCTACTATATGGTGCTGCTGGGGTGGCACAGTGGATAGAGAGCCAGCCCTAAAATTAGGAGGACCTGAGTTCAAATATGGTCTCAGACACTTACTATTTGTGTGGCCCTAGGCAAGTCATTTAACCCTATTTGCCTCAGTTTTCTCATCTATAAAAGGATCTGGAAAAGGAAATGGAAAACTACTCCAGTATCTTTACTATGAAAATCCCAAGTGGAGTCATGAAGAGTCAGACATGACTAACAAACAAAATAACTAATCTAAACCAGGCACTGTGCTGTGTTTTCCAAACATTACCTCATCTGGTCATCTAAGGATACAAAATGTAATAATGAATACATGCAAAAGAGAAGATTGAATCTAAAATAACAGAAAAACTCTATCCAGGTAAGGACAACAGGACTAAAACTCAGACTGAGATGAATCTTGCAAAATATAATTCTGAGGATAATGAAAATGTGGATTTTTAAAACATGTCCTCAGCACATGAAAAACAAAGAAAAAAACACATCTGTTTTTTAACACAGATGCTATCATATTAGAACTAGCTCACATTTATGCAGTGCTTTAAAGTATTAAAAGTGCTTTTAAAAAAAAAATCCAGTTATATAGAGAGTAAAAGTATTTTATTTTAAAGCAGAAGAATCTTAGGCCCAAAGAGTTTAAGTGACACTCTGATACCCAGTGATTTCCAGGTAAAAGAGTAGAATCCCCAAATACATATTTTTCTCCCCTAAGAATGGTCTTCAATATTGAAAATATATAACAAACACATTTAGAAAAAAATTGAAGTCCATGATAGGGAAAAAAAGCAACAACTGAGGCCATAAAATTTGAAATAAGGTTAAATCTCAAATCTCTGAGATAAGGGTGGTGTAATAGAATCAACAGCGGACTCTGAATGAGAATAATAATAATATAATTAATAAAAAAACTAGATTGTATATAGTAGTATTTAAGCTTTACAATTACTGCCCTCACAACAATGCTGGGAGGAAGATGGTATTAATATTCTTATTCTACAGATTAGGAAATTAAGGTAAATAGAGGCTGTGACTTGCTTAGTCAAATACTTACTAAGTATATGAAGCCAGGTCTTTGCTCTAGGTCTAGCACTTATCAAGTGCCACCTAACTTCCTCTAAGCCCTGTATTTACTACTAATTCATTGTGTGTCCTTGAGAAAGCTATTCATTATGACTCTCTACATAACACTTCAATTTGTTCCAGGGCACTGAAGGAATTGGTACTAGAAGACACAATTGAGATAGATGCAAAGATTTTCTAAGGAAAAATGTAGACTCCAAAAAACAGATCTGTGAGCTTGAGGTTGATTAATTCTTGGAAAATTCTTGGGGGTTATTTATGGAATAGATTATTTGTCAGCACTCAGAGACCTGGTGATTACTGAGTATTCACATGGGATAATAAAGAATGATTCATACCAAACTCATTTATTTTCCTCCTCCCTGTTTCAGAGAGTTGCCTGAGGCACTCAGAGTGATTTGCCCAAGGTCATTCACTCAGCCTGTGTGCCATAGGTAGGACTTGAACCCAGATTTTCCTAACACTAAGGCTGGCCAGCCCAGCCATCTCATGCTATCTTTTGCAATATTCTGAAAGTAATCTTAAACTTCATTAACAAATACATATTATCCAAAAAAGGAGCAGTAACCATCTCACTGAGCACTGCACTGGGGAGAACAAATGTGGAATATAGCATTCTAGTCAAGACACCACATTTTAATGAACCAATCATTGAACACCTGATTTGTGTAAGATTAGAAAAAAGATTACAAGGCTGTATATTGTCAATTTGCTTATTTAACTATTATGCAGAGTACATCACACAAAATACCATGCTGGATGAGTCAAAAGCCAGAATTTAGGCTGTTGGGAGAAATATTAACTATTTCAGATATGCAGGAAATATAACTCTAATGGCAGAAAGCGAAGAAGAATTAAGAAGCTTCGTAATGACACTGGAAAAGGAGAGTATAAAAGCTGGCTTGAAGTTTAACATGAAAAACAAAAGAATAACCTTAACATCATAGAAACTGATTCCATCACTTCCTGGAAAATAAGGGAAAAAGAAATGGAAACAGTATCAGATTTTATATTCTTGGGTTCAAAGATCACTGTAGATGCCAGTGACTGGAGTCATGAAATTATAAGACCCTTGCTCCTTGGAAGGAAAGATTTGGTAAATGTGGACAGCATACTAAAAAGCAGAGATATCACCTTGCTGACCAAGTTCTGTATAGTTAAAGCTATGGTTTTTCTAGTAGTAATGTATGGCTGTGAGAGTTGGATTATAAGGAAAGCTGAGAATTGATGTTTTCGAAATGTGGTACTGGAGAAGACTTTCAAGAGTTGTTTGGATAGTAAAGAGATCAAATCAGGCAATACTTAAAGAAATTAATTCAGACTGTTCATTGGAAGATCAAATACTTAAGAAGAAGCTTAAATACTTCAGCCGCATTGTGAGACATCAGGACTCATTGGAAAAGATTCTGATATTAGGAAGATTAAAGGCAAAAGAAGGGAACAGCAGAGGATAAGAGGAATAGATGATGTCATGGAAGCAACAAACAAGAATCTGGATAGACTTTAGGAGACAGTGGAGTACAGAAGGGCCTGGTATGCTATGGTCCATGGGGCCATGAAGGGTTGGACACAACTGAATGACTAAACAAGAAGTGACAAACTGGAGTATTAAGAGAGACAGGCCAATGAAATAGCGAAGGAGACTTAAATCATGTGATGAAACTGGAGAAGGTGAGCCTGGCAAAGATAAGAATTTCAAGGACAATCAAGGAATCATAGAATCTTGGACCAGAAGAGAACATTAATAATTATCTGGTTCAATCACCTTATTTTAAAAATGACAAAACTGAAGACCAGAGAAGTTAAATGACCATTTCAGCATCACAAAGTCAGGTAATGGCAGACTCTAGAATTGTTTAGCAATTCTTAACCATATTTAAACAAAAGGAAACAAATTAAAGTCTTGTATAATTACAGAAAATAGAAATTGTCTCAATAAGACTTTGTAGGGAGGTAGATATTAGTTCAATTTAAAAATAAAAACAATTTAAACTCCAAAAATAGAACATGTTGCCTTGTGGTATACTGATTTTTCTGTCACTAGAAGTGTGAAAACAGAGATGTATGTCTATCTATCAAAGATAAAATTCCTACCTGGTTGGGGCAGCTAGGTGGCCCAGTGAATACAGCACTAGCCCTGGAGTCGGGAGGATCTGAGTTCAAATATGACCTCAGACACTTAACACTTACTAGCTATGTGACCTTGGGCAAGTCACTTAACCCCAATTGTCCTGCCTTCCCCCTCCAAAAAAGCAAAAAAAAAAAAAAATCCTACCAGATATTCAAATTAAATAACTTCCAAGTTCCTCTTTACCTCTTAGGTTCTATGGTTATTTTTGTTTCTTTGTTTTTACTAACCATTATTTTACTTTGAAAAGAAATGGATAAATTAAAAGTTGTTAGATATTGTTTTAAGTAACAAAATTTACTTAAGGTACTCTAGAAAATTGGGAAATAATTAGTTTCAAAAACTTTCTCCCCGGGGTTAAGATGGTAGTGCAGAATTTATTCATTACATCTTTTAAGATTATTCAGGGGCAGCTAGCTGGGGCAATGGGTAGAACTCTAGCCCTGGAGTTAGAAAGACCTGAGTTCAAATCTGACCTCCTACACTTACTAGCTGTGTGACCCTGGGCAAGTCACTTAACCTAAATTATCTTAAAAAAAGAAAAGAAAAGATTATTCTGAAAAGGGCTAGGTGGGGAGAAAAACAACAATTTTTTTTTCCTAATTAAAGAACTGTGGTAGCTCTTATAAATAAGAATCTTTGATTTAGAGAAGAATGAGGCACCAGAAAGCATATAACCCAACTCCTTAATTTTATAAATAAACCTAGGAAAACAAAGCAACTTGCTGAACGTAATGCTGAGTAGGGAATAGAGATTTGGAACGAGGTCTCCTGAGTCCAAAATCTTATACAGCACTGTATCAATACAGCTAAATAGTAAAGAATACACACAGAAACTACATTATTCTGAAAACTGGAGATAAAAATTCTATGAAACTACAGACTCCAAAGGCATATCTTTCAGTTAAAATAAAGTTCTCATTGGATTGGAAAGGTAGGAAAGAAATACTTCTTCAAATAGTTTATTAAAAGGATTAACTTCTTTCCTAAGTGAGAAATGAAATTGTCATAGTAACACATCTATGAACAGAAAATATGACATGTACATTCTTAACATCTTCATTCACTTAACAATAAGATTTCCTATTTATTATAAATGAAAGAACAGAAAGGAAGTCCCAGATGTTCTTGTAGAAGCAAATGTCGAACCCTAGATGGAGCACTTCCCTTTTATTTCATCGCAGCTAAAATGTTTAGGTTCACTTTCCCTAGATTCTCTCCATAATGATAATGGAGTGAAAAAACGGATTATTTGTGGACATCCCTCATAATGGAAATATGACATGCACAAAGATAAAGATAAAATATTATTAAATAGAAACGTTATTAAAACATGTATAGATGAACTAAACACCTTTGGACATTCTGACTCAATTTGGTACACATAATCACTTGATAAAAATATATTCATAATTTGGGGACACACACTTAAGCCAAATTATATGGGACTTGTTCTTACATAAAAATAGAATTCTATGCAGTTTATTATTATTATTTTTTACCTTTCCCCCCCATTTTTGTCCAATCCTTAGCTTTTCTCACTAATATGTGAACTTTGCCTTTTTACAAATTAATCTAGGAATTCCTGTTCTATGTCAACTTCCACAAATTTTCCAGAATTAATGTATGAAATTGAATATTTTAAAAGGTCATTTACAAAGAAAAAAACAGCATTCAAAATTAAGAAAATAGATGGACACTTTTGTGCTTATATATAGTACCATGTATATATACACCCCTTTATTCCTTATGCATGTAGCACTCCCTCAAATTTACCCTTGCATGTTGGGTCCCCACAGTGTAGCTGCCTTCTGCAGTTCTACTTATATGGCTTGAGGAAGCTACTTCTCTAACATAACCCAGAAACACTGCTGGTGTGCTTACCATTAATAACCTGACAGCACCCACAATTGGCTTGTAACAATGATATTTACTTGGATGGAAAAGTAAAAACAATTGCTACCAAAAGGAGTCCACCAAAATCTGAGATTCTTTCCCCCACAAAAACACACATTATCACCCATGGATGGTAAAGTGGTAGGAAAGATACCCCTGTGGCAAAGGCAATTCACAATTACTGGTACTACGGACCTGAAAAGTCCTTTCTTTATGGAACTCTAGTACTAGGTTCCCATCATCACCTTCTCTCCACAGCCTTACTCTTATTTGCCAGGAATTACTCTTCTTGAAACTATCTTCCTTCTCTTCACTCTCTCTCTTTTCATTCATATTTGCATAGAGTGTTTAGCTCTTCTTTCTACTGTATCTATTCAGTGTCTTCTAGTATAGTAGCTCTAATTACATGGATTATGGGGATGAAGAAGAGGAAGGAGAAATTCCTCTCCTAACTTGCTGCCTTCTAGTGTAGGAACTTGGATATCTTCCATAACTACATCCAATTATCAAACATAAACTGTGGAATGACTTGCTTTAATGTATATACATTTTAATAATAATTATAATAACATAGTATTTATACAGCACTTACTATATGAAAGGCACTTTACTATACCCTTCCTATTCTAAACACTTTAAAAAATATTCTCATTTGAACTTCACAATAAACCTACTAGGCAGGATATCTATTGTCATCCCCATTCTACAAATGGGGAAACTGAGGTAAAAAGAGGTTAAATTATTTGCCCAATCACACAGCTAGTAAATGCCTGAGGTTGCATTTGAACCGAGGTCTTCCTTACTCCAGACCCATCACTCTATCCATTCTGTCACCCAGTTGTTTCTATCTAACCACCTATCCGCAATGGAGCTGATATTCTTAGCCCATCACTGGATGTTTCCTAGTTACTATGAATTTTCTTTTCATCTTGACCAAAGGGCTGTATGTAGATCTCTCAAGGTGACTAAAGAACTTTTCAAATATTGTCGTGGAGAAGTTACTGACACTTCTTTTACACTGTTTCTATGCCTCTTGTTATTCTGTTCTGGGCCTCCTGCAATTATCTCAACTTGTCCATGGCTACTAAAAGTACATAGGAAACAACTATAGCACTGAGATCTTGTTTAGAATATTTTTTGGTATAGTGTCATGGCTTTAATGATATTCAGGATGCATTATGGAGATATTTGTGCCATCAAATAATTTATGGAAACTTAAATGAAGATTCACTCCAACCACAATGCCTATTGTAACCATTAAAACCATTTATCCAAAGAAGTCCCCATTAATCTCTACATTTGTTTTCTGCTTTTAAACTAGTTCTCTTTTTCTATGATTAAAAAAGCAAACAAACAACTTTTCACCCATCCCATCAAACCCCATGGACCTTTTTTTTTTTTAATAGCTTTGGGTCCAGAATCTTGTTAAAGTTTTTTTTGACAATCTAAATAAATGACCTCCATAAAACTCCTGCTCTGATTTCCTCATTATGATGTAGAATTGAATCTGAGCTCTTAAAGTATATGCCATTACAAGTCCAAACTGTGGCAGGTTCTATTAAGATGGACAGTCTTCAAGTTTGGGTCAATCTAGTTCAGTTAGCAATGACTATTTGTTTGCTTGTCTATTTGCTACAGAAACACAGGGTAAAGGCAAAAATGTCTTCAGTTCTATGCATCTCCCTTTCATTTCCAAACTAAAATAGAAGACAGGTGGAAAAGGGATCAGAGATATATGTACTTCTTAGAACACTTGCTCTGAATTAGATATGTGTGTCTATATTGTACAATGAAAGTTTCACACACGCAAAATAAAAACCCCCAAACAATTTTCTTCTTCTCTATCTTAAGAAAATTGCCTGTAAACTTCAATAGTACCACACAAACCCACAAATTCCACAGAAAGAATCTAGAGTTAATAGAGAATTGCTATATAAGAAGATCTAGAAGACATATTCATAGCTCAAAGAAAATTTGTACACGGCTTCTGTGGCCAGGTCAGAGAGACTTTCTCAGAGTCAGGTCCAGTCCTTAGACAATTTCTCTCATTTGTACTTCGAGATTGGGTGAAGACATTGGGTAAAGATTTCTAGAGATTGGGTAAATATTTCTTAGCTGCCATTTCCTTTCTGAGATTTTAGATAGCATTTTGGCTCTTCCTTTACAACAACCTCTTCATTCTATCATATAGCTAAAGATTTTATGTGTTCTTCTTTGTTTTGGCTAACAGTAGGAATAAGGTACATTGTTCCCACAACCTCTTTCACTTGTACCCAGCACTCAGCACAGTACCTTGCCTATGGAGAGCACTTAATAAATTTTGAATTTATCTGCTGAATCAGTAGTTAGAATACCAAGTAGCATCATTAGAAAAAAAATATAAGGTGATGAGGAGGTACTAACAATGAAAAGAAAATGAAGGTCAATAATCTGCCCCATTTTTGAAGTAGCCTACCAATGAGATATTTCTCGATTTCCAGATCTTAGCTGGGACCTCCACGGAAAATTCCATTTTGGATGTTGACTTCAGGGAGAAGATTCTGAGTCACCAAGAAAAGGATATTGATGCTTCTACTTCTTACCTTTGCCATGGATCTTATCATCTACAGAAGCTTTCAAAACACCCCTCCATCAACTAGAAACAACTTTGGTCTTGGTGGGGAGCAATTTAAAGTTTAAATACTCTCAGTGTAAATGCTGACTGATTTTAAAAGGCATTTTAATGCTTTTATGTGTTGAGTCTTTAAAGTCTGAGCGACTTCCAGCAGGGGTTCAGAAGCTGTTCTGTGCAATGATAGAAGTGATCTTAATCTGATATACAACTATTACCACTTCCCTAGTTTTTCTCAGGAGATTCAATCACTTTCCACTCAAAAGCACCATTTCTCTTCATACATACACCCAATCAATTCTTCTTTTTTTTCAGGTCCTTTAGTTGTCTTTTGGTTTTCTGTGAGGTAGCTAAGGGATTATTACCACAAGTAATTTACAGCACTACATGTTCCTAATTTGGGCAACTCAAAATAAATTTTTTTTAAAAGCAATATTTCTATTTCTGTTTTGGCAACTATTATATATGGATGTATGGGGGAGGGGCAACTAGGACTATATAGAAAATGGAGACCATACTGTATAATGTAAGGGTGAGATTTCTATCCTTACCCAATTAATATAAATACAGAAGGTTCTATTGAATCAAAATATAAACTAGATCTGAATAGGTCCTCAATCATTTTAAAAGAGCAGTATGCTTTGAGCAGACAATAATGCATAAGGAATATTTTTTGACTTAGTGAAAGATTAAATCATGCCACTTTGGCTATATATAAAAGCAGCAAGCATCTCTGGAACCAGTCAGCATACTGGTAAAGTAGTAAGTATTCAGAAGTTTCTAGATTTGGCAACATTTTAAGGAGGCAAAGCCTTGTATCTGTGCCAGATGATAGAAAAGAAAGGGCTGGTAAATCAAGATATAGTGTTACACTGAAGTCCTACCACTCTACTGATCATATTATTGGTGACTGCACTGTATTCAGCCAGAAGCATGGAGAGGAAGATAGCAGATATACTAATGACAAATACAGATGCACAGACATAGGCAACCAAGGGAGCAAGAAGCATCGAGAAGCATAAGAACAATATCACATATGGAATAAAGGTCGTTCAATAATCAGAAATAATGAGTACTCTGAATTTGTACCCATTATGCCGCAGACAGTATTTATGGGACAGTGCATCTGCAGGTTTTGCTTTTATTTTTTTTAATTGTCTCTACTATACACTCAGTATATCTCCTTTCTAAAAACTAATTAAACCTGGCTGATAAGCAATGGAGAACTTATCATGGGGTGGTGGAGGGGTGGTTAATGATGGGCACTATTAGAAATTCTATCCTCTTGGGTTTGCCCCCTAAGGGGGCAAAGTATTGAGTCATCCTCTGAGCACCTTGGCAACTAATGCACATAAGTGTAGGGGATGTAGCCCCTAGAAAGTGTGTTATATAAAAATAAAATGAATGAACTTTGGATATTCAGGTTGACAGCACTTAGCACAGTGGCTGGTTTTAGCTTTAAAAAATATTTACAATGTAATCCAATCCAACAAGCTTTTTTAAAAATCACCTATGATGTGCAAGACATCATTGTAGATACTTGGGATAAAAAAAAAATAAAGAAAATTAAATGAAAAACGATTTCTACCTTTCAATGGGTGTACATTCAACTTAAGGTATGACATCTCCATACTTGAGTTTCTTTAAGAAAACAGATTTAAAATACTAGACAACTACAAAATATTTCAAAAAGTATATAAAAAGCAA
>CM053580.1:170088891-170103718 GCA_028627135.1 Pseudochirops cupreus | reverse complement strand
ATCTGGCAAAGTTGACTTTTTAAGGCATTCTTCTCCTCATTGGCTTTTTGGGCCTCTTTTGTCATTTGAGTTAATCTATTTTTTAAGGTGTTAATTTCTTCAGTCAGGTTGTTGACTCTCTTTTCATGATTTTCTTGCATCATTCTTATTTCTCTTCCCAATTTTTCTTCTACTTCTCTCATTTGGTTTTCAAAATCTGTCTTCAGCTGATTTCTAGCTTTTAGGCAATCTTCATGTTTCTTGGAAGCTTTTGGTGTGGGAGTTCTAACTGTGTTGTCTTCTTCCCATTCCCTGCTTTGTTCCTTCTTTTCCCCAAAGAAAGAATCTAGAGTTTGGTTGCTGTTCTTACTTTGCGTGCTATGCTTATTCATGGTAGCCATTCAATGTCTTTTTTTTTTTAGTTCTGTAGAACTCTGCTTCAAGAGGGAACAGCTCTGTCCCAAATCGCTGGGGTTTTCCCAGCTGCTGGGCCTTTTAGGAGGCTGCTGGGTCCCTCCCCAGCTCTGGCTCACTGAAAAAAAAAACCCAGGACCACCACCCAAGACTGTGATCTGGATCCAGGCTGCTCAACGTGAGAGTACTTGGCCTCTGAATGAGTGCTTGGCCCCCCTGCAGTCTGCAGTCCAGGAGCTCTGATGTGGCAGTGTGGAGGTGGGCTGCAGAACCTCCCCTTCTGCCAGTTCTTTGCCCTTGAGGCAATTTGGCTGGACCTGCTTTTCTTCCCCAGTTTTTAGCCAAGTTCCCCTAACCTTAGTCCTTTTTTCTTATGGCTTGATAATTCTGGATACTGCCACAGCTGCCACAGATCCGATCTCTGAAGCTCCAGCCATGGCGGGGCTTGTCTTGTCCAGCTGCCCCCAGGGCAAAAGCTGCTGTTTCAAGCTGGGCTGGTTTTGGCTCTCAGAGCTGAGATGGTTGCTTTGAGCCAAGCTGCCTTCAGCAGGAAATATATCTGTGTGTATTTTAGAGCCCTAGAATTTGTTTAGAGTCATATTTTTTGGGTATTTGATGTGGCTGTGTTGGAGCTGCGATTTCTTGCTGCTCCTATGCTGCCATCTTGGCTGATAACACTTTACCTAGATTGTCACAAACAAGTTGGCAAAATTTCCCATTCTATATTTGTTGGACAAGATGGAAAAACATGAGTCAAGCAATAGTACATTTAGGTGGTTGAATAGTCAAATGCAAGACCCCAAAGTAGCCTTTTATGGTTCTATGTTAATTTGGAAGATCTCCAGTTCAAGAATGGGGGTGGGGGGTGGGGAACAAGTATCTTGCTCCCAAGTTAGCATTTTTGTTGAATTAATATAAAGGTATAGTGTCAAGCTTCTCTAATTTGAAGATGGAACAAAGTTGAAAAGTATTGCTAATGCAATGAATAACAGAATTAAGAACTAAAAATTATCTTAGAAGAGCAGAACATTGGCTCAAATTTTTTGATAAATATAAATCTAATATCTGATACTTTTTTTCATAAAAACAATTTCACAGTTGAAATGGGGAAGATATTAAGTATACACAATTTCTCTTGAAAAAGAAAAATGTATAAATTGCAAGCTCAATATCAGTTAACAGTGTTTATAGGATGGGAAATTTTAAAAGATAATAATGCAAATTCATACAGTGCTAAAAAAGGTATAGTGGACAGAACTATATATACAATAGTCCCTCTGTACTCTGACCTAGTCAGATCACACCTAGGGTCCTATGTTCTATACTGGGTATTGTATTTTAGAAAGGATATTGATAAGTTGCAGGTGATCTAGGGAAGAGTGACCATAATGAACACAGGTCTCTAAATTATTATCTATTAAAAATAATTAAAATAACTGAAGATGTTTAACGTAGAAAAGACTTAAAGGGAAAGTTATCTTTAAGTACCTGAAGAACTATCAAATGAAAAGGGGATTAGACTTTGGCCTCAGAAGAAAAAATTAGTAGAAACAGCTAGAAAATAGAAATCAATTAAGGCTTTATTTTAAAGGGAGATTTCCTAATAATTATAATTATTGTTTCCTTGAATAAACATCTCTTTTGTCGGGTAGCCTGGAGAGGAGATTATTTGTTAGATAAGAGATGGACTAGGTGATGACTAAGTTTTACTCCAACTCTTGAGATTTCCTGATTAGGAGATCAATGTATGCAAACTCATTTGTATGTAATTCTGAATAGAAGAGCACTTACTATTTGAGAAAACATCTAATCTTATAGGGATATAAATTCTTGAAATTATAAAACTATACTATAGTTTTATTACACAAATTCTGTAGAAAAGTTCTGGTATCTATGGTTTCACTGGCCTTACATAAAAGATAATTGTGCATCAACCATATGCACTAAAAACATAACTATGTTTAATTTTAGAGCTGTGAATGATATAAAATTTAGTTACTGTTAAAAGCGTAAAGGGGTATTGAGTATTAGCTCTGTTATTAAGTAGATGGATATTTTTGAGCAAGTCTTTGAAATGCTTTGTACTCTGTTTTCCTCATCTATGAAATGAATAAAGAATTCAGATAAGATAATCCCAAAGGTTGCTTTCTGCTTCAAACTTCTGTAATTCTTTTGCATGTTTCTGCTTGGGTTAAATTCTTACATTGAAGCTTTGGAACTGATAATAAAATAATTCTAACTATCAGAGCAATATCTTAATCTCAGAGACTGTGAAAAGATGATGACAAGGATAATAAAACTCTTCTTTGTAAGGATCCTTTCTTCAAAGGAGATTGACTCCTGAAATGATTATATTTTAGTCATAATGAGTACACAATTAAAACATCATAAAGTTGCAATACTCAGCATCAAAATGATAGATTTATTATCTACTAGTGACAAACTAAATAAAAAATCTGTAGAAACATGAGTTCTTCTACAAAGTGCAAAATTACAATCTTCCTTATTCCTTCTAAGGCAGGGATATATATATACATATACACATATATATTTGCTTTTTTGTGGGGGGAAGGGTAGAGCAATTGGGGTCAAGTGACTTGCCCAAGGTCACACAGCTAGTAAGTATTAAGTGTCTGAGGTCAGATTTGAACTCAAGTCCTCTTGACTCCAGGGCCAGTGCTCTATTCACTGTGCCACCTAGTCACTCCATCAGGGGTGCATCCTGATTGCCTGTGGAGCAGAATTGTGACTTTCATTTTGTGTTGTCAGAGATGCAATAAATAATAGAGGACGACTGTTCCTCAACTTTTAAGGTTAAAGTGGTTCATAATTACTCCCCCTGACTTAGAGGAGGAGATGGTGAAACTGTGACTATTATGCAGCAAACTCCAAGGCCAAGAATTTTGCAGAATAAACAACCCTCAGTCAATGGAGAAAGGTTTCCTTCAAGAAGAGGATAAGGAGTATGTTGCATCTTCAGAGTATTTTCTGACTACTATTTGTGGTTATGATCCCAAGTTTAATATAATTCAACAAACACTTATAAAACATCTCCTATGCACAAACATGAGCATCTCTGAAACATCTCCTTTGTGTTTCATGATGTTTAAAGAAACTACATGGCCTTCTAACACATAAAGGAATATTAAAATGGAGTTAGCAACCACCCTTGTGAACTTCAACACAGGCTTTTATGCCATGCTAGCTCTTCAAGTTTTGACATACTTTTTCTTGGGAGGAACCATGTTGTAGCGTCTGATTGATGACCCAGTTCTCTTTATAAAGCATGACCTTTAACCCCAGTTTTCTCCCTATATAGCACATCAATCCTTGCTATTACTCAGAGATGTAAATAAACCTACCAACTAGATCCTTATGTATTTTAAACGTGTAATAATATCATCTCATACTTTAAGCCCAATTGGTAGTAACCTTACAAAACATTATTAGCAATGTCAAGTTGGTGATGAAAAAAAAGATGCAGACAACCTTTTTTTGTATATGTGTGTGTATCAGTGTGAGCACGTTTAAACAGGTGTTACTGATGATAGATCATTTCCATGCATGCACCATGACAACAGACTGCATCCTAATATGTCAATATGATTATATTTTGAAATTTTCCAGGTGCATTTCATCCAGAATGATGCTGCATGAGTCCAATTATAGTTCATTAAGAACCCAAAGAAGTTTAACATTGAACTCACCTTTGTAAATTGAGATTCTGCAATATGTTGCTATCTATATTTAAGCTTTCACTGATAGTTGTAATGTGTTAGATATACATACGTGTGTGTGTGTGTGTGTGTGTGTATACAGATAGATAGATAGATAGATATCAGTCCATAACAGGTAAAGGAAAATCCAACATTTTAAAATTGATTTGATAAAAATAAATTGAGAAATTTAATGATAGGGGGGAATGAAAATTGATCTGATACTATGGGACATTTCTTTATCATATTTCAAATGGATAAGGGTTTGCAAGTGCAAGTTGTCAGATGTTTTCCCACTAACATAAGACACTGAGGAAGAAATGTAAATGAATAGTTGAAAAAAATACTCTCCCCCTCCCCAAGTTCAGAATTTCTTTACTTGTATCAATTGAAAATTAGAAGAAATTACAAAGGGAAAATGTGTACAAGTTTTTTTTTGTTTTTTTTTTAAGATGTGGCGATGTAGTAGATTGAACATCATTCTAGGATTTAGGAAGACCACAATTCAAGTTGCCCTGTGACACATGTGTGACCCTAGGTAAAACATTTAACCTCTCAGTGTCCCAGGCTTCTCTTGAAGACCACATCTTGGAGAACATGTATAATATGATTAGTAGAAGTTTCCTCGTTGTGAGTTCCCTATACATATGGATGCAGAAGTCTGAACAAAAGAGAGAGAAAGAGAGAAGGAGAGAGACAGAGACAGAGAGGGAGAGAGGAGGAAGGGAAAGGGGACTAAATAATAAAATGCATTTAAGATTTTAATACAATGTGACGTATGTGCATATACACATATACACTCATAAGTGTTGAAATCAAAGATAATACATTGAACCCCTCAAAGTTACTTTAGATAATAGCTTCCTACAATTTACACAAAATCTCAGCTTTAGTCAATCAATCAACCAACAAACAGTTAACAAGCGTATACCGGTGCCAGACATTGTCCTAGCAAATGAGAATAAAAAGAAAATGAATGAAAAGATGAACAAAATGATCTCCTACATGGAAGGAACATATTTTAAAAGGGGGCACAACTAGACTATTTAATTTAAAAAGAAACACCATAAACTACAAACAAGGAAATGTTGACTATTGTACGTGAAGATAAAGGAACCTGAAAACACACGTTTTTAATGTTTAAGCTTTGAATTTGGGAAATCTAGTTATAAGGCAAGCCAATATTCAAAAGTAGAATAGTTTTATTTGGAATGTTTTCAGGATTGATGGAAGATATTATCAACTGAAATTCTTAGTGTAATTCGTAAAATAAAGCTAATCAAGAAAGGGGTAAAGAGATTTCATCCTAAATTTAAGTAGACTTAGGAATCATTACACTTCAAATTAGGGTTAATATAGAATAGGAGCACAAAATTCCCAGAGAAACATAACATAAGGGATCTCCTAAAAATAAGAATATGACAAAATAGTTTTTGGCAGTATATCCTAAATATCTACATTTAAGATTAAATAAAACCTCATCAAAGGAAATGCAGTAGAATTTAGAGCTAGAAGAGACCTTAGAAATAGGTCATCTAGTGGGTCCCAATCTTTTTTTGTATATGAAGCAAATGAACCTAAAAGTCAAGTGACTTGCCCAAGGTTATGCAAACTGTCTGTAGAAGAGGCAATATTAAGACCCAGGTCATCTGACTGAAAATCCAGCACCCCAGACCAAGGACTGAACAGGAGAGGATGAGTTTTGGGTTGTCTGACTGCAGTTGGGTTTCTCACTTTTCTCAAGACTGGAACGGGATTTGAATTTGCTCAGTAAAAGCTTTATTTTAAAATAAAAGTTGAATTTTTAAGATCTTCAGCTCTAACATAAGTAGGTAAATTCTTCCAAAGTGACTTTTGAAAAATATTCTGATATTTGAAGGATTGAGATAGTTGCCAACTTTTGGATATAGAATTATATCCTCTTGGCTGTCTCTGGTTAGGAATTCCATCCTTTAAAAAATGCCTATTAATTAAAAGTTCAGTTCAGTGTAGTTTTACTGAAGTTTTGTGGTAGATAGCTAAGGGGGTATCAATATGTATGTAGTTTTAATTATAACTGGCAAGGAAGTAAGTTGTCTTCCAACCTGTGGGTTTTTTTTTTAATCTTGGGTTATGAATATTGTTGCTTGATCTGAATTGTTGTGTTAAAATTTCAATATAAAGGAAATTCCTAATTGTAACAAATAAACTAAAAAAATAACCTATTCTTTTCCTTTTATATTTATTTGATCCTGAGTTTAATATAATTCAACATTTACAAAACATTTTTATATTGATATCTTCTATTATTCTATTCCCTTTATTAAAAAAAAAATCAACCAATTAACAAGCATTTTAAATACCTCTTATTTCAGCCACTGCCCTAGGACCTGGGAATGCAGAGACAAAACAAAGCAAAACCAAACCAAACAATCCTCCCCTTCAAATAGAATACTGATCTTTTGCTGATAGATGTCAATGTTTGTTCACTTAAAGGTTTTAAGATCCACAAAACACTTTTATAATAAATGTTGATTTAACAGAACATATGGAAATATAACACAAAATGCATAGGCATGTTATATGTAAGCTATAAGAAAACACATTCTCTATGTATTATAAGTTTTAGGGAAGAAAACTGCAAAATCTCTTTTCTTTGAAATTTTTTGGGACAAAAAATTTGGGAGTTTGAAAAATGAGTTTTACTGGTTCCCAGTTTAACAAAATAAACATAATTGAAGTTTCTTCTCCTTGGCTAAATATAATTTGCTTTGTAGCTTTTTTCCAATTTAATAATGTTTTCATAATTAAAATATATTTTAACATAATATAAGATTCACAAAGTAGCTTCCTCAAAATAACCCCATGAGAAGTTCAATGTAACTATCATTGCAGAAACTGAAGGGGCTTGTCCAATGGTCACATGGCTGGCAAGTTAGACCTGGTTCTTTCTACCTCCAAATCCATTGATCACGTCATCACATCATGTCATAAGAAGTCATATTTTGTATCTCAGATAAATATGATTTTGATATGCAGAATGTCTCAAATGTCTCAGGGATTTTTAAGTTAATAAAGTTTACCAACAATAAGAACACCAATATCCTGAGATAAGTAACAGATATGATTACCTAAAATATTAAGAACATGATAAAATTCTTCTTTTACAGCATATGCTACATATCCATGTTTAAGATAAAATAAGACTTTATCTGAAAAAAGGTAGTTTTAGGTTATTAAAGCTTAGAATTTCACTGAGGCTTTTGGTAACACCCTTATACTGTGATAGGGTTTAGGAAGCTGTAGTGGTAGGAGTTAAGTGCATCAAAAAGAGGGGAAAAGGGATAATTTAAACTGGTAGACCAAAGTCAGAATATTCTATGACTGTAAAGTAATGAGATTTAAAAATTTTTAGTTTTAGTTAAAAGGTCTATATCATTATTATAAGGGTGTCCCAAAAGCCTCAGGGGATTTTTAAGCTTTAATAACTTAAAACCGCATTTCCTCAGGCTTTCTTATTTTATATCAAACATGGATATTCAGTGTATGTTGTAAAATATTGGAGCTAGTAGCTTAAGCATACCAAAGGACAGTCCACATCAGAGCTATATTGGTGTTCTTTTGGAGTGTAGACCTACAGGAGAGTGTTTTAAGACCAAAACAAGGCTTCCTTTCTTCAATACCCTTCCACCTTTTTTAAATCTTAAGTTGTTATCTATGTTATATAGATGAAGTATAAATATGAATTGTGCAAGAACATTTGCTCTAATACTTTGATAGGTCTGTGATTTCATTGGTGTCTACACACTCTTTACCGCTATAACTCTTTCATATCAGGGCAGCTAGGTGGCAAAGTGAATAGAGCACCAACCCTGAAGTCAGAAGGACCTGAGTTCAAATTTGGCTTCAGACATTTGACACACTTACTAGCTGTGTGACACACTTAACCCCAATTGCCTTGCCCGCCCCCTTCAAAAAATCAACAAAAAACAAACAAAAAACTTCCATGTCTTTTTACTCCGTGCAATTTTTGTCCTTGTCTTTCCATACATTTTCAAACCTACCCACAATTCTAGGAACATTCATTTGCCTTATTTTAAAGTCTCAAGGGCAGCAACTGAGCCCAAAATCATGGGTGTAAACTTCTGCCACATCCACTCTGCTTAGAGGGCTGTGGCAGATGGGGATTTAAAAGAATCCTGAAGTCGCTAGCCCTGATGTTAGAGTGTGATGCAATAGGCAGCCCACACCTCCTGGGCTACCAGCTTAGAACACTGTACTTCCTTTTCAAATACCTAACTAATCACCATCCCTAGCAATTGGGCAGGAGGGGACTGCCAATAATTCATGTGAGTAGCCAGCTTTCCGCCTCCATCCCTCCTCTCTGACACTGTTCTCTGTCAGCATCTCAACCATCTGCTGCTATGGAAAGACAAGATAGAAATTAAGGTTTTCATCAACTCCTATTGACAACAGTGGTTAAATGTTAGCATTCTATTTCAGCCAAGAGCACTGTTCTAACAGATAAGGGCTGTGGAAGTCTCTGAGATATTCTATGGTAGAGGTTCTTAAACTTTTTTGCCAGTCTGTAAAAGCCTATGAATTCAATATCAGAATGATGTTCTAAAATGTATATATTAAAATACAGAATATTCTTAAGCTTAAAAGAACACTAAGACTTTGGGGACATCCTATATATAAGATTAAAAATACAGTTCTAAGGCATGAATTTAATTCACACACTACTGGTTAAGAAGCCATGATCTATGGCATGATAATTACAATGGCTCACCTGCACAGAACTCTTTTCAAGTTTTTGGATCAGATTATCCCAACGTTGGGCAAAATTTTCCAGCCATGCTTCCATCTTTTGAGCTACTGTTTTGTTCTTCAAAGCTGAGAGTAGATCCTGGCTGAGTGAACACAATTTATCCATTGTTTGTTTCTTCATTTCTAGCTCTCCTTTTAAAATCTGTTTAAAAATAAATATTAATTAGTTCATAAAATAGTGCCAATAATGATTTTAATCGTATATTTATATTTTTTCAGAGTGCTTTCACACATTCTTATTTTGGTTAAACTAAGTACATTACAAGAAATAGAAGTTCATAAATCATGTAAATGCTTACAAATATATAAGCAATGCAGTGAACATGTAATCAGAAGACATAGAAACAAATTCAGGTTGTTGCACTTTACTACTGTGTGGTCATAGGGAAGTGACTCAACCTGACTGAACTTCATTTATTCATCTGTAAAATGAGAATAATAATATATGCATCTTCTCTCCCACTGAATTTCTGGTGAGACAGTCATTGAAAACTTTAATTCACAATATAAATGCAAGTCACAGCTAGGTAATGAATCACTTGATGTGATCACATATATTCAAAATTACACTTAGATAAGTTGTAATTATGTAAAGTATGGTCATTTGTACCAGCAAAATGTAAATATGCGGTGCCAAATCAAATAATGCAAGCACTTCAGAAGATTCAGCATTGGCACTAATCAGGACCTGGCTGTAATATCGCCAATAAAGTTACTGCAATGGCTATTTGAATAATTATCTTCTACTGTTGATGATATAATGGAACTGAATGGAAAAGAATTGATTAAGTACCGCTATGTTCTAAGCACTGTGCTTTTAAGATAATAATAGGATGTAACAAAAGTAAACAACTGATCGTGACAAACCTATTCAGGCTTTTAGCACACTTCACTATTTTCCCCTGTCATACATTGCTTCTATAGTCCTTTGAACTGTGGATATAAAGGGCATTAACTCCATTTTATTGAGAGACAACAGAAAGTTTAATTAATTCAAAGTAAATGGATGGAGAAATTTTCTGTCCCTGCTGTATTTGCACATTCTATGCTATTATTTCCTTGTGCCTTTTGCAGACCCCAGGCAGGCAGCCTTATTATTATTACCTGTATCTTGATAGTAGAAAAGAAAGGCTTGCTTTTGTGATTGAATCTCTCTTTTCCTTCTTCTATGTCAATCCTTACTGTAATCAAATTAGGAAGGTACTACATATATGCCCCTCCCCCCATCCCACCGAACCACTACTACTTGCCTAGAAAAATAAATGTTCATCTTCTTGTACAGACTCTAAGTTGAAGAAAAAGGGTTGATTAGAGGGAGTTCCCTCCCCTGGGGGTTCCTATTACTAAGGAAATCACAGGTGCAGGCCCATTCCCTAGCCTAATGCTGCTGTACTACCCCTAGGCACGTGTGCTGTATGGAAAAGAAAGTACCATTCAACAGGAAGGTCATCTTTTTTAATGAATGAATGTGGCAGTGACATGGAAAAACCATTAAACATTCCCCTCATGTCTGCCATATCAGTAACTCAACCTGACATAGAGTTACATGGGTCAGCAGGGAACTATATTTTAAAAATGAATTCAATTGTCAATGACAATTTTCTTTAACGTTTATGTTTAATACCAATCTTCCTACTGAAGGGCCTTCTTCAGGTCCTCCTTTTTCTCTTTCTTCAAAATAGAATGTATTTATATTGCATTTATTTTGTTTTTACTTAATGGTATGCTCCTTGATGACAAAGACTTTTGAATTTATGTCTTAGTAACTCCAATGCCTAATACTATACATGACATTGTAGCACCTTAAATGCTTGCAGTAGCAACTTCTTGAATTTTAGCCTTCATCAGAATCGGTTTCCTTTGCCTTCACTTTGTAATGCATTCTTGTCCTTAACATATTTTCTAAACATTGTAAGACTCAAAATGTGTTTCTCTTGGATTTGAATTTTTTTCTGAATGTTTTCACAAAATACATGAGCTATTCCCCTACTCTCCTCTCCCAATCCCAACCAAAGAGTAAACAGACTAGATATATATAATTAAATCTACCTTTAATCCAAATGAAAATACTGGGCACATATGAAACTAGGAGAGGCAGGAATAGTTTGATGTTAGTATATTGACTTATTCTTTTGCTTAACATAATTTTTGCCCTTTCAGAAATGTTAAATGCATGCACAAACAAGCTACAAAACAGTATAGACACAAAAGTCTTCCACATTTTACTCCATATGTGTTAAAGAAAGTAGTTAAAAATGACCAACAGTGTTAGGTTAGAAGGTAATATAAATTATTTAAATTAATGAAAAATGCTTTGGGAAGAGGAAAAAATATCACCATATTTTAGAGTTATGCTTAGGGAAATTTATCACATTGGTAATTGGGTGCAAAGTAAAAGTGTCTAAGCAGTTTTTCTCATATAACCTTTTAACTAATTGGATTCCAAGAGATTTAGTGACAAATGAAATTAATGCTATGAGATGTACATATATACACATATGTATATGCACATAATCACTTAATTATTCACAGATAAATATATAAACATATATATTTTAAATGTATTATAGAAAATTGGCTCAGACATTAAGTTCATTTTAAATCTTTACGTAGGCAGATGCTTGTGTATCTAATTTAAAGTTATTATAATATTCATTATAATAACACTTAGAATAGTACTTTACTCTTTGCAAAATGTTTTTATATACATTATCTCATGTGATTAACACAATAATCCTGGAAACCAGACATAAATCTTCATTTTACTGATGAGAAACAGCACATTATTGTGAAAATAATACTGAATGTAACGTAACAAAAAGAGTCAGGAGACCTTGGTTAAAATGCCAGATCTTACATCTACTAGACTTGGGAACAAGTCATGTTTAACCTCTCTGAGTTGCAGTTTTTTCTTGTTTGCAAAAAAAAAAAAATATGTGAAAAAAATAAATGTAGTTCGTTACCCCACTGGTTGCTATGAATGTCAAATGAGATGTGTATTACAATGCTTTGTAAAACTTACAGTGCTTTATAAATGGCAATCATCAATAACAGTATTATTAATAATGATTATTATTAATATTATTATTGTCATAAGGAAAAAGAATGGAAAAAGATGATGTTCTTAAGCTAAAATCCACAAGCAATGGGATGGAGATAGTTAAGACACAAAGCTTGCTCTTGACTACTTGGTAATTCATTCTTTCATTCATGAATTCAACTGACATGTATTGTTCCTCACTAAGCCAACAATAATATCATGAATGTACCTGCAGTCTAAACCCTGAGAGAAGACTACCTCATGTGGAATCAGCCTTTTGTTTTAAAAATTGAAAGACTGTTCTTCCTCTATGTTTACTCCTGGATACCTCACTATAGCTCCTTATGAGGAAAAGCCTTTCTCAATAGTACAATTCCTTGTCTAGCCATTATCATCAAGAGAAAAAAAATCAATATTGGCCACTGAAATATATCACATCCACTTTCACTCAAACATCTTCCAATACTCACAGTACAATTAAAGCAGAAGTGGAGAAAAAGAATCAAGAATCCCCTCGCCCCTATCTAGAAGTATATGTGTTGAGGTATAAGGAGAAACTTAAAGGCTCTTAATATTATTTCAAATTAAGCTATATTGGTCATAGGTAAAAAAAAAAATCAGCTAGGGTTATCATATTGTATATAGCTATATGTATGATAGCAGGTAGTGACAGATGGTAACTGTTTTGGGTCTTGCATTGTGACATATTTTAATGAACATTAAATTCTTATTCACTGCCTTAATCAGCAGGGAAATTTTACCTCAAATTTTGGACCAGCTGTCAAGTTCTGTTAATTAGCTTAAACAATCAAGTGGCAAGACTTATACAAAACATATTTTCACTTTGTTCACAGGCAAGGTGACATAATTTAAACGATTTATATTGAGAAATTATTGAAACATTACTGGTAGAGATTTTTAAAGTTCCTAATGAGAAAATACAGATCATCCACTCTCAACTCTAACTATTCCATACCTCAACATACTTCTACATTATCCCTCCCTCTGTGTTCCTTTGCTCTAGTCTCAAAGGGAAGGATAGTCTTCATCTTTGACAAGGCAAACACCTCTGCTCTTGCCTTTGATCCTATCTTTTCCCATCCACCTGGGAGTTTGTTCCTTTGATCACACCCACTTCACTGTTATCTTTTCTAATTCATTAGCCCCTTACCTACCATCTACAAACATGTAAGGGTCTCCCCCTGGCTTTCAAAGGAACCTGATATTCCCTCAAGCTATCACTCAATATCTCTTCTCCCTTACAAAACCAAACTCCTACAAAGAGTCCTATAAATATTTCCCTCAAACTATTCTTATCTATTCTGCCCTTCTCTGCATCTTTCAGTCTGGCATCCACTCCTACCCCTTTACTGAAACTGTTCTCTTCAACATTATCAATGAACTTTGATAACAAATCTAATTGCCTTTTTTTAGTCTATTTTGATCTTTTCACTTATTGTGACACTGCTAACCATCCTCTCCTAAATTCTTTCCTCCTTTGTATTTCATGATACTATTCCTTCTTCAGTCTTCTCTACTGTGTCATCATCTAAACTCTGTCCCCTAGTGGAGGTTGTCTTCCAAGACTGTGTTTTGGGCCTTCTGTTAATTATTTCTATTCTCTGTCTAGTGGTGGTCTCACAGTAGCAACTGTCATCTCTCGGTAGACAACTTCCAAATCTGTATATCCAATCCTCTCTCAGATTTTAATCTTGCATTACCACCTCCGTGATGAATGAGCTTCATATTCAGTCCAATCTTATCCTCAAGCTTCTGGAGAGACTCAACATCTTCTATAGCAGTGGTTCTCAGCCTTCCTAATGCCATGACCCTTTAACACAGTTCCTCATGTTGTGGTGACCCCCAACCATAAAATTATGTTTGTTGCTACTTCATAATTATAATTTTGCTACTGTTATGAATCATAATGTAAATATCTGATATGCAGGGTGTATTTAAATTGAACATAACCCACAGGTTCTATAGGGAATGCTTTCCCTCCTCCCATTTATACTCTGTACATCTTTCACAACAGTGAAAATAATTTGGAGGGTATATATCTATCTGCCTCATTATTTGTAAATAATCAAATGGCTGTAAAAATTTACTCTATTGTTAGGTATTTAAAGTAATCCTGTATGAGTTTGATATACACATGAGAGTCAACTTTCAGAGAACTTTTAAGGGAGTCTTTGTTCTACCCAATCAAAAGAAAATAGTCAAAAACACAGATCTTGTATTTTCTATATCTTTTAATTTGTTACGTGATTGTGAAGATGCATACTGCTATAGAATTTATAAAAAGCCTGCCTATTTCTTTCTCAGAACTTAATCAAGATTTTCATAAAGCAAAGGTCTACCTATGCAAACCTCACTCAATAAAATTCCAGTGTCTCCCCATTACCTCCAGGATCAAATACAAAATCTTCTGTTTGGCTTTCAAAGCCCCTAAACTGCTCTCCACTTTTCTTATCCCTTGATCAGGCTGTTCCTGACCTCCTGGCTGTTCCATGGTCATGATTCACCATCTCTTGACTTGGGGTATTTTCTCTGGAGATATTTGGAATTTTCTCCCTCCTCATCTCTGCTACCAGTTTTCCTGACCACTTTTACACTTCAAACTCTACAGGAAGCCTTTCTCAACTCCTTTTAATTCTAGTGAATCCTCTTGTTAATTATTTCTGATGGATTTATACATCTCTAAATATGTCTGTGTGTATATATGTATGTGTATGCATATATATATATATATATATATATATATACATATATATGGAGGGTGTGTGTGTGTGTGTGTGTGTGTACACATACAGAGGGAGGGAGGGGGAGAGAGAGGGAGAGAGAGAGAGAGAGACAGAGAGAGACAGAG
>CM053580.1:170001367-170081326 GCA_028627135.1 Pseudochirops cupreus | reverse complement strand
GGCGGGGGAAAGACGGGGAGAAAAGATGTAACTCAAAAAAATTTAATAAAGAATCTCATATCAAAAAAAAATGATATTGTGCTGATAGACATTGTTATACAAATTAGTAGGAAAAACGTAGATGCAGGTTTCAATCATAGAATACTCCAATGAATTGCAACAGATTACTCCAAAGCAATCATTTTCTACATTTATCATCTGTCTAGGTACTTATGCATAAAGATATATTCATAATGATTTGTGAGATAAATATAGGAAAAGAAGAAAAATCTTATGCATTTTGTTCTCAAACTGTAATTGTTACATATTTTACATATTATAAGCTTTTAAAAAATCTTGATAGAGGAAATAAATGTCTTGACAATTGCTATGTGCCAAGTGCACACATTAGGAAAGACAAATTAACAGTTTGGTGAATTATTATACATTAATAACAGATGTGTTAGAGCCCTATATTCTAACTTCTCTCTATTTAAACAAAGGATTGTTTGCCCATATCTATAAGTATTTTAGAGTGACAAGGATACAAATAATGTATTTTTAAAATATCTGTACAGCTACGGAATAAAATTTATCCTGTATATGGATGCCAGAGCCAAGAAAAAAAAATGAATGACTGTGACTTTTCTTTATACTCATATAATATGTTGCACATTTTATATTTCATGAGAATTCTGACTTTAATAATTGATGGTGCATAGTACATTGGCCAATCTATAGGAAGATAGATTGTATTGAAGTAATATAAGTAGAGTGAATAGAGCTTATATTTTGAAAGGAACCAAGAACCAGAACTAACAGACTTTTAAAAATAAAATATTCCTTCTCTGGTGCCCTTAAAGAGGGCACTGAGTGCATGTGTTAGTAGGGTGCTATAAACTTTTTACTATTGTATTAGAAATGACCATATTACTCATGTGTAACTCAGTTACAAGTGAATTTTCCGGTTTTTCCCAGAAGTGTCAATAAAATATTTTATGGCATTCAGCACCATCACATATATTTTAATGTCACTTATTTTCTCACACTTTTATAGTCTCCTTCTACTCACTAGTCTTTGAAATATGCTAGTTACTAGAGAAACCATGACATTGAAATGGATGAAGCTAAGCAATAACAACAAATATTTTATCTTAAAACAATAGATTTAACAACTTCAAGTACATAGAGTCTGATCATTGGTTGTTACAGTTATGTTGTGTGGTTTTCTGAACTACAAGAAAAACTTGCCTGGTAAACTTCCTTGCTGATGCCTGCTATGTGCATTCACATTTATTAAAAGTCACTTGGGGTAATTGTATTAAATGAGTTATTAATAGCATAAGGTTTAAAATTTAGATACATTAATTAGCATCATATAGGGTAGAACACTATACTACTACATAACTCTCCCATTTACCCAAATTTTAGCCTCATAAATCATTAGAGAGAGAGACAGAGAGACAGAGAGAGAGACAGAGAGAGAGAGAGAGAAAAAATGGGAATATTCATTACCACTGGAAACAAAATAAACCACTAAAATAAAGACAAAGTGTCTTTATGTATTGAAAATAATGTATATTGAGACTATAGAAAAGTAGACATTACTTTTCTGCATTAAAGTAGGCATGGTCCCTTCCTTCCCAAAATTTCTAAGGTTCAAAGCTCATAACATTTCTAACTTCTCATTCCACAGCATAGATTGGTCATCTATTTCCTTTAAATTCTAAATGAATTGGCTCATCTTAGATATGTATTTTTTCATTTTTTTGTAATCAAAATTGTCCACTTTATTATCTATGTTCCTAAGTAGCATTTATATCTTTCCCTATTCCTAGTCATGAAAGGTAGTTGCAAGTCATGACATCATCTTCCTGATGTCATGGTCTTCTTCAACAACAAACTTTGAGTATTAGGGACTGTCGCAGTGGGGACCCAATTGACCAGTTTCAGTTGGGTAATGCATCTCTTCCTCTCCCCTCTCTTCTCTCCTTTCTTTTTCTCCTTCTTCTCCCTCTGTCCACATAGAGTATAATACCCTTCCCTATTGGTGCTCCGCCCAAAGGAATGTAAATTTTGAGATCTGGGAAAGACTTTAGTGTAAAAAGGCCAAGGTCACCCACTGCATTTGAGGCCATCTCCAGTCATCTTGATTTATATCTTGGCACTGGACCCAGATGACTCATAAGGAGAGAGTGAGGCTGGTGACTTTGCACAGCCCTCCCTCACTTAAATCCAATTCACTGCAAGTTACAACATCACCTTCCTAATACTATGGTCCTTTTCTAGAATGAAGGACAACCAACAATATGGTATGTACTTAAGGTTGTCTTCTAAACCCAATTTCTCCCTCTTTTTCCTGATTGAAATTAATGTATCTTCAATGCAAAATTTCTGTGTGCACTTGTTCGTGTTCAGTCCTTCTTTATTGAGTTCAGGTAAGAATGAGATCACCAGTCTGTCCTTCCCATCCTTTTCTCCATGTTTATGCCTTTATGCAAATAGGTAAATAACGACCTCCTTTTTCTCACTTATTCTCCCCCCTCTTTTCTTTCCCCTCTTAAAAATCAACAAAATACTTGAAGATATTTTCTCGATAGACGTTTCCCCATTATGATGTAAGCACTTTACAATTTTTAGTTCTCTTTCAATTGCTTAAATGTATTTTTCTTACTAAATTTCTGTCAGCTTTTATGTTTTCATTTCAAGGTTTCGAATCACCTTTGGCATTTTTATCAGCGTTTGAAAATGTATTTTTTAATTAAAGGTCTTTTTCTCCCATATAAAATGATAGTAAGTGAAGAATAACATTATTTGGTGAAAAAGTTAATTAGTAACCTTTTGGAACATTATATTCTAATATTTTCTTTTTTATGGCAGTTTCTGCTTGGTCTTACATGATTCTGATTATAGTTCAAAGAACTATAATTTTTTGATGTCATGGTCTTCTTAATTTTTTGGCTTTTCGCAATAATTTTTTTCTTTGAATTAGAAGCTTAGTACTTTGTCAAACAGATTCCAGGGCACTTTCTGCGGTTTTTTCTTTTGTTTTGTTTGTTTGTTTTGGTATTTTCAGGAGGTAATATTGCTTTCCCCCTCCCTTCCGTTTTCATTTTGCCTGCAGTTCAAACAGACTTGGGTAGTTTTCATTTATAAAATCTTGAAATATGGTATCCAGTCATATTTTTGGTCATCACTTTAAAGGATTCTGATGATTCCTAAATTCATAATATGTATATTATGTTTTATTTTATCTGATTTCATTTTATTAATCTCTTGCTTCATTTCTTTTAGTCATTCCTGTATTCCATGTGGCAAATTCATTATTTTTCTCTGAGACTCTGGTTGAAGTTTTTGTGAGCTTACTCTCCTCTAGATTTACTTTTATAGAGTGTCTCTTACCTCTTAGTATTTCTTCATAGTGTTTAGTGTTTTGCTTATGTTTTCAGGCTTAGATATTGATTTGGGATTTTGTGTTTGGGCCATTCCCCTTCAATTATCTTTTATGAGTGGAGGAGTTGTGATTTGGGCCTGTCCTCTCTGCAGTCTGGATGCTGCTGCGCCTGTTCATTGACATGTGGAGGCTTATTTTAGGATACACCCTCTTCTTGGTCTCTGTACTAGTCTTTTGATAGACCACTGAGATTCCAGCTTCAGTCAAACTCTGGTTTTCTCCTCCTTGAATTATACCCCATGCAAATTGGTTCTTACCCCAATGGGATGTTGGATATCACATTGCTTTCAGGACTTTCCAGTATCATCCTCTGGCATAGGTGTTGATTTGTTTCTATCTAAGGCCTTGGCTTCCAATGCACTGAAAAGTGCAATACTGGGCCCTGTCTCCCTACACATTGATTTGAAAATGCTGCCTGTGTTCTGGATTCTGATCTAATAATCCAGGGTCAGGATATTGTTTCTGGTCCTCAGTTACTAAGGGGTCACAATTGTATGAGACAGTCCTGCTTAAATTTCAGTTTACTGGCCTCTAGTCCATTTGTAAGTGTTTTCTCTGGCTTTAGCTTTTTTTTATCATCTGCGTGGGCCCCATTACCTGTACTTCATGTTAGCATCACTGATAGAAAATGTCTCTACCCACCTCTGCAAGGTTCTGGTCATCCCTGTTTTGCTATTGTGTTTCTTTGGTGGTTTCTTTATAATTAGTGTTTTGAGTGATTTCTTTGGGTTGATGTGGGACAGCAAGCCTTCATTTCAACATTCCATGGAGGCCATAAGAAGTTTGTAATCAATGATTAATATGCAAAGACCTAGTTTTTGGTTTGTTTTCCAGTGGACAGGTGTGCCCGACCCTTATGAAAGATATTTTTTTTCAACTGGAAATACACATGAAAAGGGTCAAGAGCTTAAGCTAATTCTGTTAAAGCCAATTACAACTACCATTCATTAAAACAGATCAAATTCTAATTGATTAAGATGAAGTTCAAATGCATAGAAGGACTTTGTTGTTCTTACAAAGCAAAAAAAGGAAGCCCCAAAATTTATCCAGCAAACTCGGCATTTTCTAAATCCACTTCTATCAAGAGTAACAGAACTGCTTTAAAGGAGACTGCTTCTCCTACATCAGGGGTAAGGAATATGTGGCCTTCTAGGTCTTTGAGTATCGCCTTTTGACCAAGTCCAAGTTTTATAGAAAAAAATCCTTTTATTAAAGGAATGTGTTTTCTGAAGTTTGGATTCAATCAAAACACTGCACTTGAGGACCTAGAGGGCCACATGTGGCTTTCAGATTGCATGTTCCTCACCCCTGTTAAAGTATTACTTTATATATTCTGCAATGCTTAATTCTGCTAAAAATCAAACATCACTCAGTAAACTTAATGGAATTGGTACATTTCCAATATAACATAATTTCATATTTATCTTCTTAAATATCACTTGCTATGGGGAAATTTTTAGGCCACTTAATTCAGGATTGAGAATGTCTTAGTCAATATTAGTAATATTCAAAGAGCTTTTTGAAAAATGGAGATTTGAATAACTTATGAACCATTATGATTGGTAGAGTAGAAAGAGCACTGCTTTGGCTCCGACACTAACTTGCTCCATCACCTTAGTTTTATTCAGCCCTCCACATCCCAGACTCATTCTGATCCTAGTCCCTGTGTCAGTACCTTCCTTTCACCCATTTAGTTCCTCTTTTATGTATTGTTTTCCCCATTTAGAATGTGAAGTTCCTTGAGGGCAAGATCATTTTGTTTTTTTCTTCATATTAACATTCCCATCACTTTGTATACTGCTGGCTCATATAAGCACTTAATAAACACTCAATCTATCTATCATAACTTCTGGAAAGGAGCTTGGTTGTCTGGCCATAAAAACTTCGGGATTTATAGTTAGTTCCTCCCAGTTTGTAAAGAAAGGAAGAGAAGGCAGTATTTGCCCTTCATCCAAATGGTTGATGAAAGTTGATGAACTGAGAATTTTCACAAAGAAGAAAGAGGTGGTGATCATCTCACAGTAGTCAATGTCTACCACATCTGCAGTTCCTTTCTTCAGGAAAAGAAGGGAAAATGGAGACAGATGTGTGACAATGTTTTAATCATGGACACACTCCAGGAGAGCTGAGAGAAACAAATTAGGTGAAATAAAAGGGAATCTTGTCTTCTATTTGCTTAAAAAAAATTCTTAAAAAGTACATATGCCAATTTAATTATTTCTCTTTAACATCTATGCTTGAACCTGTCTTTGTATTGCCTGGTTGACCTTTTGTTTATAGTGTGAGAGAGCAGTGGAAGTCACATAGGAAAATGACATTCCCTAGTATAATGCTGTAGTTCCCTGGGTTGAGCTATTTCATAATTACACTTTGGAGAGCACAACGACCACAAATTCAGTTCACAAAAATAAATAACTTTTTCCTATAAGCATGAAGCTAAGTTTCCATTCTCACAGTTGTAAAAGAGTAGACTGGTCAAGACAATAGCTAAGACTTCTTCCAGCTCTGACATCGTACTATCAAATAAATTAAAATTTTAAATATGGTAACACTTTAATCAGTTTTTTTTTCTTTATCCTTGCAATTTTATTTTAAATCAATCCTGAGTCTAATCAACAGCTGCACTCAAAACTTAATGAATCCTATAGTTGAATTTATAGGAAGAGATGTTCTAATTCTTTGGACAGATTTCTGTTCCTAAAAATCTTAAAGGTCTCTAAGAAATAAGATCTTCCAAGCCCCTCAGTAATATATCCATTTTTTTTCATGTTCTTTACTGTCATAGAGTTTGCATGATATGTAACTCAAACTCTCCTATTCATTAAAAATTTTCTCATCTAAAAGAAGTAGAAAATTAAAATTTTAACCAGAATGTACACACAAGTGTGTGTGTGTGTGTATATACATGAATACATGTGTATATATATGTGTGTGTGTATATATATATATATATATATATATATATATATATACAAACATAACTTTTATGTAAAACGTCCACAGATAAGTTACCAAAATTGGTTATCCAACATGACAGAAAAAGAATTCACATGTGTGAGAACTTCTTCAAATCTTAATTGTTCACAAACCACTTTCCTAACAACCCTGAGAGGTAAGATCATGCATTCTTGAAATCCAGACTTAAATCAAAACAAAAAAGACAGGTTCGCAGAGGTTATGACTATTTTGTAGTCATCTGGCTAATGAGTAACTGAGTCAGAACTTGATTCCAGGTTTTATGATTGAGATTGTACACAGGTTGCCAGCTGACTATTCAAAAAATGTAAAGACAAAAATAGGACAGCTAGCTAGATTCATAACATATCACTATAAGGTACTGTGACACTGGCGCCTTACAACCCTTTCCATGTGCTTATTCATAATATTATTCATTATGCGTGATATCTTAGCACTAATAAGAGGCAGAAAGAATGCATCTAGGCAACTGTAAGCTTTTCAAATCACTCTAAGGCTTCTCAATTCTTGGGGAAAAAACAAAACCCAAATTGTGTGACAGCTGTTGGGATTTGGACCCAATGAGTCTGAGAGCAAATACAAGCAGTTTTTGCAGTGATGCTGCTGCCAAGATTAAAACTAATCCTTTAGAGGAAGAAGGTACATTCACCTTGTAGTTGGCCTACTTACCCCCTTAAATTCAAACCTGCAAGTCCCTGGTGCTCTTAGAAGCAAGACAAAGTAAACAAAGCCATGCAAATATGTTGAGCCTAATCACAAAGCCAGTGAATGATAACTTCCCTAGAAGAAACCAGGGGAAAAATGAATATTTATTCGCTCTCATTTGTTTATGTCAGCTGTGAGAAACACAAAAGGTCAATACCACTTGCTAGAACACATTTTCATGAACTGAACCAGACCTACATTATCAGAAACGCTGACATCCACAGTGGGGAGATAGTTCTCATTTAATTCACATGTCATGTTGCAAAGAAAATCCTTCATCTGAGTTCCTTTGTGTGGGGGAATAGGGTTTTCCAAACAAACATGGAAAATGGGTCTACTGCAGTTTACTTAGAGGTGTCATTTTAGTTAGTTTTCTAGCATAGGAAAGAGCTCAGGGAGAATTTCACCCGACATGAGGTCTGCAAGTCTAGGGGTCAACATTTGAGCATGCAGACTGAAAAAAAAAAGAAGCTTCTTAGTTCTCCTATGAGGAAGCAGCGGCAGTCACACAGGAAAATGACATTCCCTAGTACAAGGCTGTAGTTCCCTGGGTTCAGCTATTTCATAAGGTATACTACTTGAGCTTTTAGCAGCTTCACTTTCTTAGGGGACAGATTAGGTTTTTAAAGCTTGCCACTTAGAAGACATAGCAATCAACAGCAATCTCCCAAACCCTGATTCCACCACCCTCACTCCCACCCTCCTGCAAATGAGGGAAATGTGTAAGCATTGGGGTCATAGGAGTAGCTAAAGGTCAGGTTTGTTCTAATTGGAAATCCATTTTTCTAAGGTTAGTCTTATCAGAGTATCTTGTTGGCAGTAAATCTTTAACATAGTGGGGTGTTCCTTCTCTTTTGAGACAGAATCATTAAGGTTCATCCTGTTGTTAAAAATAATGAGGGGGATAAAATGCAGCCTGAGGGTTTCTATATAAACCTATAGTTCTGTTTCCTTGGTCTCAGTCTGCTTTTTCTGGGGAGTGTGAGTTTTTCCCAAACTCAGAGGACTCAAGTTCATCAACCTCCATAAAAGCAACCGAGAGAACTTTAATGAAGTCAGAAAAACATAGACAGGGAGACCCTGAGTTTTACTGAAGCCAAAGATTAGAATCATAAGGTGATGTTACATTTCTCAGGCATGCTCCCTGGCCTATGCAGTTTAAAACAGAAGACACAATTATTTTCTTTTTTTATCTCCAAGTGAGGACACCAGGGAAGAGCTGAATCTGTGCCAGAGGCAATACTATAGACATTGCATATCATGAGAGAAGGAAGTCAAATGCAGAGTATTGCTTTATTGAATCTTACAAGATCACAGCACGTTTTGAAACAAAATATTTTTCACATGTGATGATGCCAAGAAACAATTGCTTAGCTATTTCTCATTTTCTTTTCAAATTTAAAAGTGTTCAAACTTAGGATGCAATTGACCAGCATAATCACCACATATTATTAATGGAAAAACAAAGAAGCTGAAATATTCTGCCTGAGGGAAGAAGGCAAAGGCAGTGGTAAGAGAGGCAATCATAGAAAGGGGAAGGATGAAGTCATTTCAAGGAATCCAGTTTGAAATGAAGTTTTTCAAATTCAGTATTTATGTTTACTTATAATTGATGTCTTATAAATTATTACTGAAAACAATATTTTCTACCTTAAAACAAGAAATTTTAAAATTATATTCAGTTATAATGACAAAGCGTGACCCCCTAAAATAGGTGAGAATATCCATTCTATCCCTTTTTTGCAGAAATGCCGACTAGGGCTATAAACACAGTATCCATTATCAGACTCAATTTGATTTATTCGTTAGTTTTGCTGAACTCTCGCCCCCTTTCTCTTCACCTCTCCCTTTCTCTCCCTTTTAAATGATCAGTTATAAGGCCTTTATCACTAGGTAGTGAAGAGTTATAGAGAGGGGGTTGGATTTCTATGAAATCCTTTCAGGGTTCTTTGTTTGAAACAAATTACTGGACTCAGCTATCTTTTGGCAGAGTTATAAAAGTTTATTGTTACATTGACTTTGAAGGGGGAGGGGGGAGGTGGGCGTTAAGGGGACCTGCAAACTTACAGAGTTGCAAAGTTCAATGTTACCGCTTTGCAGAGGACAGGAGAATGTTAAGAATAGCCTGAAAAGTGCAGGGGATGGAGATGCAGTTTTTAAAGCCATAAAACTGTCAGTCAAAGGCTGATTATGCTGACTAGGTGGGCAGGGGTGGAGTTAGGGAGGAGTTTAGGAGTGGTCAATGCTTAAAGGGACATGCACTTTTTATATCAACTGCGCAGGTGTATTGCCCATAATTCACTGGGAAATCCCCCTAAGGGGGGCCACTAGGAGGTGTGGTTTTTGCCTTGACACCTCACTAGGTTACTTTTGGTCAAGGATGAATGAGCTAGATCCAAAATGGCTGTTGGGAGGATAGGTTTGATTGTTTTAGGAGGTGCCAAGTTTAGAAGCTAGACTGATTAGGGATTCAGGAGGTACCATATTAGGAGGGAGTTATCGCTCTGATAATGTTGTTCAAGGTTTTTGGGTGCAGCTGGCCACTTAGAACAAAGGAGCTATGTATTTCTCTAAAAAATACTTGGGTGATGTATTCATGGGTAACTGTATCTAGGCAGACTGCTAGCTCAGGGAAAAGACTTTTAGGCTGGGGGCAGGGGAGAGACAGAGTTAATGCCTTTATGGCTGGGGGAAAGTGTGACTTTTACAACTTAATTGCACAGGCTTGTTACAAACTGATGTTACATACACAGGTACCTGAACACAAGCAAGATTTTACAAACTGAGGTTACAGACAAAAGCATTCCAGACCCTATCAGTAGGATAGAAGGAAGATATACATTTGGAAATAAAAGTATAATGGGAAATTTTTGATTCCTGATTTCCTTTCATTAACTCTTATTATTTGGGAAGGTCAGGGCCGTTTCTCCTAGTTAGGAGGTTATTGAGCTGGTTGAAACCAATCCCATGGGATATTCACAGGATATGAAAATTTACTAAAGGCCTTAAAAATTTCTCCATAAGAAGCCCAAGGAAGAATCTCAACTGTCCCAACACTTTAGAGACATGTAAATCCCTTCTCCTCTAATCAAACCATCATGAATCCTTTAAATTAATTTTAACCTGTAACCTAAGTTTAAGTAGGTTAAATGTCCCTTAGGGGATGTTTGAGATTATAACTGTTAAACTACGTTTGTTCAACTTTTATGACATTGAAGGAAGCATGAGGTTATTAATCTGTCTTTTCTTTAACTTCTATTTCCTAAGAGGAATGTACAAGGTTGTAATATGTAAAATAATTCTTTTTCCATCACTCTGATATAATTTTGTCTATAAAAGACCACATAAGGATATTAATTTTCATTCAGGTTTTTACTTTTTCTATTTTTTTTTTGGTCTGAGATCTGAACTTGTACTAAATGTTTTGTCAGCAGTTATCTGCCACATGAGCTCAAAAAGGAGATATTGTTCCCATTAAAAAGTGATAAAAGAAAGGTAAATTAATAAAAATTATTTTAAGGCATTTTAAAATTTCATCTGATCACATATGGCCCAAAGTAGAATAAATAGAGAATCTTTATGACTAATTAGTCTGATGGATCTTTTGGAAGTAATTTTATTCCAGTTTTAGTTGTTTACTTTATCACAGACTATCATCTACCTCTGAAGCCTTACAAACTACTTCTGAAATGTGATAAATTCAAGAGAAAAAAGATTCTGGAAAGAAACCAAGTCCCCATTACTATATTAAGTAATGGAATTAAACAATCCTCTGCTCTCTGATACATGAATTTTGATTCTATATAGGTCTTCACCTCATGAAATCAGTTTATGTTTTTACTGTTTTTTAATCTTCCAGAAAGCACTCTAAGTTGGGTTATAAAGTTTCCTCAAATGCTAGCTTTGCACTAGACAAGCCCCCAGGGCCTCAGATCATTGACATGCTGAAATGTCTTTGTCAGGAGGCCCAAATACCCCTGCTGCAGGTTCAGGCTGGAACTGAATAGCCTTCCATGCCAATGGTTGAGGTAAAACCACCAGGGCAGACTATTTCCCTTCCCCAAAAGTGCCTGAGAGGAAACATCCAGTTAAGAATTTTGGTGAGTGGAAACTTGCTTAGACATGGCATTGACAAGAAGCCATGAAGACAAAGAGTTACACAGAGTCAGAATGGGTGAGGGGGCTGAGGAGGCAATCTTAAACACATACAGGGCCCTTCTCTGATTTCTTTAACTTTATGATTATCCAGGATTACTTGCCAGCTATATAGAGATTAAGTGCATACTTTTAGTCCTGAAATGGAAGCTTAGATCTAAAACTATTCTGAGATGGAGAATGAAAAATGAATAGGAAGGACACGATATGTCACTCATTCAGAAACATGGCTGATATTGATACCTTAATATTCCATTCTGTCCCAAGAAAACATTCACTTTTTGGAGGCTGTTTTTCACCTTTTGTTTGTTAGTATGATGATTTTGAATAAAAATCCAGGCTTGAATAATTTTTAAGTTTTCAGTTCTTGGACTGAATTGGGGACAAATAAGCCAAGAGAGGTCAATAGTATCGATAAATTCAAAATTAAACCTCAAGGGGTTCATAGAAAGGAGACCACATAACTATATAAATGTTTTTTAAGCTATAGATTCACAGAGTCTCAAGACAAAATATTCACAAGGATTATATTTTGAAGGATCATTATGACTGCTTGATTAGTTAGGATAAATTTTACTTTGGTGATTATGCTAAAAATGTTGTGAGCCTCTAATTTGGAGAGATATATTTTTCTGTCTCCTGATTCAGTCAGTATCATATGTTATTGATTTTTATGAGTTCATAAAATGCTAATGAATAAATCCAGGAAGACTATTGTTGTCACTTCCATTCTTTGTGGGCTATTATTTAATGTTGCATGGCAGCATAATAAACTTTGCTCTCTCTAGCTCCCACCCAGCTAGTCAACGGAGAAGAATAGAAAACCTAAGGGGCATAACAAAAATGACTGCCTATCTTGTGATGTTGAGTATGAAAGCAAGAGGTTCTGGTGAGCCTGATGTTTTTATTGTTCCCTGTTGTTCTGTCTCACAAATTCTAAACTCCTTGAGGCTTTCTATCTAGTTTTAGTGCTTAATGTCTTGTAAAGCAATGAATGCATCATGGTAGTCTATAAATGTATAGAAGCATAATACTTCAACAAGAGTTAACCACAATGTGCTTTTCTCCCAGTTACCTTCCTGAAACACACTCCAGCTTCTAGGAAGCTTTGAGCTCTAGGAAAGTGAGATTTACCCATTAGTTCTACCCTCCCCCCACCCTTTGCTGTTTCAGAGTCAAATTGGAATCCCTATTGAGGTTCCCTATATATCCCAGCTGGAACCCCAACATATCAATTCTGAGGAGGCTGAGTGTATGAATGGTCACTTTAAGTGCCAGGTTTGGTGGTGGAAAAGTGAATTACCATAGGACAGAATGTGTGGTTTTCCTATAACTCTTGATTCACATTTTCTTTTTTGGATTTTTCTACTTCTATACTTTTTTTTTGCACTGTATAAGAGCTCAGTTTATTTCCTTTTTACCTATAAAAACCAGTATGTTAATTTAACTATCCCATTCTTATCTTAATTGAAGGGAGCTATATGGAAACCATGGATAGTTCTTTCAATCTAGAGACAGAACACAATACAAGAGGCAAAGAATAAAGGAGAGGCAGGATCTGATGCCTCCTGCTAGTTATCAAACTCACAGATCAAATGTAGTGAACTCAATTAAAGCATAATTGGTAAGTGTTAAACAAAATAAATAAAAATGCAACATAGACGATGTTAACATGGGCTTTTCCAATCAATATGTGGCCTTCTGGCAGCCATTTGAGTTTTATACCGCTAACTTAGAGGATGCAGGGGGCTGGTCTTTGTTGCAGTTACTAAGAGTCCCAGTAATGCCTAGCCTTAGTCTGGAGATCTGTACCCACTGTTACAACTTGTCAACTTACACAAAGCACTGTGCTTAAAATCAGGGCAGTGCAAAGCACCACTTGTCTGAAGATCAATATTCAGATAAATCTTCCTGCCCTATCCCCTGAGTCTTCCTGGAACCTAGCTCTGCTTCTAACTGGTCTGGATCCTTAAAACTCACCCATCCCACCTCACCAAATGGGACTCTAGACCTTATTTCTTCCTGCTGGTTTGGCCTAACACTCCAAACCCTGACCTTAGCTTCACCAGCTAAATACACACAACTTGTAGACGCATTTCCCCTGCTGTTGACTCACTTAATTGAGACTTACACCTATAGAAGTCAGATGCTATATCCTGAATCCCACCTACCTTCTTTGTTTAAGGAACACCCTGAAAAAAATAAGGTAACTAGGCAATACAAATAAGATTTATCGTTTTTTAAAATCCAAATTTCCCCCGTGGGCAGAGGAAAATAAATTAAGATCAATTAAGTCACATAAATTCTCCTTTATGCTACATTTTATAATGGCCACTTTTCCTAAAGGAGAAAATAGATTTGACAAACTACCACATAGAGAAGAGGAGGGGAAAAAAAAAACTCTAAATGCCCAAAATTGTTTGCAATTGGTTCTATTAGGTCTCATGAAGGGATGAGCTTTAAACTGAAGATTGATAATTAATAATTAAACAGGCTTATAGTTACCCAGAGGTACCTACATTTTAATCTTTTTTTTTCCTTGCATTTCCCTTCCCTACACCCACTCCATAATTATTCATTTCCATTGATTTTTGTCATATTTAAAGTATAGTCCCTCTTCAGTTCCACCTCAGTTTCCCTCCAAGACTCAGTTCAGTCCAACCTTCTACAGAGAGCCTTTTCTGACTCCAACCTCCTTTTCTAACTTAGTACCTTTCCCTCTGAGATCACCTTCCATTCTCTCTCTCTGTACACACGCACACACACACACACACAACACACACACAGTGTGTGTGCCTAGTTATTTACATGTTGACACCCCCATTAGAATATGAACTCCTTGAGGAAAGGGACTGTACTTGCCATCTTGTGTATCTACAGCCCTAAGTGCAGAGCTTGGCACAAAATAGGCATTTAATAAATGATCTTTCACTGACACACAGATTGTTATCACTTTACTCTTGCTTGTATTATGGGAGCTGATCAGCAAATTCCTCTACCTCCTTAAGAGTTATTCAATTTATTGAGTTTACTTCACCCCTTATAGTGTGGATATGTCCATTATCACCTCCAAATGAGGTCTCACAGAAGGAAACTTGTCACAATTTATTTCTTCTCGATAAGTATTTGAAGGGATATCTTATTAAAGAGCAATTACAATTGTTCTACTTGGCTCCAGATGGCAGAATTTTGAGTAATAGGTAAAAGTTGCAAAAAGGCTAATTTAATCTGGATATTGGGGAAAAGTTCCTAGCAATTAGGGTTGGTCAAAAGCAGAATAGGTGACATTGTGAAGTGATAGGTTCCTGTCATTAGTGGTATTTTAACAGAGTCTGGATAACCACTTCTGTGGGAAATTATGCTGGGAATTCCCTTTTGGTATGGGTTAGAGTAAATGATCTATGAGGTCCATTATAACTCTAAAAATTATATAATCCTGTGATGCTATGATAATATCAACTATGTTGCCTCCCAACTTAAAGAGTTTAAGGGGATTGAAGTAAAAGGAACAAAAAGATTGGCACTTCCTCATCCAACTCTATTATACTGAGTTATTTGGAAAGTACAAGTCTAATGGAAAAGAGGCAGCCCTCTAGTAGAAAAGAAAATGTACATTGACTATACTTCCACAGTGGGTGGGGTGAATCCAAACCATAAATTGGCATTATGACTCTAAAAGACAGTTTGCTAGCATGTGAGGAGAATCATTCACATGAAGTATCAGGGTACTATACTTGCAACTCATATCCTTTCTGAGGGGAGCTTATGTACTAACATGAATGCATCACATTTTTTCTTTATCTCTTTAAGTGTTCCTCGAATTCCTTTGCATATTGTATGTTTTCTTGATGGGAAGTAAAGTCTCTCCTCCATGTGATACCCATTTATTTCCCTGAGTACTTATAAAGAGCTAGGAATCCTGTTAAACACATTTGTACACACTGAGAAATTACTTGAAGATTTCCCAGAATAAATTCTAGGTAGGATTATAAAACTAAACAAAGTAGAAATGAACTCTTTGTAATGGCAAGCACAGAAGTAGTTCACACATTGTTTCAGCTACTGAATTAACACCTTGTTTCAGTCAAAGTTTCTTTTGAGCCTTGTATGAAGTCTGTTAAGAAATAGAACATATGAACCCCACAACTTGTGAACCCTAGAATTCATGAACTGCTACAACAGAAAGGAGAGGAGCTATACTGTATATAAGGAAGAGCACAAGCTGGACAGTCAGAACTAAGGGATAAGCATAGTGGAGGCAGGGCAGCTGCTGTTGGATTGAAGACTGAACTGAGAATTGAGAAGAACTGAGAAGAGGACTCTTGTGGTGGCAGAGTCAAGAAGGAGAAAACTTGTGGTATCCCTGTGCCCTGTTTGTCTGCTCTGTCTGTGTTGATGTTTGTTTGTGATACTCTGTACAGAAGCCCTGGGACCTTACTAAAAGCCCTGAAAGAGGATTTTCTGGTTGTATGTTTACAGAAGTCCTGGAAGAGGGTTTTGGAGGTCCTGGGACTTCACCAATGATTTGTGCTGACATCTTGGACCTTGTTTGTGGGTCTGTGTTGATTTCTGTGTTGATGATTTGTTTCAGGTTCATAGATCTTGTTGATGGGTCTGAGTTAAATTAAAAGAAAGATGGTGAATTGATGATGGGTGCTGGCAATGTGCATGAATATTATTGTGGCTTTGTCAAGCTTTGTCTTCCCAGAAACAGAAACTGTGAAGGACTTGAGGTGGACTAGACATTGTGAGCTTCATTATGGAAGGGGAGCTGGACAAGGTGCTGGACAAGGAACTGGGAGCTGCCTGCCTTTGAACCCAGGTGACAGTTGGAGCTGGGACCATGGAAGAGGAACCATGGAAGCTGAGAGCCAGCCTCGAGTCAAGGTGAAAGAAGGTTTTACTTGGATTATTGTGTACTGACTGAGAAGATTATGATTTACTGTGACCTAGGGGTGGAGAACTTTGACTTTTGTACTTTGTGATTAAATTAAGGATTTTGTGATTGACCGAATGTACTTTGTTTAAAACTATGTGACCACTTTGGTGAAAACTATGTGGCCATTTTAGTGATAGGTTGTTGAGTTGTGACATGGCGAATGCTGTATTTTGATTGTCTGTGATAAGCTGTAATATTGTGAATGCTGTACCTTGAATTTCTGTGAATGTTTTGCTCTGATTTGTTATTGAATAAATAGATAGCTCACTATACTATGTAATCAGAACTATGAAAGCTGTTCACAGAAGCAATCCTCTGGAAAGAACTTTACACTCTTTTGGGTCAGTCCTCCAAATCAGACCTGGTCCGTGTCTGGACAACAGGTTACATCTGAAAACCAGATAGACATGGATAATAATTTTCAATAGTGCAATAGTAATGGAAATTTGAAGATCTTCCCTGCTCTTTAATAGGTCAAATGTAATCACATAAAGCCTGTACTGGGAGGAGTTCGCTGAATGGGTGGAGGAAGAAGGGGTGGAGCAGGAAATGAGTCAGAACATTAGAGCAGAGGGAGAGATAGGACACAGGCAAGCAGACAGGTAGGATTTTTAGTATTTGTCTGTGGGAAGGTCTGAGCAGGGGGAAGGCTTTTGGACAATGTTGCTCCCTGCAGAGATAATGTGTATTAACTTCCTTGTTGCTATGATACATTTGATTTTCTAGTGTTGGGATTTCTGATGTCTGAATAAATGTTTTGCTTCTGTCTTCTCTATGGAGAGTCTATTATCTTTTGAGATTCAGAACTATGCTGGCATATTCATAGTCCCCATCGGTGCTATGAATATAACCTTGATGATACAAACAGTTATTCCCCCAATAATACGAACCTTTTGAAATCCAATTAGTTCATGTAGACAAGTTCTGCCTAAGGATTGATAGTGAAAACAAATTTTCTATTGACATGAAAGTATTGGAATATATGATTTCTAAGTATATAATTTAGCTTGTATTCTTCAAAGTCTATTTATATGTTATAATCCTGTGTTCTCTTGTTATAGACTTATGACTCATTGGACAATGGAAACAAATAATTTTTTTTCTTACTTTCATTATATGAGTAGATAAATTTAAGCCTTAGAAATGGTCACAGATTTGTATGAAGTGGTCTGGGTTTTGGCCATTCCACTTTCCAGCATATTTCATTCTGGAGTGATGTTTCTCCTAAAGCATTAATTCTTCTTGCCATTCTTTCCTCTTTGCATTTTCAATGTTATATCTATTACTTCATTTATTCTAAATACTTGTTTTAAGTACTCTTATAGTTCTTAGGGATTTTTTTTTCTTTGAGATGTTACATGAACTTTTTACTTTTATTTCTTTTGAGTTTACTTCTTGAGTATTTCTCAGGCCAAAGTATTTCTTCATTGTGTTTGAAATTTTCTCCTTTTTATTCATATAGTTTCAGGGTTTGGGGTCTGTATTTGGATCACACTCTGTTCTCCTTGTGGATGGTGAGGAGGTTCTACTTAGTTTTGAGTGGTGGTGAATACTATGCTCCATTTTTGGAAGTGTCTGGCCTAGCCTCCTACTGTGGCTCAGGAAAAGACTGTCTAGATAATTGTTTGGACTAGAAATGCCTTGATACTATTTGAAGTCTGGCTCCACCTGTGTCTGTGGCTCTCTTGCTGCCCTTCACCAGGTAGTGCTTGGTGCCTTTTGCCTGACCCCCAGAACTAGCTCTGAAAATAGCAGCACAAAAAAGTCTGAAGCTTGGGACAGGGCTTCCCCATCCACAGATAAGAGGAGCCCAAATTTAACATAAAGTTCAAAGTCAAGAAATAGGTTGGAAAAATGAGCAAACAACAAAAAACAAAAAATAATTCAACCTTAAAAAAAAGAAGAGACATAGACATAGAAGAAGACAACAATGTGAAAACAGCTACAAAGTTTCAAAGTAAAATGCTAATTGGGTCCAAGTACAACATGAATTCCTGGAAGCAGTAAAGAATAAAAAAATGGTGGGAGAGGAAAAACTGGTGGTGGGGGACATGAGAATGTTGCAAGAAAATTATGAAAAGAAAATCAACATTTTGGTAAAAGAGGCATAAAAAATACTAAATACTTCATGATTATTAGGACAGTTAAAAGTAGTTTACAAAGACAGAGAGCATGGGTGTAATTTGATTATGTGGGAATGATCAAAACAAAAACTGAAGGGGTGAGAAAGTGAAGAAGAGCAGAGAAAGAGGTAGAATGGGGAATTTTTTCCCACATAAAAAAGGTAAGCAGGACACAAAGGTAAGATGGTAGAATAAAGGCAAAGACTCACCTGATCTCCCCCAAACCCCTTCAAATACCTTTAAATAATGACTCTAAACAATCTCTAGAGCAGCAGAATTCACAAAGACAGAATGAAACAATTCTCCAGCCCAAGACAATTTTTAAGGTGGCAGGAAAGATCTTTTGCACAAGAGTGAGAGAGGAAAGCAGTCCAACACATTCCCATCAGCACAGAAAAAGGCCTACAAACCTAGAGCAGGCCCCAGGGTGACTGAACCAGTGGCAGCAGTGGTGGTTTCCAGATCTCTCAGCCCACAGATCGCAAAGACAACTTAAAAGGTCAACAGAAAAGGTCTGTCACACCTGGCTGAGAATGGAGCACAGTCCAGTGCAGGCTGGGCCAATACAGCCCCAGGAAACCAGGAGCAGGCCTTGGGAGTGACTATTAGCAGTAGCTGAGATAGTGGCTTTTTTTTTTCTGGAATTCTATGGCCACAGACACTAAGGGAGGAAAAACAACTAATCAGGGGTCTTTTTTTGCTAGCATTGAGGCATTGCTTTGCCCATACTTGAATCAGGGTTGTATTCCTGGGTGGCAGTCCCAGCGTGGGAAGGAATACTAGCATAGCAGAGCTTGTAGCCAACAGTAGAGAGGGGACTCTCCTCACAGTTCCAGGGCAAAAAAGAGTGCTTGTGGTCACTCACAGAAGAGAGCACAAGGCAGGAGAGTAGTAAACCTCTCTTTAAATTATACCACCTTGGAAGAACTGAAAACTTACCGATCCACAGAAATAACTCTGAAAACAACTGCACAAAACCCCTGAAGCTAGAGACAGTATGCCCTTCACCCTGGAAGCAGAACACTACTTTGACAAAGAGTTAAAAGTCAAGTAATAGGTGGGGGAAAATGAGCAAACAACAGAAAAAAAAAACTGTGACTAAAGAAAGTTACTACGGTGATAAGGAAGATCAAAACACAAACTCAGAAGAAAAAAGCTCCTACATCCAAAGCCTCCAAGAAAAAATATGAATTGGTCTCAGGCCAAGAAAGAACTTAAAAATAATTATAAAAATCCAGTAAGAGAGGTGGGGGAAAAATTGAGAAGAGAAATGAGAGTGATAAAAGAAAATCATGAAAAACAAGTCAACAGCTTGGAAAGGAGACCAAAAAAAAAAAAACAGTGAAGAAAATAAAACATTAAAAAAAACAGACTAGAAACAAATGGTAACAGAGGTAAAAAATGCCAATGAGGAGAAAAATTCTTTAAAAAGCAAAATTGACCAAATGGAAAAGGAGGTCCAAAAGTTCACTGAAGAAAATAATTACTTAAAAATTAGAATGGAAGAAATGGAAGCTAATGACTATGAGAAATTAAGAAACAATAAAACAAGATCAAAGGAATGAAAAAAATGGTGACAATGTGAAATATCTCGTTGGAAAAAAATTAACTGACGTGGAAAATTGATTCAGGAGAGATAATTTAACAGTTATTAGACTACCTGAAAGCCATAATCACACACACACACACACACACACACACGCGCACACATGACAGACCTAGATATCATCTTTCAAGAAATTATCAAGGAAAACTGCCCTGATATTCTAGAATCAGAGGGTAAAATAGAAATTGAAAGAAACCATTGATCACCTCCTGAAAGAGATCCAAAATGAAAACTTCCAGGAATATTATAACCAAATTCCAGAGCTCCCAAGTCAAGAAGAAAATATTGCAAGTAGCCAGAAAGAAAAATTTAAGTATTATGGAGCCACAGTCAGGGTAACTCAAGATTTAGCAGCTTATATATTAAAGGATCAGAAGGTTTGGTATATGATATTCCTGAGAGCAAATGAGATAGAATTATAACCAAGAATCACCTACCCAGCAAAACTGAGTATAATCTTTTTGGGGGAAAAATGGATATTCAATGAAAGAGAGAACTTTCAAGCAATCCTGATGAAAAGACTAGAGCTGAATAGAAAATTTGACTTTCAAATACAACACTCAGGAAAACCATAAAAAGGTAAACAGAAAAGAGAAATCATAAGGGACTTAATAACATTAAACTTTACATTCCTTCATGGGAAGATAATATTTTAAATGCATGAGATATTTCTCATTATTAGGGTAGTTAGAAGGAGTACAGAAGGTACAGGTGTGAATTGAATATGAAGGGATGATATCTAAAAAATAAAATTGGGCAGTGGGAGAGGAATATACTGGGGAAAAGAGAAAGGGAAAAGAAGAATGGAATAATTATCTCCCATAAAAGAGACAAGAAAAAACTTTTATAGTGGAGGGGAAGATGGAAGAAGTAAGGGAGATTGAATGAACCTTACTCTTATCAGAATTGGCTCAAAGAGAGAATAGTATATACAGTTAATTGGATGTAGAAATCTATCTTACCCTAAAGGAAAGTAGGAACAGAAGAGTATAAGAGAAGGGTGGGGGTTGGGGGTAGAAAGGATGACAGAAAGGAGGGCAGACTGAAGGTGCAGTCAGAAGCAAAATACTTTTGAGGAGGGACAGGGTGAAAGGTGAATGAGAATAGAATAAAAGGAGGATGGGATAGGTTAGAAGGAAATTTTATTGTTAGCAACAGTAACTGTAAAGAAAAATTTCAAGCAGGTTTCTCTAATGAAGGCCTCATTTCTCAAATATATAGAGAACCAAGTCAAATTTATGAAAATAAGAGCCATTCTCCAGTTGATAAATGAAATTCAGATTTAAACAATTCTGAAATACTACCTTATACCTATTAGATTGGCTAACAGAACAGAAAAGGTAAATGACAAATGGTGGAGGGGATCTGGGGAAAATGAGACTTTAATGCATTGTTGGTAGAGTTGTAAACTGATTCCACCATTCTGTAGAGCAATTTGAATTATGTCCAAAGGGCTATAAAACCATGCATGCCCTTTGACCTAGCAGTACCATTGCTAGGTTTGTATCCCAAAAGAGATTAAAAAAAAAAAAAGGAAAGGGAGCTATATGTACAAAAATATTTATGGCAGCTCTTTTCCGGGGACAAAGAATTAGAAATTAAGGGAATGCCCATCAGTTGGGGATTGGCTGAACAGGTTGTAGTATGTGACTGTGATAGAATACTATTGAGAAATGAGCAAGGTACTCTCAGAAAAACCTGACAAGACTTGCACAGGATTGTGCAAAATAAAATGTACTGTGTGCAAAGTAACAGCAATATTGTAGGATGATCAGCTGTGAATGACTTAGCTATTCTCAGCAAACACTGAAAAAGACAACCCTGAAGGACTTATGATGAAAAACGCTGTCCGTTCCCAGAGAAAGAATGATGATGTCTGAATACAGATTGAAATGGAGTTGGTTTTTTTACTTTATTTTTCCTTAGAGTTTTTTTCCCCTGTTTTCTTTTACAACATGACTATTAGAGATATGTTTTGCATGACTACACATGTATAACCCACATCGAATTGCTTGCCTTTTCAATGATGGTGAGGTGGGGAGGAAGGAAAGGAGAGAATTTGGAACTGAAAGTTTTAAAAATGAATGTTAAAAACTCTTTTTACATGTAACTGTGGAAAATAAAATAATAAATAAAAAAATCAAAATAAAAAAGTAATATTGTGTTGCTTAGGGACTGAGAATTTAAATGAGTAGTCCAATGTCGTACCAAAGGCAAAATTTTAACTTGGGTTTTACAGTCTTGGAGAGTGATCCTTTAGCCATTATGCCACACAGCATCTTGGAAACATATTGTCATCAAATACATTAGAAACATGATAAATAACAGCTTACTTTGGAAAAGTGTACTTCTAGTTTCTAGAATATGGGTTTTACCTCAAAAAAATGAAAAAAGGTTGTTAGTTACATAGACCATTTGAAAATGAATTTTTAAAATTTACTTTATTGTTCTTTTCTATTAAAGTTGGGGCTGCTTCCCTGTTAGTTCAAGTTCAGAAAAATAAGGCAGTCATATGTCATTTAATAATTAACAAAAGTAAGTCTTCTTATCAATTATCATAGAAAGAATATTAAATAAAGATAGTGAATCATTTAGGTTGGGTAGATTCTGCCTTCTCTCACCTCTCCATTCCCAATAGGTGTTTGTTAACAGAGCAGGGAATGGGAACTTTTGGGGGTTTGGAACATCTCATAAGTCTAAGGGACTACAACTCCACATGGGAGGGCCTTTTTATGCCCTTACACCAGAAAACTAAATCAATATGGCCAGAGACCATCAGAATACAGCTCCTTATGTCAATCAAGTCCCAAGGAAAGTTTTGTTGCCTTTCAGGGGAAAATAAAACAAACAGACAAAACCAAAATGACCTAATCCAAGTTGCCAGGGGAAGGTAAAATCCTGGTAGTTAGTGATCCTATCACTCCTACAGAGACCCTAATTAAACAAATTTGAACTTGTTTATAAAAAATAAAACACAACACGGTAGATGTAGTTTGTAGCTACTTTAAGCTACACTGGGAACAACCTCAATTACCATTAATCCTGACCCTGATACTTAGTGGTAAACCACATTCTAAAGAGGTATTATGCAGTAACTTCTACCACAGGCAAACCAGATGGTCTTTATTTTGCTTTTCCAAGTCTTTCATGCAGTGTGCTGAATGCTTCTGGAGGACTGGAGTGGTATAAGAACTTGCTGCCAAACTGAAAGACTGGTCAATGTGTTGGGGCTGGCATGTAATCCATGGGAGAAAAAAAATAGTCACACAGAAGTTAGCAGACCATGAATTTTGTTGGTTGGTTTCCTGGAAACTGTAAAAGAGTCTGTACATCAAAATCTGCAGTGTTCCCATTCACACCCCACACTTGCGTGTGATTTGCTCTAGTGTAATTTCCTGGCACCTTTTCTGTCCCTTGCCTTGGTCAAAATATTTACAACAGTTTTAAAGACTACTGCTGTTTTCTTCCCCACCTTTCATAAATTTGTCTATTAGGTAAGTAGAACGTAAAGAACTGGAAGAAACATCTGAACACTTCCCATTATTTTACCCAAAAGTGAACAGCATTAGTATCTGGATAGGTTTTTCCCTTCCTCCCAATTTATTTTTCCTATTAACAACAACTCATTATTTTTCTTTTAAAAAAAATTATGCACTCACATAGTCAATGAAATGTTTGAACTAATATGGATATTTCACTTAGATTAACCAAACTATTGTGTATTTTCTTACTGTTTCCTACACATATTTCTGATATTTCCAGATGAAATTAAAGAAAGGCTATCTTTCCAATGTTGTCTTCTATCTATATATTTATCTAGCAAAAATGATATGTAAAATATCTGGTAATTATTAAATATGCTTTCTCAAATATTTAGGACCACTGTTTTATATTTCCACATCTATTTGTTTAGTTTTAGATGTCAGGAAATATAAATATAATTGCTAAAGATGTTTAATTTCTATTTTTCTCATTTATGTTTTCTTTCCATCATCTATAAACTAATCTCTACTTCAAAGTTGCTTGACAGTGAGTCTTTTTAATAGATCTTTCAACTGGATTTAAGTTCTAATTGTACATATCAATGAGAAGAAAGAAAATTGTGCACAAGATCCTAGGGTACAATAAAAGATATATGTCACATTGTAAATAATATATGGGCTTCCTATAAACTGGATTCTTCTGAATTTAGAGGCTGTTTAATCTATCCACTGATAAAAAGCATTTCATACCTACTAAGTACTAGCTGTCCAGGACAATGGCAATTCAGTGAAGCAAGTAGGGGGCATAGATAACGTGGAAGCATAATAAAGGAGCTCTCTTCAGCTTCTCTGGAAATAATAAGACATAATATGTCTCAAACCCCATAATCCTTTCTAGATTTGTCCACTTAGAAAAGTAGGTAATGGATTGAAGGTGGTGGGGAAAGGAGGAGAAAGGCCTTTCTTAGAGAAATGGATTAAGGGTAGAAACCAAATTGAACTGATTACCTCAAGTCTTGTGAGGATCCTTGATTTCTGGGGAAGAGATTTTGCATCAAAGGGCAGACACCTCTTTCTCTATCCCCTGAAGAAATTGACCCGAGGACCCACCTTTCTCCATTCAGAAAAGACAGTTACTGATTGCTAAGAAGAGACCCTTGCCATCATTGAGGGCAATGAGTAAAGAATGAACTAAGTAACGTTAACTCAAAACTGTATTTTAACATATTACGACATTTTCTTTGTTCTAGAATTTTTTGGTAATAATAACAGTAATAGCTAACATTTATTTAGTGTTTACTATGTACAGAGCACTGCAATAAACAGTTTAGAATTATTGCCTGATTTAATCCTTACAACAAACCTGGGAGGTTGGTGTTATTATTATGTCCATTCTATAAATGAAGAAACTGAGACAAATGGAAATTAAGTGACTTGCCCAGGGTTACACACCTACTAAATGCATGAGACTGGAGTTGAGGTCAGGTCTTCTTGACTTCAGGTCCTGCATTCTACCTTTCTATAAAGGCTACATCCAATTTTTTTTTGGTGAGAGAAAGATTCATAGACATAGATGAATTATTATATTCTCTCTCCCCCCCCTCTTTTTCCCCTTCTCTCTCCCCCCCCTCTTTTTCCCCTTCTCTCTCTCTCTCTCTCTCTCTCTCTCTCTCTCTCTCGTCCAGACTTTTGATTTATTTTTCTAGTATCCTCAGGCTTTAATCAGAATGAGCTTTTTGCTTTTTCTCTGAATTAAACTTGGGTCACACCCATTTTCCCCAATGGTTGCAGAATGAGATCCCAGCAAATTTTCCCTTTTATGCTTTAGTTTTATACCTTTCCTAAGAAGTAGGTCATAGAATAATAGATTTAGAGCTGCAAACAATATTAGACACCATCAAGTCCAACCTCCTTATTTTAATGATAAGGAAAATAAAGCACAGAGCATTTACTGATATAGCTACGAAAGTGTCTGAGGGATTCTTATTTTCCTGATAAGCTGTGTCAAGTTCTTTCACATATCACTGCTCTTCCTCCCCACATTAGATCTCTCTCTTTGCTTGCATCACTCTGAGTGTCATCTGCCTTTTCTATGTCTTAATCATTCTCTTTAACAAAGCCAAAGGCAACTTAGCTATTCCATGAGTTCCATCATTTCTTCAAAGCAGGTCTGCCTTTGTTTTAAACATTATTGATGATTTCTTCAAAAAGAAAAAAAAGGACTTTCTTCATGACTTTCAAGTTCCTACATCAGGCACTTTATATTTTAGCAAGTTTATTGAGCCAGGAGACTTGCTGCACCTCCTATACATTTCCATTTTGAACAGCTTCCCATATGTTCCATTAATCCTACTGGTTTATTCTTTGGCCTGAACATGAAAAGAATGCAGTCATTTTTCCTATATCCAACTGTGAGGTTAAGGAAAGAATATCAAATTCACCTTTAATCTTAACTATTTTAGTAACTTAACTACTTAATAGGTTCTTGTTTACGCTGTGATCTCCCTATATTTAAATCTGTATCTTTTTTTTTACAGTTCAGGGAACTCAATGAGTAAGTTCTACCATTGTAGATAAGACACTTTCTCTAGTACTTATAGGTACAGTGTGTCCAGGTTACTGAGAGCTCAGGTGAGCGGTTTAGAGTCATGTAGACAGTATGTGTCAGAGGAGTAGATTGAACCCAGATCTTCTCAACTCCTAGATCAGCATTCTATAACTATATCATGGTGTCTATCACACAGACAGACACAGACACACACACACACACACACACACACACACACACACACACAGACACAGACACACACACTAAACATGAATATGAAGTATTTGGAGGGATGAACACCAGAAGCAGGGGCACAGGGAAAGACCATCTATTAAAGAGGTTGCTTAGGCAGAATCTTGAAAGAAATTAGTGATTCACAGAGGAAAGTGTGGGAAACAAATATATTCTAAGCATGGGGGTCAACCAGGGCAAATTCATAGATATGGGAAATAGATGGCCATGGATCACACATTCTGCCTCTGAATTTTCATGTCTGACCCGGAAATTGCTAATAGTCTATAATTTCCAATGTGAGAACTAAGAAACTTGTTAAAATTTGATACTGTACTGGCTAGAATAAAGCAGCCTAGTATTTCATTTTTTCATACTTTCATAGAAAATGAAACATTGGAAAAAATATTTAATCTTTTAGTGGCTCCAGATATGTAAATATCATCATTTCAACACAGCTATAAATAGACACACACACACACACACACACACACACACACACACACTATCCATACTCTATACATGTACACACATTCAAGCTTTGGAAACCTATGAATGAAACTCAAAGACCTAGCAGGAGGTAGCATGCTGTGCCCTTGCCCCTCACCAACTTAATCATTTAGAGACTGAAGAGACACATCTTTGTGGGGGATTATTAACCTGAAGCAGTTAACTGAGGAAATGGAATTTCATCAGAATTTTTAAAAAAGCACCTTAACATCTATGTTTCACAAGCACGCATGCTTACACACACACACACACACACACACACACACACACACACACACACACACACACACACACAAAGGAAAGATTAGATTTAAGAAATTTGGTTATAAGTCACTTAGGAAACAAAATACTTAAAAATAACTTGAAGTTGATAAAAGTCATTTAGACTAATTTGTTGGGATTCTTTGCTATATCAATTTACAGAATACTAATAATGGTTAAAAAGCAAAAAAATGAGTTGCACTTTCAATGAAATATTTAATTTATAGAATGTTTGTGTAAACTTCTAGAAAACCCCCCACTAGTTTGTCTACACAGAGATGACTTACTATAAGTATGTTTTAGCTACTTGAGTATATATAATGAAATATTTTTATATAGTTGATAAAAATAACTCAGCCTTTTCTCAACAGACATATGCCACCTCATGTTGTTAATTATTTCTACCATATTATGATAGCAAAATATGTAGTTAATAGAGATGATGCTATAAATGACATGAAAGGCAAACATAGAGGCATTTTGTGATGTCATGGTGTAGTTTGTTTATAACATTATTATGCAACGTGATTCAGACTATGTCATCACAGAATGATCATGGGTTATGTTTCCAAGCGTAAGGTTTAAGCCAAAATGTTCAAAAATGTATAACCATATACAAAAATTTAAAGTTTACTGTACTGAATTTTTTATCCTCCCTTTCATAGTAGGTAAGTTTTTAAGGACAAAGGCAATGTAATTTTGTAAATATTCACCATGCCTAATATTTATAACAACTATTTTCCTTTGCTTATGGTTGAGTTATAGCAAATGAAACTTTCAATTATAGATGAGATCCTTTGCCAAGATCCAACATTCTAATGACTGAAAATAGTACACACACAAAATGAGAGGAAATGTGTAAGTATGTGAGAGTGTGAATGAGTGAGAGGTGAATGTGAGCGCAAGAGCAAGTGCAAGTGCAAGCGAGTGCTTGTGTGTTTATAAGGGAAGAGGGATAATTTATCACGGGGCATTTTGATAAATGTAAACAATATTGATCTCTAGATTCTTTTAAGACAACTCAGAAATATCCTAAATACCCAGTTTGCTTTTAATTCTATTAAAGATAGGTCAATTACCTGCAATTGCTTCTCCAGGTCAGCAGTTGCTTTGTCTCCACTAGTTTCATCCACCACCACAACCATGTGAGTGAGAGAATTGACTCTGACTTGTTCTTGCTCTAAGTCTTCTTGAAGCACCTAGAAAACCAAAGTGATAGAAAGGGAGAAAAAAAAAAGTCCTCCATGAAGTCACAATATTTAGGGAAATAACATGAAATTGAATTGTAAATATCATTTGTTATCAATTAATTCAAACACTGATAATTAATCAATTAATTCAAATATTTTTTATAGATGAATGATTTTATGTTTTTTTATTCTACGATTCACAATTTACCTAATTAAACTGTGATTAACATTTTGGGAATTCTTTTATCCTTGGAAATTTCATCTTATTTCTGACATTATTGTGCCAACATGCATTTCTTTATGTAGCAGGCTACTGGAAGGAGTTCTACTTGTAGAAGTCAGTCAGCATATATTTATTAAGCACTATGTGCTAAGCACTAGGGAGAGAAAGTTAAAAAAAAAAAAAGAGTCCTGCTTGGAAGGAATTTGTAGTCTGATGGGGGAGACAAAGTGCAAACAACTGTAAATAAAACATATAGGGCAAGTTGATCCTAGAAATGGTGTCTCTAATGTCTGTGGTAGCTTCTGGGAACATCAAGACTGTCACTGCTCCTCTGAGAAACAACAATCCTCTCATCCCTCTGGATTCCACTGAGAGGTAGTTAAGTGAGACTGAGAAGGTGAAATGAAGTCTAGGAAGATGGAGAGGTAGAGGCAGAGACCTCTGGTGTTTGAGAGGGATTATGCTCTTGCCTTCAAGACTTGTCACAGCTATCTTCACCTAATACAGATAGGACAGCTTTGATGTTTCAATAATATGTTGGGGCTAGAAAATGCTGAGCTTTCCCTCTCAGAGAAGTCCATGCAAATGGTGAAGTGCTTGCCTCTCCACCCTTTTTTTGCTTGAGAAGGTAGACATCAAATCCAAAATTTTCTGGTTCTTTAAACATTTTATCTATAATTCTGCTTAATAAGCCTTCTTGCTGCTCAGATAAATTATGACAAATTATAACTTTTTCTGAGTGGTGAACTTCATTTTTATGAAGAGAAGTCAAGAAAAAGAGGCTATAATGGTAAGGCATTCAGACATAAGTGAAAAACAACAGAAGTTTAGAACCTACCTTGATTTGGAGATCAAGAACTATAAGACTCAGTGATTTTTACCCAAGCTGGAAATGTGGTCACTCATGGACCTAACCCCACTCCTAGCAGGTCAGATCCCATGACTGACTGATTCAGAAGGAATGAACCACTCCATTTCTGACTGGGCTGCCACCTACTCCTCCCCCTCCCAAGGAGGGAGTGCAAACTTATTGCAGACACCTGATTGGCTTAGAACATAGCCAAGGCCACCTGAGTTCAAGCAATTCATCAGCTCCCCCAGGTACCATGTAGTTGGGATTACAGGTGTTCACCAGCACATCTAGATACTGATTGAGTATCTAGGTGTGGGCATTTGGGGTTAAGTGACTTGCCCAAAGTCACACAGCTAGTGTGTCAAGTGTCTGAGGCCAGATTTGAACTCAGGTCCTCCTGACTCCACGGCCCGTGCTCTATTCACCATGCCACCTAGCTGCCTCCTACTCAATGACTTTTAATATTTTATAAACCAGGTAAATCTGTTCTTTATGATTCCTGCAAAGTTCTCTCAACTACCCCCACCCCCAACCCTCTGCAAAAATGAATTAAAACAGTGGCTTGGTAAGCAAGAACACACTTCAATCAACATCACTTCCTACTTTGTCTTCTGACTTCCCACCTCCTCTCAACGTTAGGCTAAGTGGAGGTTTTGACTAAAGGAAAACTATGGCCCTGGTTTCAGGTGAAGCAAGGAGCTTAGAGAAGGTGGTCCACTTACATTTAGGATAACCTAAATATCTCTAACCCTGTTAGACTTGCTCATATAAGAGTATTAAAAATCATTCCAAGTAGATTTGCATGCCAGAAGGCTCATCACACTGTACCTTTCAATTTCCTATAATAGACCAGGATGTTAGTTATCAGATATTTTAAATTTTCTGCTCAAATCAGTTCAATTTAACAATCAGATGTTTGGTCTCACCAAACAATGCATGGGAAACTATGCACCAAACATTGGTTGAGTCAATGTTATATAGGAACTGCGCTAAATTTTAAGCCATTCTGCCCTCTAACCTTTGCCTGAGACTGAGGCAATGCAGAGAGTATTATGCCCTGGAAGTGTTGGGGAAAATTCTGTATATATTTTACATATGTTTTTGAAGCAAATACACTTTTTTACAAGCTAATTGATATTAAGAGGATAAATGGAAGTAGAGTCTCTAACAATGGAGGAACACAGTTAACTGGAGCGCAAGCTGATGGCAGAGAAAAAAGCCACCAGCACACCCTATAAATACTCTCACACCCTAAAAGGTTATATAACCAAGGTGGTCTAGAAATAGTTGAGCCAGAGAATGTATTCTACATGAATTTGGGGAATCACAGAATTTTACAATCAGGCAGAAGTTTAGATTGCCCTTTTTGACATTTCTAAAGGTTTAGAAGTTTTCTTCCAACACCAATCCAATAACTCCCTCTCTGCAACTTGTGAATTCCCTCTCCCTCTGCCCATTTCTCTTATTTCTTCCTTGTGGAGAAGCAAGCAAAGCAAATTTAATTTCTCTAAGCCTATCCTTGAGCAAATATTTGGTTATTGGAAAATATGATTCAACAATGCCATTTGTTTCCATCACAGGACACATGCTATTTAACTTCTACCAGACCTTCACCATGACTTAGTAGTTCTCTATTCATCTCTATTTTACTCAGAAAATAAAGTTCAAAGTAAGGCCTGACACTTCTTCATCTCTCCCTCTTTCCCTGGGGACAGAGAGCCATAGAAGTACAGGGAGATTCAGTGACAAGGAGATAAAGCTGATGATGATAACTGACATTTATATCATGGTTTAAAGTTTGTGAAACACTTCATTTACAATGACCTAATCTGATCCTTAAAACAACACATTGAAGTAGGTATTATTATTATCCTCATTTTATAGGTTACAAAACTGAAGCCTTGAGGTGGGATTTGAACCCAGGTTTTCCTGACTCCACATTTAGTGCTCTTTCAGATATTCTATGCTATCTTCCTAAGTGGGGGTAGATTCTGCCTAGATAATCTGATTCCATGTGGAGATTAAGTTTCTGTTTGATTTTCTCTGTGTTAGGAAGTAAGAGGAATGTATGCAATGGTTATAGGAATTTGAAGATCCTCCCTGACCCTTAATAGATTTAGGTGAATTTGAGGACCTTTCCTGATTTGAAAATATACTCTGCCCTCTAATAGGCTGCATGTGCTCACCTGGAACCTGTGGTGGGAGATTTGTTTTTCAGGAAGGCATAAGTTTTGTTACTTTGAAGTCAAGTGGGTCACAAAGGTTGTGATGTTCTCTGACCCTGGAGAAGGCTATATATACCTTTAAGGTGATGTTTTGCTTCAGGGATCACTTTGGGAAGAAATGTGTGATTTAGCCAGATCAGATGCTGGGCAGCCATTGAGCCCCCAGCTCTGAAAACCCAGATATTGGTGCTTCTCTCTGTGGTGACTAACTGTATGTATGTGATGGTCAGATAGCTAGAAGCCCTGTCTGTTGGTCTGCTAAATTGTGTTATTTTCTCTGTCTGTGTTTTTTGTCTTTTTGTAACTTCTATTTGTATGCTCTGAAGTTCAGGGTGCTGACTTTTTCCCCTGAACTAGGGAAATGATATATGTTTGATTGATTAAAGTAAGACTGTTAATCCTTTTTGAGTTGCTTTCCTATAGAAAAGCAAATCAAGAACTTATGTAGCAGCAATCCTGGGTATAGTAGAGTGCTTGCTGCTACAATGTATTAGCTATCAATTAAAGATGATTTAATTTACTGTGTTTTCCTATTATCTGAAAAGGTGGGAAGTTCACTACAGAAAAAATAAACTTTGTTCTGTAGTTTCTAGCCACCGAGCCCTTAACACAGGGAGCATATGTGACTAATAGACAATTCACAATGAGTTAGGCAATAAAGCTACCAAAACTGAGGATATGACTTTAAGTAAGTATGGAAGGCAAAAAGAATGCTGTAAAGATATATAGAGAATATACTATGTCTTTCTGCCAGTACCAAGTTGCAACTTCCTAACCTTATTTCACCTTAATTCCATTACTGCTACTTATATAATCTGGGCTTTTACAGTAGTTTCACTCTCTGCAGGGAAGTACAACTGGATCACTCATCCTAATATCTCCCATGTTCTCCTGCATCTATACTTTTTTTTTTGTTACTTCCCTCTGCTAAGAATATATACATGCTGAGAATATATTTCTGCTGAAAGACTGTGTCTTAAAGTCACAGCTTTAATTCCCTTTACCGTAGAAGTGAGACTCTCAATAGAGCTAGGAAGTATATAGAGACACAGGTGGTGTAAGAAGAGACTTTGAGAGGCACAGAAAGAGAGAGGGGGGAAAGGGGAGGAGGAGAGAGAGAGACAGAGAGAGACAGAGACAGAGAGAGAGAGACAGAGAGAGAGAGACAGCCATTGTTGCAATTGTTGCATCCACACAATTCAGCAGAACAGTCTAACATGCCTGGGGTGAACCAGTCTTGGGGAACTTCTCCCTCTGGAAGACTTGATAGCAGATGGTAAAGTGTCTGTCTCTCGTTTCTCCCCCTCCCTTTGTCTGGGAGGGTAGATGGAGGGCAGATGTTAAATCCAAAGTTTGCCTGTTTTTTAATGTTTATTTACACTTCTGTTTAATTAGTCCTAAACACCAGCTAAATAAAATAATAAATAATAATTACTTCTGTTTTGTGTGCTTCATCATGGGGAATAGGAAGCCAGAGTGAACAAGGCAGTGAGAGCATGGATATGAGTACAGAACCTGCTTTTTCTTAATTGCTGGGATCCAGTTGGGGATCTGTAATTGTATAAGGGATAATATTATTAAGCACATGTTTTATAAAACTTCTTAAGGTAGGACAAAGAAAACAGGAGTCTAATTCCTATTTTCCCCATGCCAAAATGTGAGGAAAAAATAGCAGTGCCTATCTTGTGAGTCCTGAGCTAGAATACATTGCTTCTTCAATCATTCACATCATTAACACAGGCTTAGATAAAGCCTTGTATGGGATTGAGACAAGGGTAGTTGAGTAAGGAAGAGATGGGGAAATGCCTGGAAAAGGCTAGCAACAGAGAAAAGGGAGCGAGATGTCTATTGTCCCTCCTGCATCAGTTTTCCAAGTGAAGTTTTCACTTTCTAAAGCAATCCCCATACACACACTGTTCTTCCACTTGGGATACCTCCCTTACTATTATTGGCTTTCCTTGTTCCAACTTTCTGCCAAATCCTAAGGCTAATCACTCAAATGTGATTTCTTACTTGAAATTTTCTTCTACCTCTTTGGTCAGAAATGGTCTCCCCCCCCCCCCTTTTTTTTTGTACTCTCAAGACAATCTATATTTTCATGTACTTATTTATATTTTATTTCATATTATATTCACTTGTGTAAAAATACTATCTGTGATTCTAGATTGTAAGCCCCTTGATGACATGGTCTTTATTATTCATTTCTGCAGCCAAGTCCCTCACACAAAGAACTGCCCATAGTAGGTATTCAGTAACTGGTTTTGAATGTTGAAGTATTCAATTCCTAATTCAATTTCCTAATCATTTATTATGCACTTACAATGTTCAAAACACTGTGATTGTTATTAGAGATATAAGTCCAAAAACAAAACATCCTTTGATTTTTGCAAAACTTGAATAAATAACTTTTGCTAAATGGAGACACACTAGACTTTTCAAAAGGGTCTATTTCTCAGGTCTCTGGGTAGAAAGAAGTTCAAGTAAGCAGTGATAAAAGCTTTAAATGGCAACACATGTTCTACACTAGCAGTTCCCAACCTGTGGGTCATGACCTCTTTGGGGGTTGAATGATCCTTTCACAGGGGTCACAGGGGTCACCTAAAACCATCGGAAAACACGTATTTCCGATGGTGTTAGGAACTGAGACACCGCTCCTCTATCCATCTCCAGGTGGGTCTGCCCACATGCAGATATGCCCATATATGAATATTAAAGGGTCACAGCATTAGGAAGGTTGAGAACCACTGTTATAGACTCTATTGGCTTCGTGGTAAGCAAGAGTTTGATTGAGATCAAAAACAGAGAATTATAACTTAGGCGTTTGAAATTATCAATCACCACAATTATATTAAGAGTGACAGCAAACTATATTTAGCAGCTATTATTTGGAATCTACAATAATCTTTTATCAATATATATTTGTTATTGACCACTGAAATTTTGATATCTTTCAGCATATATTTTCCAAGGAAAAATTACATATATTTTAAAATCCATTTTATCATGTTTCTTAATCTATCTCTTGTGAATAGCAGTTGAATTAAAATATATTCCAAATTATTTTATAGTTAAATGATTCATTTACATTATGAATATTGCATGTGTTAGCCAAACAACAAACAAAATAATAGCCATCGGCTCAAGAGAAGAGACTGAGTCAATGAAAAAGAGAGAAAAAGTGTCTCTGTTCCCTTGTCTCTCCCTCCCTCATCATTTCAGAAACCAAGATAGTGGTTAGAGAGGAAAAGGCATCACTTATGGTTGTTGTTTAAAAAGAAATTTGGTAGTTCTAAATGAAGGTAAAGCTGAGGACAAGCAAATTTTAAGTAAATCCCTTAAACTTGTTTTTTATTAGTAATTTTTTATTTTTATTTCATATTATTTTAGCAATAGCACTGGGGATTAGTCTATAACAATTTGGCTATGCTTGCCATCAGGGAGCAGATTCAGTGTCTTTGCCAGGCACTGACTTTCCAATTCAGTTGCAGCTGTCTGAACATGAACTTCACTGGCCTTCAAAAAACCAAGATTACTCATGGCATAATAAAGCACTGGAATAAGACCTGAGCATATTAATTGTGTCTTGTTTTCTATTATCCTTATTGCTTCAGAGATCTAAATCTTATGTTCTCCAAAATATAAAGTTCATAAGGGCAAGGATGATGCAAGCTGTCCTGTAGTATCACTATACAAGGACATGCATTGGGCTGGAGACGTTAGAGACAGTTAATAAATACTTGTTTCATTGAATTTCTATACTATAGTCTTGTTGACATTCATCATTTTTTTTTAATTCAGGAAGAATCAATAAATACAAAGAGGGATTTTTTTTTAAAATTATAACAATAGTTTGACCCTGCAATGATGCCGTGGGTACACCAGAGCACTTGGGACCATTTGTCCATTTGGGAAACCCAATTCACAACTAGAAGTCCCATTTCACACATTTTGTGTCTTGCTGACACTTTTATGTGTACCATATGTTAGCATGATCAGAGAGGCAAGGCAAGCAAAATGTGGGAGCACTTAGATAGCAGATGCTGACAATTGCCCTCATGAGAGTAATTGCCTTGCTTCTTATTGAGGCTGAATGAAAGAAGAAAATAAATGCAGTCCAGTCTTCCTGGCAGGTGTTGCTAAAATGGCTTTTATATTATGGCAGTAAAGTTGATTGGATTACCAGGAAGGAAAAAATAAGGTAGTTGGAAGAGCCCTTCCCATAGCAAAGCAAAATCTGAGAAGGAATAGGTCTTAGTAAAAAGAGCCAGGAATTAGGAGACAACTGGGTTCAAATACCAGCTTCAAAATTTATGAGCTATGCAAATCACTCTTTGAACCTCAGATTTCTCTTCTGTAAAATGGGGATGATTATAGAGATATATAACTGTATACTACCTATTTCATGGAGAGTATAATAAGAAATTACTGTTGCTTAGTCATTTTATTCTTGACCGACCCTTGGAAAACATACTGGATTTGCCTACCACTTCCTTCTCCACTTCATTTTATAGACGAAGATCCTGAGAGATACTGGATTCAGTGACTTGCCTAGAGTCACAGAGCTAGTAATTGTCTGAGGCCATATTTGAATTTAGGAAGATCAGTCTCCCTAACTCCAGGCTTGGCACTCTATCCCCTACACCACCTTGCTGCCCTGGAATAAAAGTGGTTCACATTTATATGGTGTTTAAACTTTACAAATTATTTTCATTATAATGGGCAGCTAGGTGGCTTAGTGAATAGACTGCCAGGCCTAGAGTCAGAAAGATTCATCTTCTTGAGTTCAAATTTGGTCTCAAACACTTACTAGCTGTGTGATTCTGGGCAAGTCACTTACCCCTGTTTGTCTCAGTCTCCTCATCTGTAAAATGAGCTGGAGAAAAAAAAAGATGACTAACTGCTCCAGTATCTTTGTCAAGACAATCCCAAATGGGGTTATGAAGAGTCAGACATGACTGAAAAACAACTGAACACTTTTTTTTTCCCTGAGCATCTCTTGTGCTAAGATGACTTTCTCTGTGTGTCAGTTACCCTGTATTTGTTGTTTATATCCCTTGGAAATTACTGTGAATTGTTCTGTGCTGCAAGCTAAATGACCTCTTTGTTAAGGAGTTTACTAGTATGATGAAGACTGTGATATAAGGTCAGAAACCTCTGTGTCCTTGGCAACACCGTTTAGCTCTTTCCTATTTTTGCAGGTGTGCCTATGATCAAGGTTGGGGCAACCTGGTCACCAAGGCATGACACTCGGATAGCATAACTATTTCTGTGTTTTTATTAGTACAGAGTTCCTGCATAGATTCCTGCCTTGTAACCTTTTTTTTTTAATTGACAGTAACATAGAAAAGAAATGTTTGAGTATCATTTCATGGAAAATAACCTATTCAATGCATAGTTCTGAGACACATCCGTCTTGCAGCTTCTACTGGAAAGAATAATATATATGACTTGGTTACTTGCAGCCTTACCTATGACTGAAAAAAAGGTTGGAAGGAAGGGTTAGCAGAAACTAAAGAGTTATACATTCCTCTACAAATCTAATTGATTTTCGCATTTAAGTGCAATTTCTTTTCTTTTCTTTTTTTTTTTTTTTTACTAATCTGAACCATTTTAGAATTTTAAATCTAAAGATGGCATATACTGATGGGACCATTGTGAGTGATGGATGGACTTGGTCAGCACCGACATGGCAATTAACTCATGGCTTATATACTTTTTAATAAATATGTCTTTCCCCCCTTTCTTTTTCTTTTATCATAATCATCAATCATTCATTAAGCTTCCCTAGAAATAATGAAAAACATTAATTATTTCAACAGAACTAGGTGGTAGTGAGAAAGCTTCCATACTCTCCATGACCTGTCAAGGGGAGGAAGATAATTAGTTACTCAGTGACCCTCCCCTCAGAAGTACTATAGTTCCTATTCTGCTATGGAGATTAGAAACTCAAGAAGAAACTATCCCAGAATTTATTAGTCAGTGATATTTCGAATTTAGACTTTTGGGATCATGTGTAAAATTTTCAAGGAGACTGGAGAAGGGTGAGGAACTCAAGAATTGTTTGTCTTCTTGGGTCCATGTAAGCAACCAAGTGTCAAGCATTGAGCCAAGTCTTCAATTCATTTTTCCTTGTCCTTTCTTTCAGAGAATCTAATAGTCTTAGTCAACCTAACAGGTGGACATTGAAGGTGCTGCTGTTGCCACTGATGTGTGAAGTGGACAGAAGCCAATCCCTAGAGAAACCACAAATGTGACTGCAAGTGTGAGTAAGTAAAGTGATACAACTACACCTCTAAGGCATCTCCTGATTCTCCTGCTCTGGTAATACAAAAGGCGGCAACTCATTCATTTTCTGATTTGTTGCATTCTGTCTCTCCTTACTATGAAGGGGAATAGGTTAAAGTAGGAGAAGCCATTTCCTTCTCTACAGTTAGCAACTTCCTGTTCAAAAGAATGGCTCCTCTTCCTTTTGCTCATTGTCCTTTCATTGGTATTTTACTTCCCATCATATAAAAAGATCAGTTAGGTGTCATTGAATACAGCACAGGACCAGGAGTCAGGAGGACCTCAATGGGAATCTAGTCTCAGATGCTTACTGCCTGTGTGACTGTGGGCAATCATTCAATCCCTGCTTTATTTTCCTCCCCTGTAAAATAGGGATAATAATTGCATCTAGCTTCCAGGTTTGTGGTGACAGATCAAATGAGATATATAAAGTGCTTTGCAAACCTTCACATGCTATAAAATGCTAGCAGCTCTTATTGTTGTTATTAAAAGAAAACCAAGTGACTACAAATCTTCATCGTGTGATAGACACGTGGAGATTTGGACAAAGGCTTGGATCAGGGTAAAGACAGAGCAAAAAAAAATATCTGCTTCAATTTGACTTTGAAGGAGTGAGGAGTAGCAGGTAATGAGTTCAAGTGGATACAATAAATGTAATGCAATGAGACAGTACTCCTAAGCCAGATGAAGTCCAACTTTCTACAAGTAACTGAATTTGTAGTGAGATTACTAATAGACCTAATAGAGATAAACCACTGAGTCAAAGTTCAGTCAAGACTGAGGAAAGGGGTAGATTCTATCTTACTGTGCATACTTTACACAGTAATGTATGGTGTTCTTAATCAATGCTTATGTGTGGGCATTATTATAAATCTGATCAGTAGTATTAGGTTAATCTCACTGACCTCAGACTTGAGAAAACGAGTTTGAATTTGACCTCAGATACTTACTAGAGGTGCCTAAGTAATTGAACAAGTCAACTAACTTCTGTCTAACTAACTCCTAGGGTTGCTGGAGTATCAGATGAAGTATTTATAAAATGCTTTGTAAACCTCAAAGTACTACATAAGTACTATTATTATTACTTTACATTAAACACTTTTATACTTACATCATCTCAAGTAGATAGCAATGTATTTTGTTTCTAATTGCTCCCAGAGAAGTATTTCCCAATCATTCTTGGCAACTCATTTATATAATTAATACTAGATTCAGGAAGGAGGTAATAAATTAATTATATGAAATTTGTGAGACTATGGTGTTTACTGAGTTTACTGGGGACATAATGCACTGGCTGTATTCAAACCTGACCATTTTTCTGAAATTGGAAGTAAGGAATGAAAATCATAGAACACCAGACCTATAAGGGAATTTGGAGATGTCAGTTCAACACTCTCATTTTCTATATGAGGAAAGTGAGGTCTAGAATGATTTAATAACTTGTCCCAAACCACACAGATAGTTTGTTAAAGCTAACCCTGGACTGCTAGCTATGATAGAATACCACAATTTCCCCAAAGAACTGAATGCCTTGATCAGTAAACAGAAGCTTTAAGCTCCATCTCATTCTTCCTCTGCCATGTGACAGAAGGCTTCTCTTTCAAGGAGTCCCCAATTCACTTTCTGTCCATTAATGACATCTCAATTCCACTTCAGTTTCCAAATCCTCATGAGTGATTGCCACTTCTTCAGAGGAAATTCTCTAGTTCCTTATCAATTTCCAAACCTTACTAATAAAAATTGCTCTCTCAGGACTGAAATTACAAGCCTGACTTCTATCTGACACATTCCACAACAGAAATGAGAGGTTCAATCTGCTCAGCTTCCCAGAGGTAATCATTCTTGGGTCCCCTCATCTTCATATAAAGCTCAGTTTTCTCCCAAAGGCAATAGTAAAGAAAAATGACTGATTACTTCCAAATTTTTCTGCAAATTGAAATTTCTGAAACTACGTAAGACATAAAGGATTTGGTGAATTTAATAGCACTCCCAATATAGTATCAATTGCATGAGGTAACTTGATTACCAGTTTGAGAGCAATGAGTCATCTTCCAGGTATTTCAAAGCAGTTGAATTTCCAGTTGGTCACATAATAAAATGTTATTGAAATGAAGATAGCAAAGGGCACTGTCACAAAATATGTGGAACTCTATCTGTAATATTCATGCTGCACTTGAAATATTTGTAAACATTTTTATCTTGACCTCCAATTACTACAGAGGGAGAGAACTTTCCAGCATGAGCAGAATTTTAATCCAGGATGAGGATAGCATTCTTTTCTTGCTTTTTTCATCAGCACTGGTTTCAGTAAAAAACCTAGAGGTGACCCCAAGATTTGATATATTCCTCCACAGTGCTAAATCGCTCAAATATTATATTATTTGAAGCAAGTATGGATGCCTAGGGAAGAGAATACTATTCTAAAGACTTCAGTGACATACTCATATTTTTGTTGTCAAAACTGTGAAAGATACCTGTTTCATCCATCTACTATATCCTGCCTGTTCTTTAGGGGAAAACTTGTATATGAATCATGAGGGTTTAAATAATGCTACATTCTGAACATTTTCACCTAAAAAGGATAGTGCATTTATCTTTTTTGGTTTTATTAAATACAGCAAAGGTTAAAAAAAAGATCACCTTTTAAAAAATGTACTTCTTAAAAATTAACATCTATATTTTTAATGCGACTAAGAGTTCTGTTAATTCTTTTGTCCATATAGACCACTACAGTTTACTATCAGTTTTCTTATTTTCTGTCCCTTCTCTGGTAACATGTTTTAATTTTTATTAAACTTTGTAATTTGTTTTCTACTATGAAATGAATTTAAGCAATATACCTGCAAGTGACTGAAATTTAGGAATTTTCTTTTTTAATTATGTCACATCAGTTCTAGAAATAGGTAGAAAATTTGCTCCCCAGTTTTCACGTTCTCTCTACTACTCCTCTTCCATATTGGAAAGAACTGATCAGTGCCACAGCCTCCTCATCTAACAATAACTTCCTTTGTGGAGAAAAGGGCAGCTTCTATGCACTATAATCTATCTATCTATCTACCTATCTATCCATCTATCTATCCATTTCAATCTACTTGTCTATTTTTGATGGTCAGTGGAGTGTGACAATTCAGATTTCAATGCAAAGGAAGTGTTTGCATTCGAAGTAAAGGGTGATTTAAGATTCAACAGTTTTCTCTGCCACATCTACTGAAAAACCTACAGTGAGGTATACCTGTCTATCAGGAATTCCTGGAACATCCTGGCTTCATTTGCTTTTTGATAAGTCTCAAAACAGCTTCCTCTTCAGCCTAATTGCCCCTTCCATCTGTAGCTGACCCTACAAATGCTGTGTTTGGCCATGTAGAAAAATACCAATTATAATCTCTTTCAAGAACTGCTTACTGTTTATGATTAATTACCATGTAGTACAAGAATGGCAATGCACATTATTAGATGTCTGTCATTTTTACTTTGTGGTATGTTTTGTACTATCCAAAAACTAAATTGTGTTCATGCATGCTAAATTTTCATAGATGGTTTCCAGTGTAGTAAGGTCCTTTGCTCATAACTTTAAATAAATGAGTGAATGAATAGATGAATGAATGGATGAATGAACAAATGAATGAATAAATAATTGAAAGAGGAGGCAGTGCTAGTTCTCCTTGGTAAACATAAAGGACATGCCCATAATGAACAATCTACATAAGAGTAGGAAGTTTAAGATTCATATAGGGAGACCGTTGAAATGTCTGTAGAATTGTTATCTTTGGGAAAGACATTAACCATGCTACTTGAAGCTGGGATAGCTAACTAGGATAATTAAAATGATCACTTGCATCTGCATACCTATAACTAGAATATGAAGACAAAGTTTTGTCTTAAGATGCTGAAATTTAGATGGCACTGATAAATACTCACAGTCCTACAGCAGGGGAATAAGAAGTGAGCTTTACTCTGTGTAAGCGAGAATAATTAACTAAAATAGGATCATATTAGATGAAACGCTACCTTTCTTTAGTAACCAGAACCCCAGATGAACTCTTTACCTAACCAAGGTCTGCTCTTTCTAGTGAATTTGTGTTAAAAAGGTGATATGAACGTTCATTTTTGTACCACTTGCTTTGGTCAAGAACTTGCTAGTCAATAGCTGTTAAGTGGCTAACATCAAAGATAGAAAAAGGCAGTCTTGGCAAAGTTTGCTAGTTTTTAGGGTGATAGGGCTGCTTCTCTTGGTTAATGCTGGCCTTGAGCTATATCCTGACTGTTTTGTTCACAACACCAATAGGATTTAGTCCCATTTGCTAGAGCAAGGGATAGGGAACTCAGTGCATAAAGAAAAGTCCTATGGCCTGAGCAATTAAGAACACTGTGTGATCCCAAAGTCCTAAACCCTTAGCATAGCTTCTAACAGCAGTCACTGCGGAACTATGGTGGGAGAAAGAGATAGGAAGACAAACTACAAGGAAGCGAATTGAGCTAGGCTAGGTCTTCCTCCATTAATAGCCACAGTAAGGGAGCAGACCAAAATTCAGTAGACACTCTGTAACAACAATAAAACTCCTTATATAACTAAGGTACAAACACGTATATTTATATTCCTAATATATATTATATGTTCACATATTCTACATATTTAAATACACATATTCCTATGGGTACTCCCATATACTCATGCTTCTCCCCAAAAGACCACTTGTCACATCTCAACAACAAAGTTCTGGAATACTCTAAACACTTAACCATGCATAAAATAGAATGAACTTTTTATCCTAGACAAATAATGAGGTTATAAAGCTCATTCCAAATAACTAAAAATGCTTGCTGGCTACAGAGTTCATAATAGCAAATGAACATAGAGATAAAAGAAATATAATGTGGGAATAATAAAATCCAAAGATGCTGCATTCTGTAGCAAAATGAGATTTTAATTGCATATTTTGCTTAGAGTTTAACTGAGGTTTTAGACTTTTAGATATAAGAATTTAGGGAAAACTATAAAGAAATCTCAACCATATAAAAACTGAATTGCACTCTAATCTCTATAGTATAGATTCTTTCTTCTGGGTTAAGTCAAGAAATTTAAATAAATTCTATATTCCAACTGTTTTTCTCTGACCATATGTTTGGATTGTTTTAAAATATGGATAACCCATTCTGATATTACTTGAATAAAGGAAACCTCAAATCATCAACTTATAAAATTAAAAAAAAATCTGAGCAGAAACTTTACTGGATTATTTTTTATAAATATGCAATATACTTAGGTATCTACACATAAACATATTCGTCCATTCCAGCAGTGATATAACAGTTATATCTAACCTTATGTTGTTGGACTTGGCGTTTTAGGTCTTCAAGATCAGGACCTAGGGGCTCTGCTTCCATTTTCTTTGTCCTGGTTTCAGTTTCTGATAACCAGTCCGTTAAATGTGTTAGTTGCTGGTTCTGAAGATCCATTAAAACTTTATGTAAACTGAAAAATGAAAACAAGTAAATTATCACCTAAACTAAATATGATTTAATCGTTAATATTCATTATTCTGGCACACTCTATATGTCTATATCATTATCTTAGATAAGTTAGCTTAAGTAGTCAGAGTGACTTATAACCAAGATTGTGGATCGGTAGGTGATGAGCTTTCTTCCTAAAGGTACAGAGCGGAGGGAGGATAGGGTTCTACAATAGTGAGATGATTACTTATATGTACTCTCACAAAATTACGTATCTTTGAAGCATCAATTTTATGTTTTCACAATAACCTTTCCAAACAGGTAAAATAGCTAACAATTTCTTGTTCTGATGCCAACTAGAAATATCTAACTGAAACATCTGCTTCTACAAATAAACTAGTGGTTAGCTATTATACATACACACATATCATTATATAATTAATTGCTCAGGCCATAGGACTTTTCTTTATGCACTGAGTTCCCTATCCCTTGCTCTAGCAAATGGGACTAAATCCTATTGGTGTTGTGAGCAATTAATTATATACACATGTACGTCAATTATATACAATATAAACATGTAAACATAATTATAATAATATAAATGTCATAAATCAAAGCATTATATATGTGTGATTATATTTTTATATATATGTGTTCATATTTTTTCCTCTCAAATAAATACTGTGGTCTAGTGGAGAAAGGGCCATCTTGGCACTTAAAAAGTTCTGGGTTCAAGTCCTGCATCTGACATCAACTAATTATATGACCATAGGGAGTCACTTAATTTCTCTTTTTCTCAGGCAACACTATAAGACTACAAATTATGGATGAGTTGATGAATGTGATCTCTAGTAATGGAAGGAATTTAAGAACTTTGAATTAAGCACACCAATGTAATCATGGAGCAATGAGACCATACCTACCTTTTTTCTGCCCATTTCATTGTTACAGACTTCAGTATGAATAACTTTCATAAAATTTGGAACACAATTGTGCTCCACTTAAAGAAAAATCACATTCCAAATGAAACAAAAAATATACAACAAAATGGCCTATGACAAATCATATTTGAAAAATGATTATTCATTCTGTAAAAGCATTTACTACAGGACAAATGCATTATACTCTGCTTCTGCTGCTCTGCCTAGTTTCAGCTCCACAGAACAAGATGGCCCTCCCATTAAAGTTATTATTTTGAATCTCATGACCATATTGCTAAGTCAAGCTTTGACTGACACCACCTCTCTCAGCCTCCTGTCTCCCTTGTTCCTCTTCTGGGCTAGATGACGGAGTACCCAAATACTCCCTATGCCTTCCTTTGTAGAGGGAAGAAATTGGACTTTTTGGCCTACTCCAGTCTGCATCTGCTGCCCTGACTGCCTTCATATCCTAGGAACAAGATGGCCCCTAGTCTATCCCACCCTCCTTTTGTGAATTTTCTTCCTTCTAGATTGTAAATTCATTGAAGGCAGGGACTATATTTCTTTATGTTAATTATATCTCCAAAGCTTAGAACAGTCCCTGGCACAAAGCAGGTACTTAGAAAATGTTTACTGGATTGGATTGGTCATTTAAATTGGACTCTCCTCTCTGAAATATATTTAACAGAAAGTGCTTTACCAGCAACTTTTTTGAAATACAATTTTTATACAGACTAAGTTTTAATGTACAACTCTGTCTCTAAAGTTATATTGTTTTGTTTTGTTTTTTACTCTGTGAAAAAGGGCATAAAACGGTTGTAATTATTTGTTTTTTTTTTTCCTTTGTGGGGAGATTCTCTTGTCTAGTATCTTTCAAATATGGAATCAAACACTGAAACTTGCTAGGATTAAAAGCTTGAACTGGAGATGCAATGACATTTTTGCAAAATAAATCTTTGACTTTATAAAACAAGAGTATTCCTAAAGAGCTGATCTGACAATAAGATGGTTAAACAATCAGATAAGATGTACTTGTTTGTATTTGTTGAATGTAATTTCTCCTTATATTTTCTTATACTTTGGTATCAAGTAAACTTTAAATGTCATAATATATTTATATTAAAATTGAAGGACTCCAGAATTTTTTCCTTAAGAAGTATGTAAAATTTTGAGTCAATAGGACACCTTATTATGACATAATCATTTTCTGTAATTGTTAGAATTAATATATTATTTCTGAACGTTTTTAGCCTTTAATTTTGACTGTTTTAGAGATGTTTAATATAAAAAAGTTCACTTGATTTTCCCCTCACACTATTGTTAATTCCTGTTTACTGATAATTTCATCATTCAATTTATAAACTTTTAATCCTGAGTTGTTGGTCAGGTGGGATGGGAGTAATTTTTATTTTTAGTGTTTTCAGAGATTTTTCTTTTCTTTTTCTTTGAGTTGGGTAAGACCTTAGGAATCCCATAGAACAACTTCCATATTTCACAGATGAGGAAACTGAGGCAGGAAGTGATGTATTAATTCACTTGGCCTCTGTCACATAATTAGTTAATGGTAGAACTAGAACTTAAGTCTTATGATTTGCACTCAAGAAATTTTCATTAGGTACTATTAGTCATGTAGTAAGCTAAAAGTAGATGAGAAAAACAACAGGCAAAATATAGTCCTGTCCTCAAGAAACTCACATTCTAACGCAGAAGCCGATATGACATATGTCCTTCAATAAGGTGATCTGTAGTGTTTCAGTATGCTGGATTGATGCAAATGCTCCTTGTTGGAGAGACTGGAGAGCTTACTTCTGACTTGAATTATTGTTGTTCTTCTTCTTGTTGTTGTTATTTCTCCTCTTGCTAGAAGAGGACTAAAATGATGTCATCTGGGAGGGAGATGTCTCTGAATTGATGAATCTCACATTTCTTTCAAGTTACTATAATTCTTTTTTGCTCATAGAGCACACCACTTTCTTTGATTTGGGCATGCCATGCTGGATGATCCTGTATCAACATCTCCCATGTCTCACAATCAATATTAAAGTTCCTCAGAGAGACCTTGAAAGTGTCCTTTTATCTCTTCTTCTGACAACCATATGAGCACTTACCTTGTGTAAGTTTTCATGGTTGGCATAGTGGCCAGCCTACTAGAGCTGCACTCTCTGTAGCAGAGTTTGAGTTGGCAATTTAGCACAGGAAAGGACCTCAATGTCTAGTACCTCATCTTGTCAGGTGATCTTCAGAATCCTTCTAAGACAATTCAAATGGAGGTGATTCAATTTTCTGGCATGGTGCTGGCTTTCTTTCCAGGTTTCACAGGCAGGCAACAATGCGCTCAGCACAATGACTCAGTATACCTTCAGTTTGGTAGGCAGTCTAATCTCTCTTCTCTCCTACAACTTTCCTTCAGAGTTTCCTACTTCCCTGGCAATGTGTACATCAACCTCATCATCTATGTGTACATTGCTGGAAAGCATACTGCCAAGGGAAGTGAACTTATCTACAGCATTCAAAATTCACCATTTGCTGTAACTGATGATTCCAAGTAATGATGGTGTGATACTGACTGGTCGAGAATTTCTGTTTTCTTTGTGTTACTTGCTAGGTCAAAATTAGCATAAGCAGCAGAGAACTGATCCATATTTTGTTGCATCTCAGTCTCAGAGGTTTGCACAATCATCTGCAAACAAAAAGCTGTGCGCCCATTCTTTCTCCACTTTAGTTTTGACTTTGTAGCTTTTTCAGGTTGAATAATTTACCATCAATGTTGGTAAATGAACTTGCTGCTATTTTTTAACTCATTGATGACATCTGACAACAAGCATGGGAGCAAACACAGAACTGTGCTTCACTCCATTAGTGACTGAGAAAGCACAAGAGCATAGGCCATTATTGAGAACCCATGCAATCATGCTATCATGAAATTAGCATACATAATGATGAACTTCTCTGGGCAACCAAATTTTGCTATGATCTTCTTCAGGCCCTCAGAACTGACAACATCAAAGGCATTGATTAGAATGATGAATCTTGTGTACAGACCTCTGTTCTGTTCCTGGCATTTCTCCTGAAGTTGTTGGGCAGCAAATACTATGTTGAAGGTTCCTCAGTCTTTTTTGAAGCCACACTGGTTTTCCAGTAGATGACCATACAAGGGGAAGACCAGCCAATTAAGGAGAATGCTGTCAAAAATCTTATCAGCAATGGCTGAGAGATCCTCCTGGACTTGTTACAGGCCAACTTATTGCCTTTAGCTTTATATAGATGGATGATTGAGACATCCTTGAACTGGTTCTGGCTGGATAATTCAAAGGTGAATGAGGCTCTTTGACTTAGAATACCTCTTTTCAGAGGTATTCAAAAGAGGATTTGGTGACTGGAGACTCAACCACTCTGATTGTTCTGGGTAGATCCTTTGATTCCTTCACTGATGGCGTCCAGTGAGAGACAAGACTGTAAGGGGAGAGGCCTTGGGCATTCTCACCTCTGAAGTCATATGGTCTCATGAAAATAGATCTCAGTTCTTTTCCTGCCTCAGGACTTGCTTTTTTTTTTCCATTTTAAATGAAAGGATTAGAGTTTAAGAGTTCATGACATGACTGACAACCAAAAGATTCATACAGTAAACTACCATTCACATGCAAATTCTTTAGATTCTTCTTGTCCAGTCCCATGTAGTCTTTATCCAAGGGCATCTACTCTTTCACACAAAATCGGGGAATATTTTTTCCACTAACATGAATGGATTGAACTCAAAGGAACAACAGCAGAAAACTGGGGGAGGATTCTCATTCACAGAAGGCCTTCAATTCTCTGGTTCATATATCTGAGTATTTTGTCTACAGAATTATCCAGAATGTCTACTCTGCTAAAAACTGCCTTTCCACACTCTGAGACAGTCCACTAATCAGCTAGATCTCACCACTGTCCTCAGAGGGCGACAACACTTTCCAGATACATGTAATTACCTCTTACAGTAGCAGCCAAGGCTGAGAATGTGCTTCAAATATATAATTTAAATATTTATTTCCATCTGCTGAACACTGCCCCACTCTCTTGAGCTCCCTATTTGACACGTTCTTCTTAGTTGACTCAACTGATGATAATTGCACAGTGTTTCTTCCTGTTTACTTCCTGTTAGGCATGTGTATTTTAAAGCTGTAAGCTTTATCAGTCATAAGAAGCCTGAAATAATGAAGCTGGAATCCTGAAACTGATCTAACAGTTAGTCCAGGCAGGAGTTATACAGCAGACTGTAAGAATAAAACCTGGCAGATGGGCAGGGAGAAACAACTAAGAAAGCAAGATCTAGTTTACTGTAGGACGTCTGAAACACATACATTTTCCATCTCAGTATGTTATTGTAATTTTTTTTTATATATCCTGATAGTAATCAGTAGTTAAATGCTTAAAACCCCATAAAGAATGGTTTTGTACTGAGAATTGAGCATTTGCCTTATCTTGTCTGAAATCAGGACTCCATATCACTTCCTGGACATTTCTAGACCATGCTGCCTTTACTCCAGTCCTCTCCTTAACTAGGTGGCCTAGCATATCCAGCACTGGGCTTGGAGTCCAGAGGACTTGAGTTCAAATCCAACCCATGACATGACCTAGCTGTGTGACCCTGGGCAAGTCACTTCTGTTTTCCTCAGTTTCCTCAACTGTAAAATAGATATAATAAATACTTATTATAATATCAGGTTATTGTGAGGACCAAATGAGTATTTATAAAGCACTTAGCACTGTGCCTGACATAATTGTAATTCATTCATTTTTCACTTGTTTTTGACCCTTTGTGACCCTATTTGGGGTTTTTCTGACAAAGATACTGGAGTGAGTTGCCCTTCCCTTCTCTGACTCATTTTACAGATTAGGAAACTGAGGCAAACAGGGTTAAGTGTCTTTCCAGAGTCACACAGCTAGTAAGTATCTGAGGTCAGATTTTAACTCAGGAAGATGAGTCTTCCTGACTCCAGGCTGGGTTTTCTGTCTACTGAGCCACCTAGCTGCCTGGCCTGATGTTGTAGGCTGAAAATACATGCTTCTTCACCCCCTCTCCCCTCTCTTCTTCCCCTTCCCATTAGGATTACCTAGTGCCTAGACTCTGACAGGTGATTTTTCCACATTATCTTGCCTAGAACCAAACTTCCATATCATTTTCTGGCCATTTCCAAGGTAGACTGTGACATACTACAGTTACTCTTTTTTTCCTTTTTAAAGTTTTACTTTATTTATCATCTTCCTAATTGGAATATAAACTCCTTGAGGTCAAGAACTATCTAACTAGCTTGCATTTATATTCCTAGTATTTAGCACAGTGCTTGGCACATAGTGAATGCTTAATAAGTTATTTATCATTCATCATTCAAAAAATCTTCTCTCACAAGTTAAACTGGAGAACTGAATGAGGAAACACAGTGTTAGGGGGGAAAAAGAGCTGATGAAAGGAAGAAGCTAATGAGCCAGGTCCCAGGGCCAGGTAAACGAAAGGAAGCAAACTGGGATAAGTGTTTCAAACAATTCTGCTTAATTAGTTCTATGAAGAAAGGGTTTGCTAAACAAAGGTAAATGTTAACCCAGGTCCTGTCTGAATTACCACCAAATATAAATTACTGAACTGTGAATTAAGGAAGTTTTAATACTATCTTACTGTCACCATCTTACTATCTTATTATTTTATTATATATTATATGTACTATAATATATTATTATTATATAATATCTTCCCATCACTATCTTACAGCCCCATCAGCAAAATTCACTGTCAATTTTTATTGGCGTTGTTACGATTTTAAAATAATTCTTAGCTACCTCCTTAAGAGGAAGTGTGCTCTACAAATTAGACATCTGGACTTCAATCCAAGAAAACTTCAGTTTTTGTCTCGTTTTTCACCCATAACGGCTGTGTGACCCTGGGTGAATTATTCAACCTCTTGGTGCTTTAGGCGAATAAGCCTAATATAAATTTCAGAGAAACTGCTGACCTGCATTGGTAAGGGGCATTTCCTCTTTTGGAAGCCTCCTATGTCAAAGAAATAATAAGTCCAATCTCCCATGGGTCAAAAATTGTGTCTCAATTCTTAGGTTTCAATGTGACAACCAACGAGGATCTGTGTTAAAGAGCAAACTGTTCATCTTATAATTTATGTGATACAAAAGCAGAAGGAACATACATTTGATGAAGAGTTCTTATAGTTTGCAAGTCAAACTTATAAATCAAAAGTAATCAGTTAATTAAATGAACTTGAAATATCCAATACATTGTAAATACATATGATAATTCCCTGTAGTTTTTCATTTAATCAATTATTTAAAAAGCTGTCTCTTATTTCCATTTCACACTTCACATATGAAATGAGCACCAGAAGAGTAGGCAAGAAGGTAAAATCATGTAGTGCTCTTTGTCTTGGAGGCATATTTAAGTGCTTTGGGATATGTAACTAGCTATAGAGAAACAGATGATCAGTAACTGTTTTCTAGTCAAATGAAATAATTTAAGCCGAAAATACTTGGATTCAACATGTTTGATTTAAAAAAAAAACACAAACCATTTTAAATGGGAATTTGATTTGGAAATTATGTTCTTTTAAAATTATACTACACTGTTAAGCAATACTTTTCTTTAGATGCGATACTTCTTGAAAGTTAAAAATATCTGATCAAAAAATAAGTAAAAACAATACTTAAAAATAGAAAAATTAGCATTTGGTGCTACTTTTACTTTTGGAAACATGATAAAGGAACATAAGGTCATACTTTGATGTGCCTGAAGACAGAATGACAGTTATGGATGCATCCTATACGAGCACATTAATGTTTTTCAACTACAAATGGTTGCAGCACTTATCAAAACTCAATGGGGAAAAAGGAAACCTTAATGAGCCTATAATCAGAATAAGGATGTCTCAGAAAACATTTAAACCTCTATTTTTCAGATACTTTACAAATACTGTTTCCGTATCATGATTTGATCACTAGTATATAGTACAGAAATAATATTTTGAGAAGTCAATATCTATCCTTGTCTGGTAATCTGCTGTACAGGAAAGATAAAAGAGGAAATCACAGAATAAAACACTTCAAATTTTACTATTTATTTGAATGCTTGTTATAACTTCCATTATGCAAATAAAATTATCCTCATACTACTATTACAAATAAGCACTGAGCCAAACATCTCAACTCCCATTCTTAACATAAGGGATTTCTTTAGTAAGATTCATAGAATTTTAGTCCAGAATCTTAGTTTAGTCTCCTCATTCCACTGATAGAGAACTGAAGGCCCAGACAGAATGAATGACTTGCCTTAGGTTATGTACTAAGTCTAAATTAACCATTTAAATCAAAATGACCAGTTAATTAAAATAATTAAAATGATGGATTCATTCTGTCAAATCAACCTATTAACACTTAGTTGCAGTGTCCTTTTTATTGATCTCACTCTCTATTTACTAACCTGCAAAGTCCCAGGCTTATATATGATTTGTTCATTCAAAAACATTTATTAAGTGCCTACAGTATCATGTTCAAGGCCTTGGGAATACAAAGGGGTGGGGGGGGGGGAAGACCCTGCTTTCAAGGAGCTCATATTCTACTTAAAGAATATAAAATGTTCATATTAATATAAAATGTGTATGAAGTAAATCTCAGAAAGGGAAAGAAAATACAGTTTTATATAGTAGCTATTCCAGGCACTGTATTAAGTGCTTTATATTTTTAAACAAATATCATCTTACTTCATCCTCAAAGCAACAACCCTGAGAGTTAGGTGTGATTGGATAGCAAATTGTTCCTGGAGTCAGGAAGGCTCGAGTTCCAAAAGTGACCTCAGATGTTCATTAGTATGTTTAACTTTGGACAAGTGATATCACTTCTATTTGCCTAGGTTTCTTCCACCATAAGATGAGGATAATAGCACCTAACTCAGGGTTGTTGTTGTGAAGATTGAATGATAACATCCGTAAAGTGCTTAGCACGGAGCCTGTACATAGCAGATGCTAAATAAGTACTAGCTATTAGCGTTACTTATGGGTAATAGCCTGTGCAAAGATCGTGTGGCATACAGGCATCAGCAATCAGACCAATATGAGAAGTCAGCCTGTAAAAACTTGATCTAGAAATATCCTGGAGCAACATACAATATTTTGAAGGTTGTCTCCCTGTTTAGATTGTGAGCTCCTTGTAATGTTAATGGGATTTAAGATCTTCCCTGCCTGTTAATAGACCTGACATGGAGCCCATTAAGGGAAGCTTGCTTAGGGGAGGCTTGCTTGTAGAAAAGATTTCACATTTTTGTTAATTTCTAATTAGGCACTGAGTCACAGGGGTTGTGATGCCTTCTGGCTCAGAGAAGTGTATATGTACTCTGAATCTGTATTTTGCTTTGGGGGCTTGCTTACGAGAAGGATCTTATGATTTTCTGTTCAAGATTCTGAGTGGCCATACGTTCAAAGCTCCCTGACTCCTCAGATGTAAAGGTTCCCTTGATTCAGGGATGTATGTAAAGGCTGTAGTTGATTCAGGCAGTCAGAACCCTGTCCATAGGTTTTTATTTCCCAGCTTATATTTTCTTTGTATTTTCTGTTTGTATTTTCTCTGAAGTTGAGGGTGCTGACTTTTCCCCTGAACTAGTCAATATAATTTTTTTTTCTTAAAAAGAATTGTTGAACCCTTAAACAGCTATCTTTCCTAGTAAAGCATATCTAAGAACCTGTTCCAGTATGGTTGCTGATATACTCCTCAAGGGCAGAGACTGTTTTTTGCTTTTCTTTGTATTGCCAGCCCTCATTATAGTGCCTAGCATATAATAGGAAATAAATAATTACTCAATAATTGACTGACCATATGCAATGGCCATTTACTCTCAGCAAAGATTGAGGTGACAATAGCCTTTGCATTAAAGCTTGGTCCTATGACCCTCACCGAGTAGGGACACTTTTCTTCTCATAAATGAAAACTCTGTGAACAGATTCATGGTGCTGTACTGTAGGGACAAACCAATTGATCATGCAACGAAGGGAAAAAGAGAAGAGATTTTGGGTAAAGGGCTAAGAAGAATTAGGCTTCTGAGCAATGTAGAAGTCCTGGCTTCTGTGACTACCTTTCCTAACGGTGGGACTAGACAAATGGACAGATGGAAAGTGTTACTCAAATGTGTGTATATGTATCTATATACAGATACATATATGTATAAAACACATGTGTAACATATACATAGATACACAAATACATCACAAAGTATTACTCAGATATATACATGTATAAACACTATACACAGACACTACATATACAGGCATATACATATCTACAATTAGTCTTCATGGGAAAGCTCTGGGCAAAATAATATAATCGGGTCATTTCTGGCAGCTAGAGGTGATAGGGCCTATCCTATTGATATTAAACAAAGTGATTTTTGTTCACTGATTAAAATGTCAAATAGGGAACAGCAGCAATAAATTAGTCATTTACAAGGCAAGAAAATAGACCATTGATGTCAAAATCCTGTTCTATTGCTACTTTCAAAGGTCTGCATATTTTGACAATTATTTAATTATAAGCAGCAAGTAAATATCCAAATAGGAATGAATAGTGACTGGATCTGTGATTTCTTTGGTATAGGGAGTACCCAGATTAGGAAACTCTTTCTACCAATGCAGACCTGAACCTTCTTAGCAACTTGTAACCTTTACTAGTTGCCTGGGTTAGACAGCCAGTATATGTCAGAGGTGGGACATGAATGCAAGTTTTCTTGCTTCCAAGTCCAATTAAACACTCACTGCCTTTTCTGTGACTATCTACAGCAGTGGTTCTCAACCTTCCTAATGTAGCTTCTTTAATATTCGTATGGGGGCGTATCTGTATGTGGGCATATCTGCATGTGGGCGGACCTGTCTGGAGACAGAGGAGCAGTGTCTTGGTTCCTAAGACCATCAGAAATATGTGTTTTCTGATGGTCTGAGGCAACCCCTGTGAAAGGGTCATTCAACCCCCAAAGGGGTCAAGACCCAAAGGTTGAGAACCACTGATCTAGAGGAAAAAAAAAAATCACAAGATAGCATACTATCAAATACTCTTACATTTTGATTACATATGCTCATAACGGCAACATCAATAGATTATTTAATCACCTACCCCAATTTATATATAATAGAATTAATATTTTCCATTTTTACAAAATGAAATGAAACAGCTCAATAGTTTACCCAGTGGCTCTTCTTTCTTGATAGCCACAGAAAAAAAGAGCATATTATATAGATATAGGTATGTGTGTATCCATATATATATACATATATATGTATATACACAGATGTGAATATATCTTTCTTCATCTATATCTATCTACCTTCAATACCTTATTCTTATACAGAATTATTATAGTTAGAACATGACTCTACACTGAGATCTAAAAGCCCATTCTTTAGGTTATCTCTTTTGCTCCCCTATTTTTTTTTTGAAAAATTGCAAATTAGATTGCATCAGAAAGATGGTAAATGTGCAAAAACTCTTACAATGCATGCTAACCTGTTTCTATCTCCATGTCGTGCTGAGATAGGAACTCTTTGAAAGTTAAAAAAAAGTTTTTGATCACAGTAGCACATAATACAATTTCACAGCAGGACACAAAATTGATAAATGGGAAAAGATTTATGGCAAAAAAGTGGAAAATCTTGAACACTTTTTTAGCATTGGCATATCTAAGAAGAATAAAGCTTTCATTTTACACTTATCTTGTTGATATTTTGTTATTCATTGGAACATGTTATGTGTCATAAATAATTTACTAAGTAATTGCTGCTATTTAGTTTATCTTTATAGAAGCCTATTCAAGTTGTGATGTCAAATATCAAGAAATTATATTGACAGTATCCTGATCGAAAGTGTTTAGTCTCATCTAAACAATTAAATTTTAGCAGTATTCTCTTGAAGAGAAAAAGGCAAGTTCAAAAGTAGATCTTTATTCCTTGAAGCCTGGGAACTTAGTCTTTTTTAACTAAGTTTAAAAAGGTCTTTGATTAATTAAGAAGCATGTATCTTGGTTTACCTTTGATCTGCTTGACAGAGAAAATGACTAAAGAGGGACTCTCTCTCTCTGTTATTCAACGGAAGGGTCCCTGAGTTTGTGTAGGACAAAATCTAGAGAGATGATGCTTTATTTATTTACTCTGTAAGGAAACCTACAGTTTTCTGGGAAAATAGATGGCCATATATATGCCTCAAGTAATTAATATATTGGTAAGTAACAAGACTTAAATTAGACTTTCTACTTGGACCTTAATATTTCTGTAGAATTTTGTCTTTTGACGAGTCCAGAATCTTACTTTTCAGCCATAATAGTGACCATTTATTCTGAATTTACCTGATAAAAAAGTATTCCAGCTAATGCTTTCAGTTCTTAAATTTGCTTGTTTACTTTTAATCTGTGGAAGGCAGAAAACTTATTTCCTCTTGGTGATTTTTTTTTCTCCATTAGTTCATAAGTATATGTTGCCTATTTAATAACTAAGGGGAAAAATCTGTTTTTCATTAGTGGCTTCTCTTCCTTTAGATTTAAGTTTTTACAAGGATGTCATACCTTGCTCAACAGAAGATGTAGAAACAACATGGATACTGTCTAAAGGTGCCAGTTTATTGAGTGTTTTCAGATTGGTTGTCTAAATCTTCTACTAAAGCTGGGTTGAGGGAGAAATAAAACTTAAAACTGCATTATAGACTCTTATAGTTTTCTCCTTTTAGTTGGATAGAAAAGTCCTTCATAAATGTATCTGCATTATGAAAAATAAAAGAAAACAGAATTTTGCCTTTTGTTTCATAATTATTATAAAATATAATAGAGTATTGCTTAGTTCTGGGAGAATTCCAATTATCAGGGTAAACTTGGCCAGTTTATGTTTCTTGCCAGGTTAGTAGTGCTTATATATTAATAAATTGTCTCTGACAAACACTGAATAAAAATGCAGAGTATAGAGTTTTTCCTTCCATATATCTCTTCTTAAATTCCATGCCCTCCAATTGCTTTAAGAGGCAGAGAACTGGGGCAGTAGACAGAGTGCCAGGCCTGGAGTCAGGAAATCTCATCTTCCTCAGTTCAAATGTGGCCTCACAAACTTAATGACCCTGAGCAAGTCACTTAACCCCATTTGCCTCATCTGTAAAAATGAGCAAAAGAAGGAAATCTCAAGGTACTCAGTATCTATACCAAAGAAACCCCAAATGGTGTCATGAAAAGTAGAAACTTATGGAAAACAACTAAAAACCAACAAAAAAGTGCTTTAAGGTTTGCAAAGTGTTTTACATGTATTATTTCATTTTATCCTTACAAGAATCCTATTACATAGGAGCTATTATTATCCCCATTTTACTGATGAGAAAAATAATGTCAGTAGGTCTAATGACTTGTCTAGGGTCATACAGCTACTCTCAGAATCTGAACTCAAGTCTTCCTGACTCCAAATTTAGCACTATATCCATTCAGCTATCTAGGGCAGAAACAACATGTAAATATTGCACAAAGTAAAATTGATGCGAGAAAGGAAAGATATACTTATGATGGGGGAATCAGAGGAAGTTATCAACTAAAGCTAAAAGACAAAGTTTTCGAGGGTTGTGCACTCAACCTGTTGAAAAGGTCCATGTTCCAAGATAGAGGATGGTGTGAACAAATACAAAGAGATAAGAGACATCAGAGAACACAGAATAGTCTCGTTGCCTGAATTGTAAAGTAAATAACGGAATGGGAGAAATATGGCTGGCAAGTTTGGTATTATGGGCATCCCCTGGATAAGGAGTGAGAGAACCAGGGGTTAAAGCCTGCTTTTTTGTTTGTTTTTGGTTTTTTTCTTTCTATTCCTGGGGCTGTGGACTTTGGTAAGCTACTTCACCTGAGTCTGTTTCCTCATTCCTAGCACTTAGCATAGTGCCCTGGGTATAGTAAGTACTTAATGTTCATTGTTTGATTGGTTGGTTGGTTGGTTGATATATAAAATGAGGGTTGTGGACTACATGACCTTTAAGGTCCCTTGTACACACAACTCTATGATCTTATAAAGATAGATTAAACCCAAAGCTAAGAATTTGTATTTTTATCACATAGGGTGTTGTAATGGCAAAGCAAATGAATACTTAGCACCTTGTTTCAGTTATCTATTTAGCACTCTGTTTCAGTTCAAGTGGCTTTGAGCCTTGCCCTGATTATATCAAGTCTGCCTTAAGAAATAGCACCTGTGAATCCCACAGTGGGAGAGACTTGCCAAAGACAGGAACAGGAAGGATGTAAGAGGTAGGCAGAGCAGGAAGGAGCTAAGGACAGATAAAAAGCTCCAGCACAGTTGAGACAGAGCAGAGCTGAGAAGGGAACACTTGTGGTAGCAGGCTGTCTGTTTGTCTGTGTTGATTTGTGTTTGTGATACTTTATACAGAAGCCCTGGGACCTTACTGGAAGCCCTGAAAGAGGATTTTCTTGTTGTCTGTTTACAGAAGTCCTAGAAGAGGGTTTCAGAGGTCCTGGAACTATGCTAATGATTTGTATTGATTTCTCAGACCTTGTTTGTGGGTCTTTGTTGATTTCACAGGCAAATAATGACTTGATGATGGTGCTGGCAATGTGTGTGAATGTTGTTTTGGCTCTGTTAAGCTTTGTCTTCCCAGAAACAGAAACTGTGAAGAATTTGAGATGGACTGGACACTGTGAGCTTCAATATGGAATGGGAGATGGATGAAGAACTGGACAAGGAACTGGATGAGGAGCTGAATGGGGAGCTGAGATCTGCCTACTTATGAATCCAAGTGAAGGTTGCGTAGATTCAGGCAAGAACTGGACTCTTGGAAGTGGAACTATGGAATCTGGGAGCCAGCCTCTAGCCAAGATGAAAAGACCTCTCCTGACTGAGAAGATCATGATTTACTGTGGCCTAGGGGTGGGAGAACTTTGTACTTTGTACCTTGTACCCCTTAAGGATGATTGAGTTAAGGATGATTGGAAATTAATCTCCAATCAAGAAGAAAGAAGACATTTTGACTGAGAGATTAAGACAATGCGACCTAGGGGTGGAGAACCTTGACCTTTTTACTTTGTGTCCCTTAAGGAGGATTGTTCCTTAAGGACAATTGAGTTAAGGACTTACTGAATGATATCTTTTGTTTAAGACTATGTGGCCACTTTAGTGATAAGTTGTTATGTTATACCATTGTGAATGTTGTACTTTGGTTTCTGTGAATGTTTTGCTTTAGTTTATTGCTGAATAAATAGAGAGTTCACTATACTATGTGATCAGAATCTTAAAGCTGTTCACATCAGCAGGCCTCTGGAGAGCTGATTGTGCTTGGCTTTATAGGTGTAAGACACCTGTGGGTCTTGGATATCTGTGCCTTCAGGGATACAAACATCTTGGGGAATTTGGGGACAGTGCTGTATTTTAGGACATCCAAATCCTAGCGTGATGGCAGGTAGAAAGTGGATGTTAAATGAACTTTTGTCTAAGAAACATACATAGGGGCAGCTAGATGTCACAGTGAATAGAGCACTGGCCCTGGAGGCAGGAGGACCTGAGTTCAAATCCAGCCTCAGACACTTAACACTTACTAGCCGTGTGACCTCGGGCAAGTTACTTAACCCCAATTGCCCTGCCCTCCAAAAAAGCAAAAAAAAAAAAAACCCACAAAAACCATACATATACATGCATATCCACATATGATTGATAAATGGGTTTTATAAGCAAAAGATTAAACTAGTGACTCAGAACTTATTGATAACATACATGCTTAGGTTAATAGCTACAGTGGCAGGAGAGAACACATATGCTGAGTAATCCAAAGCAATGTTGGCATATATTAGCTCTAGAATTACCATAGTGGTAATAATAAAATAGTGCCACTGTTTTCTTCTTCTGAAAGCCTCTGAAGATATTTACATGGAAAGAACAGAGGCAATGGTTCAATCAATCAATCAATCTTTATTAAGCACCTATTATATGCCAGGCTGTACTAAATGCTGGGATATGAAGAGAGGCAAAATACAGCCCCTGCCCTCAAGGGGATTACAAAGTCACCATGATGTAATCAAAATGTAACATAATAATGTAGTAAAAAACACTAATGTGAAACACAGCCCTGCCATAATAGCATCTGTGCCAATGTGTATGCTAAACATTTTCAATAGTCAATAATAATAATTATGACACCTCAAATTTATATGGCCTTTTATATTTTATAAAATGCTTTACAAACATTAATCTCATCTGATCTTTACACCAGTCCTGCAAGGTAGAGGTTAATATTATTCCTGATCTACTAATGAAGAAACTGACACTCAGAGATATTAAATGATTTGTTCACGGTCATACATAGTTGCAAAGTATCTATAGCAACAACTAAACCCATGCCTTCCTGGCCCTGAGTGCCTCAAGATAGTTTCTGTGGATGTTCTAATACAAAAATCCTGGATCACAATGATCATTCTGACAAAGCAGAGTGAGAAAACTTACCACACATCAAAAGCACATTGTCAGAACACTGTGCTTGAGAAAGTATTTAACTGATGCTGGTACAAAAGGGCAAAGCTGACATTCTAAGATAATATCCATTTCCATGGCAACCCATATCAACTTGCAATGTTAATAAATATGCCATGGTATTAAAATTTTAATATAGGTCAAAGAGGGAGAAGACAGACTATGGAAGTACAATCAGAAATATCAGAATTGCTTTTTGTAAAATGTCATTTTCTATCATATCTGCTTTTGTGTGAAATTACTAGAGCTCTTTAATCTGTAATTTTTAAAAAGAACTGAGACACACTCACCATCATTTTATCCATTTAATTCTCTCTTTTTTTTACTATGTTAAGTTGATCAGTTTTCTAATCTTTCTGATTTTAGATCACAAATATTAGACAAAGTTCAGGTATATGTAACATTCAGAAACCAATATAAACATAAGAGAGAAGAGAATTTTCTAACCTCTGTATCCCAGAAAGCAGTGAATTTGAAAGCAATGAATTTAAGCCTGCTGCACTCTTTTTTTCTGAAGAACACAGCATTTGTAATACAAATGGGGTCTCTAAAAAATGCCACTAATATGAAAATGACTTAAAATATCATTACAGATGATATATGGAAATATGTCTATTTTGCTCTGCAGGCCTAAGGCCAAAACACAAAAGCCATACACACATACTGAAACACACAGACTTTGGAGAGGGTACAGCTTTCACGTGAATATGAGAATTGTTTAACAGATTGAAAAAAGGAATGATTTTCAGAATATGGTCATGAAAAGTGCTTCCTTGAAGACGAATGCCCCTTTGAGGTCACAGTCCAGGAAGACCTCCACAACTGGAAATACTTTGAGCACATGTAGGCTTTGTGATAGAAATGTATGGATGTATCATGGGCCAACCCAGCCAAGTACAGACGGCTCACATTTACCTTGAGGATAGTGAATTTTTCAGCCACAGCAATCCACAAAGACTACTAAATCATAGGACTACAATCTCTGATGGTGGAGGCACAGATTACCGATGCACATATATTTAAAGTGTAAGAAGGCTTTTGTGTAATCACTGTTACAGAAGTATTGAAGTCTTCATTATATCCATCCATCTATCTATCTATCTGTCTGTCTATTTATTTATTTACTTAACACTTTTTTGAGGGGGGGGGAGTGGAAGGACAATTGGAGTTAAGTGACTTGCCCAGGACCACTTGGCTAGTAAGTGTTAAGTGTCTGGGGGCAGATTTGAACTCAGGTCCTCCTGCCTCCAGGGCCAGTGCTCTATTCACTGTGCCACCTAGCTGCCCCTGAAGTCTTCATTTTATGAGGAGACTAGACAGTATACTCTTCACTCTCAGATTCATTCACTCTGTACAATTCTCTTCCTACTAACTAGCAGCTCTGATCCTCTGGAGATGTTTTCCCCTTTTCTTTTCTACCACTCCTTTATGTATTTTTTTCTCCCATTGGAATGTAATTCTAATTCTTGAGGGTATAGCCTATCTCATTTACTTGTATTTGCATGCCCAACCTATCAATTAATTAATAAACATTTATTAAGTACTTACTATGTTTTCTAAATGCTGGTGAAGCAAAGAAAGGTGAAGGGCAGTTCCTTCTCTCTAGGAAGTCACAAATTGATATGGGAGACAACATGCAAACAACTATATACAAACAAGTCATAAAGGAGGAAAACTGGAATTGGTCATCAGAACAGTAGAATTAAGAGGGTGCAGGGTCAGGAAGGCTTCTTTTAGAAGGCGAAATTTTAGCTGGGGCTTAAAGTAGGCCAAGGAAGTCAGGAGGCAGAGATGAGGAGGGAGAAGGCATTCATTCTAGATAAAGGGGACACTCGGGATGCTCATAATCGGGAAGTGGAATGGGTTTTTCAAGTAACAGCAATGATGCCAATGTTACTGGCTTGCAGAGTACTTGGTAGGGGTTGGGTAGGAAGAGGGTTTAGGAGTGAAAGACTAAAGAGTGAGGTGGGAGAAGACTATGAAGGACTTTGAGCATCAGAGAATTTTATGTGTGATCCTGGAGGTGAGCCACTTGAGTTTATTGAGTGTGTGCAGCTGATATTGTCAGGGCTGTACCTTAGGAAAGTCACTCTAAAAGCTAAGGAGAGAATGGACTGGAGTTAGGAGAGCCTTCTGGTTGGGTGACCAACCAGAAGACCATTGCAATTGTCCAAATGAGAGATGAAACATGAGCCTGTGCCACAGTGGTGGCAGTATCAGAAGAGAGAGGGGAGCATGTAAAAAATGTCAGGAAAGTAAAATCAGCAGGCAACAGATAAGATAATGGAGGATGAGAGAGAGAGTGAGAAGTTGATGATCCTGAGGTTAAAAGCACAAGTGACTGGGAGGACAATGATGTTCTCAACAATAATAGGAAGTTTAGTAGGGGAAAGGGTTTGGAGGGAAAGATAATGAGGTCAGCTTTGGACATTATCAGTTAAAGATGTTTACAAGACATCCAGTTCTAGGTGTTAACAGATATTTGGACATTTGAGACTGGAGCTCAGCAGAGAGGTTAGGATTAGACAAGTAGATAAAAGTTTAATATATGCTCTATCAATCAGTCTATCTACTTATCATCTATGTGGTATATAGGGAAATTATTTTCTATATTCATACACATGAAAATAAAATAGGTTTCCATAATATCCCCAACAAAAGGAACTGGTAAGAAGATACATCCAAATGTTATCACTGACTATGATGTTGGATAGGTCTTTCAACCATATTAAGCTTTACCTTTCCCATCTAGAAATAATAGGGTCAATTACATGATCTGTAAAGTTCCTTCAATCTTTGAGATACTGAAATTAGAACTTTTTTTCAGATCATAGTGTTCTGTTTCCAAATTAAAAATATAACCAACTCTACCTTCCAAACTTTCTGTTAACTTGGACTGCATCTTTTAATGGAATCACTCTCTTTCCTTCAGGTTCTAAATCTATGAAGCATCCATTTCTCCTATTCCCTTTTAAGTCCAATCAATCATGTATCCATTCTATTCTTCTCTTTGCTTTCTATTTCTGCTACTACCACACAGATTTAGGCCTTCATTACTTCTTACCCACACTTTTACAACAATCACTTTGAGGTCTCCATTTTTAGCATCTTGCTCAGCCAAACCATTCCATAAATTCCAGAAATTAAAATTTATCTTCGTCTACACACAATAATTCTTAGCTTGGGGTCTGTGAACTTGTTTAATAAAATATTTTGATAATTGTATTTCAATACTAGTTTTCTTTATATTCCTATACATTTTATTTTATGCATCTAAAGACATTCTGAGAAGTGGTTGATAGGTTTCTCTAGATTGCCAAAATGGTCCAGAACACCAAAAAAGGTTAAGTATTTCTGTTCTATAATTTAGATTGCATCACTCCTGAGCTCACAAAGCTTCACCATGGGTTACTTATTTAGTAATAATTTATTTCTAAATAAAATCTGAAATCCTTAGGATTTGAAAGCCTTTTAAAATATGACAACAACTTATAATTTAAATTAGTGAATGAATATTTATTATGCATCTATTACATGTCAAATATCATGTTAAGTAACAAGGAAACAGATATCAAAGCAAGACAGTCCCTGAGCTCAAGAAGTTTATACTATTAATGGAGGAATATAACATATATAAAGGAGTTTGGGCTTGAGAAGTCACAAGGATTGTGAATGGAGCCCTGGGGCAGTAGATTATTTTATCTCTTCCAGTTGTAATGACTAAAGTTATATATTCCTTACAGAGTAAGAGTAAAATCTTTAGATTTAGATTTAGGTGGTGCTAATGGTTGTGAGGACAGCCACAAGGCAGTTAGCAAGAGGCTTGCCCTATCTAGCTGGACAGAGTATGAAGCATGGTCAAAGGCAAACCACACAGAGCATGTTTGGGGAATTACCACCAAGTAGGACAGCTCAGGCTCAAGGTAGAGTCTCAAAGGTGAGTGGTATGACTCTTCATGAGTAAGGGGAACATAATCGCTGGAAGTTTTGTCCTTGGATTAATATATCCCTTATTCCAGTCAAACTAGAGAATTTACTCAAACATTTGCATTAATTTGCTTGAGGGCTGGAACTATGACTTAGTCACCTTCTTGAGACGACCTAGAGGTACAATGGATAGAGCTCTGGACTTGGAGTCAGGAAAATCTAAGTTCAAGTCCTACCTCAGATACTAAGTACCTGTGTGACTCTGTGCAAGATGTTTAACCTATTTGCTTCCTCATCTATAGATAAGGAGGTTGAATTTTGTGGTCTCTAAGGGCCCATCTAATGTTTCTGTGTTCATATAATACACTAGCACCTCAAGTAATAGGTATCCTCTAATTTTATATCTTTGTAGATTGAATACTTACTAAAGTATGGATGGTCCAAAGATTACTTATTTAATTAGCACATCACTTTTGATAAAAATTAAGCCATGTCAAGGTTTGTTCAAAACTTGGATAAATGTATAACTATTTAAAATTAAATTTTAATTTAACACAGTGTATAAGTCCTACATCTTAGCCCAACTGATCCTAAGCAGTTTCAAACTCAGTTGCTCTTATGCTAAATCCAGGGCTCCTTCTACTGTTTCATGGAAAATGGCTGTTCCTTTTACATTTGTCCTACCTTTTCATTTTGAAATATTATGCTACATAGAACATGTTTTACATATTTCTGATTTTCTTCATATGGTTTAAAAATAGAAATTCTGTCTAATATAATATTTAGCATGTTAATTTCTGGGGCCATTCACCAGTATGAAAAATCATTACCCTCTTGGACCAAAGTGTCCAGTTCTCTGTTGTAACAAAGATGTCTTGGAAGCAGTGCAGCAATTTAAGTGAGGAATTTTATAGCATAAGCAGTCTTGATAGGTTTCTGGGAGTAACTGGCAAGTAATTAAAATGTGTGATCATCCTTTGCTGAAGAAGAATGAACAATTGCATGTAAGGAACAAACAATCCCTCTCATTATGGAGGATATTATCAAATCCATGTTTCTGGAGAATTTGTTTTAGTGGAATACGTAGATAAAATGTGAGACCTTCACAGAGATTTAAACGTCCGTTTGTTTCCTATTTGCATATTTTTCTCACTGCAAAATAATATTCACATTTCTCTTTTTTCTAGATTTTTTATATTTTTATTTGATCAATACATTTGATCAATATATTATCTGCCTATACCTGTAGAGATACCCACTCATGCCACTTGTTCTCTTTACCATCTTGCTTTCATTTTCGTGTCACCCTGAGAAAGGGTTTCGTTTTCCCCTTCATGTCCTAACTATAATTATCAGAGAAGTTGATGGAACTCGCTGTGCTTATCTTTATGAATCCTTGTAGAAATGTCAGTAAATCTCTTTTGCTCTCTGCAGGTTGCATTTTTCAATCAAATTAATTAGTTTATTCATAGAGAAGAAAATCTTCTGTTGTCCTGGTGCCAGTTATCTTCTCATCCTTTCACAGCTGGACTTTTTTGCCAAGGGTATTCCTGTTATGATACAAGCATGCCTCCCCTTGTCCTCTTCTGAATGCATTAGATTCAGATACTGAAACACCATTTCAAAATTTTATTTTATTTCAGTTACGACATTTCTTAGTGAGGTAATAAATGATTCTCAATGTTTTCTAATAAATCGTCAATGCTCTCCTAAAGACTGGAAATTGTCAGATATTTGTGTGGTGCTACTAGGCTAGTCTGTGACTAGAGTGATTGTTTTAATTCTTTTTAAGAACAGATGTTTTTATTGGATTATTTATCCGCACCTATAAAATTATCATGTTGGGGACAGAAGTAATAATGTAGAGAAAGAAATAGAATGGAATGGGTTAATTGTGGCAGATGAGAATGGGAAGCATTTTACCAAGAGTAGGAATGAAGGAAAACATTTGAGTATGAAAAAAGCAAAAGGTGAATACAATCCAGTGATTTTTCAGTCATGTGTGACTCTTGGCAAAGATACCGGAGTGGTTTCCCATTCCTTCTCCAGCTTACTTTACACATGAAGAAACTGAGGCCAACAGAGTTAAGTGTCTTGCCCAGGTCTCACAAACAAGAAGCCTCTGAGGTCAGATTTGAACTCAGGAAGTTGAAATTTCCTGATCCCAGGTCTGGCACTCTATCCACTGTGTCCCCTATCTGCCTATACCTAGCTATATGCAATAGTAAAAAAGTATCTGTGAACTTATTTTATATATATAAAACATTTATGACATTTCCCTGATACTTCAGTCTAGTAACCACATGAAAAAGGAAATAACGTTAATCTGCCATGCCTAGTTTTTAATGAAACCATGCTTTCTCAAAATAATCACTGTTTCCTTTTCTAAGTGCTCACAAAACTTTCTTTGAATAATGCATTTTATAATTGTACCAGAAATTGAAGTCTCCTTTTACTAATGCTGATAACAGACTCTCTACACTGTAACAAATGGTCCTCGAGATTTTGCTGTGGTTAAAAATAATCCATCACCCATTGGTCTAGGTTCTGATGATGAGAATCTCTAATATTATCTCTTCTGGTTTTTCAGTGACAGAATCAAAGTCCTTTGCTTGACTTCTAATCAGAGCTTGTTCCAGAGATTGTTATACTTACATAACCTTCAACTACTTAGGGCCACTTCTATACTGCTTTGTGGTATTGGAGCATGACTGTGGAGGCCACAAATTATATTGTCATGTAAATTATATTGTCTCATTAGTTTGACTGAAGATCAGGATGCTTGGAATAATTTTGAATAGTTCTGCCCTTTTTCCTACTGACAAAAGTCTAAAGGATCATGACTAATTATGAGAGATTTCCTGAGAAATATGATAGGGCAAGGAAAGATGGAAAAACAGCAATAACAAACATGCAACTAAATCTTTTCCCTTATCCAAATCAGGCAGTCATTCAGGTAGGTAAAATTCCATTACAACTAAATAGATCTGTTTGAATTTCATTGTGTTCTATCTGAAAAGATTTATAACTTACAACATAAAAGTAAATAAAGGTGATTAGGCTCTTAGGATGCATCAGAAAATTAAAAGGCTAGAAATGACACTTGGAACAATTTAGATCTATACCTAACTTTTTAGGGGACAGCAGAGTTTTCCAAGTTGTTATGGCCAAAAATTTCATCACCTGATGGACAGGCTTCTGGTGATGAACCACTATAAAGTTGCTTAGCTGGTCTTAAGATAAAAGACACAAAGTCGTTTTCTGGACTTTTACTGGAAGCTTTTCCAGTTTGGTAAAACTTCCCATACATTGTATTTCACTGGGACAACCCTCAGAATGCCAAGGTCACCTCTATGCCATGGGGAGTCATTATAATAGGAATCTGACAAAGGCATCAGAGGCAAAGTGGGCCCAGAGTCCAGATTTATTGTCTCTCAGTCCATTTTTTCCTTCTATCAAACTCTGTTGCCTCTTCCTTTCATGTTGAAGGGAATAAAATAGAAAGTTAGCCGCACAATGGTAGTTACTAAGGTGGTGACTATCTATGGGCGATAGAAAGGAAAGGCACAGTTATCAGAAATAAAGAAAGGTGTTATCAAGAATAGCTGTCATACTGAATAGCAATGAGCAAAGGGAGAGAAAAGTTCATTCACAGAGTAAGATTGGAAGAAAGGCTAAGATGTCCTGGAAGGAAGTTAAAATAAACCTCATGTATTATAGTATTTAGCAGATCTTTTCCCCTATTCATTTGGAGTCAGCTTTAAAAAAATTATGATTACTATTCATTTATTTCTATTCAACTGTTTTTAAAAAGCTCTCTTTAAAGCAGACTTTTTTTTAATTAAAAAAAGATTTTTCTTGTTTGTTGTTGTGGGACTGTCTCAATTATTTACACCTGGAGGCTCTTCAAACTATATAACCACTAGGCCTATGCCAGTATTAATTAATTCATTTGTTTTTGTTTTTATTTCAGTAAATAGTCACTCTATACAAAGTAATGTGGAGGATGTCCAAAAACAAATGAGCTGTGATCAATGCCTTAGCAACATACAGTCTTGGGAGGAAAAAGAGGAAAAGATAGTAGGGGAGCAAATATTTGAATGTATTGATCTAGTGGAAGCATCCTGATGGGAGGCAAAGGCATTAAGTGTACAAGATTTATTTAATGACTCTAAACTTTTATAAAGAAAAAAGATAAAGGAAACAAAAGCATAACCTATTACTATGCTGATATTTCCTCCATTTTGCCAATGAGAAATGTAGGCAAATAGAGACTCAGTGACTTGGTCAGAATCCCATGGCTAGTGCCTGCCCAAGGTTACATATGAACTTGGGTTTTCTGACTTCAGACCCATCTATCGTTCCACCTAGCTGCCCTAGACAAGATTTTGTTTTTTTCTATATGCGTACAAAGCTTTTTCAAAAAATATCAGAGAATTTCTATTAATGTTCTTTACTGCCAGTGCCAATCATGATGCATTAACATAATAAAGGCTAAGTAAAATCAGAAAATATATAACTGTCCATTGATGAAAACATTTTGTATAAAAATGCTTTCAAAACTATACTCTGTATTATTTTTCTCTTTTCCATCTTTACCCTTTTCATTTCCCCTCCTTCTTCCTCTGTTGCATCAGCTGAAAGGTTATTTCCTCTTTAAATTTAAGAAATTTCAACCCATTGAATTCCTACATTGACAGTATGCTTTACCACAAATTAGTTAAGGTTTCAATAGATTGATGCTCCTGCATAAAACTGAAATATACTTTTGGGTAGTTCTAATTATTAGGTAATTTTTCTTAGAAGAGAGTTAAAATCTGGCTCCTTCTACTTTTTTAAACCCATTAGAAATGGGTATGACCTTTGAAATTATGAAAAAATAAGTTTAATCTTTATTCCACATGACAGCACTTCAAAGATTTGAAGACAGCAAGCATGTTTCCTTATGGTTTTTCTTCTCTATGTTAAATATTTGAGGTCTCTCAAAAGAATTCCTCTATATCTATTATCTCACTTTTTTTCCCTTGCCTATATCTCCCTTTAGATATATGTCCTTCAGACTCAAAGCAAGGAACGTTTATCATTTCCTCCACCAAACTAACTACCTCCTTCTCCTGATTTCTCTGTTTCTGGTAAGGTCACAGTACAAAATTCTGTCTCTGAGAACTGTGCTTCACCTCGGCCAAATACAAACACACCTTCCTTTCCCCACCAAAGTTCTTAAAGCAGTATATACTATAACCTGATGTAAATATTTAAGGAAACAATAACAACAAACAACAAAAACACGATCACTCTTCAAATTCCAGCAAAAATCACACTAGTAAAAAAAAATGCTTTTATTGTCATCAGTCAGGTCATTCAGATCCAGTCATCCAAGTTCTCATCCTTGCTTACGTCATCACAGCACTCAACTATTAATTGCTGCTGGGTTCCTTCCTAAATTTTTCTTTAGTCCCATTCTCTATATTTCCTCTCTATGTACCTTCTAAAGTAACTATTTCATGAATGTCAAATTACTAATGAATTTAAATGGAAAAAAAAAGACAGCAAGATCTAAATTCATTTGAACCATAAAGGAAGATATGGAATCATTTCTTCATAATAATATAAATATTCTTTTGTAATATTTGGCTTAATTTTTTAAAAATATTGCCTAAAAGACCAGATTTCAATCCCAAGAAACTGTCCTCTAGCACATGAAGAAGTGGCTTACGGAACAGATAAGATAGTAGCACAAGGGTCTACTCAGTGACGGCCAAGAGACAGGGCAGATGAAACGTGACCAGCTGTGTGCTGGGGAATGTGGGTGGCAAAGATTGCCAAAGAAAGGGTTTGGGTGAGAACTGATTTATTAAAAGACACGGGTAGCACCAGGATAGAAACACCTCATAAGTGACACAAGGTCAGGGCCATCTAAATCCAGGAGGGGAAAACTAGCAGACATAAGCATATAATGCACAGATCTTTCTTGATCCAGTGTCAAAATAACTTTGCTTATGCCAAAGGGAGGGGGCAATTGGAGGTGGAAGGAGCAGAGACTCAGGGCAGGAACAGAGTTCAACCTCAAAGCCTAGTCAAGAATATCGTTCATCTAATTAAAGGTCACAGGAACTTGTCAATTTGCATTGTCTTTGATGCTTTAACTAAGTTAAAGCACCATATAATAGGCATTTTAAGGGCCCTGTATAAGTTATGTGGGCTCTGACACCCAAATTTTTGATTACCTCACTTCACTGTCAGTCAATTCTTTGGTCAACGAGGATTTGGTAAACATTTACTAGGTGCCAGGAAAGGTGCTTTGGATGGTTCAAGGTCTCTATAAATATGAATTTAGCAGTTGCTAAATAAAATAAAGGAAACGTGATAATTTTTAAAGAGCAAAAAGATAAAGATAAAGAGCAAAAAGAAGAGGAAGCAAAGAAAAAAGAAGAGGGGGAAGAGGAAGAACAAGAACCAAGAACAAGAAAGCTGGCATATGCACATTCATACACATTCAGCTTGTTGTTTTTCTTCCTCTTCCTCCTTCTCTTCCTCCTCCTCCTCCTTAATCTTCTTTACCTTCATCTTCTTCTTCACTTCCTCCTCTTTCTTTCTTCTTCCTTCTTCTTTGACATTACCATTAATTCCCTGTATTCATTATAGCAACTAACTACATGTTTAAAGAAACCTTGATATATGCAAAGCACAGTTCCTGGCACATGATAAATGCTTAATAAATCCTTATTGACTGACTGAAAGAAAAAGACAATATTCAAAAGATTCTGGTGTCGGAACCTACACACCTTGTAAAGGGCCTTTATGCAGGGCTTTGTAAACTCATACTGTGTAGAGCTTTAAAGCAACAGAGATAATGAAAATTGTCCAGTTTCCTGTGACCCTTAATTGTAAGTACTGTATTCCTAACTGGGCTGTGATGTTTTAGTCTGATGCTGGCTTCTCTTGCCTTGATTCTCTGCTCCCCACAACTCATAACTGCCCCTTCCCCACCCCAAACTGAGTATATATGGACACTGAGACTCACATCTATATCTATCTGCCTACCTATGTGCACACAATGTACATATACATCTGTACACACACAGATATATACTATATACATATATGTATATTGTATATGTGTGTATATATGTATTTGTGTATGTATAACATATCTATATCTATATCTATCTATCTATTTATATATATATATATGTACGTGCATTATCTATTTATGTTAACTTACCACTTTATGGAGGCTGTTACCCAGTCCTTTCATGGCACCCTTCACTTTAACTTTAGGTAAGCTTCTGCCTATATTCCTTCCATTTTATGATTCAAAAGTCTTATGTTTCATAGGAGTCTCACAGCCTAATTATGTACTGTAGGTATTAAGACTCCCAATATTTGTAAACGAGGAAAAGAAGGCTCTGAAAAGTGGAGTGAAGAGTCACCTATGGATACCCACCTAGTAGAAAGCAGAGAGAAGGGCATGAGCCCAGGTACCCCTAAATCTCAGATCCAGTATTTCATTTGCTCTATTATTCTACTATTGCTGAAATTGTTTTTGCTAAAAGACATTTTTACTTTGTATTGCAGCCAAAGATACAGAAAAGATAATCCACTGCAAGCTGCTTCTCACCAGGTTGTTATTTTTCCATTTTGTTATAAAATGTCTTAGTCAAAGTTATGCCAGCCAATTGGCTGACATTGACTTTTCTATAACTACAATGATGTTTAAAGAAAAAAAAATCTTTTAAATTCTTTCTTTATTAAAACAGAAAATTTAACAAAAGGAACATATTAATCTCAAAAACTGACATAAGTAAGTTAAAAATTTGGGAGCAATTCTTGATCAATTGGTAAGGAAAGATTCAAAGAAAAAATGGGCACTGTAAGGAAAATAAGCAGAATTGTATTACTAAGCTAAAGTTCAGGGACTGAGGAGAGATAAGAAGTTTTCAACAGCCTCTAAAGAGTGGTATAGCTAATGGACTGGGGAGGACTAGAATGATTAATTACCTTGTTGCCATGAGGGTCTAGTTAAGATGAGATAATATGAATTTGTAGTGGATTCAATCAGCATAGTTTCATGATTTTTTCTAATTCCATGATTCATTAGCATATAAATTGGAGTGAAGGAGGTGGGTGGTGGGAGTAAAAGTAATCCAATATTGGGTATTGACAAGGCACAATTGGCTACAAGGCAAGAGTTTTGAGACTATAGCATAGAGTCGAATTGTTTCACCACTGGGTTGAGACAGGGAAGGGAAGAGGAGTGAGTGAGAGAGAAGGAATAATGACCTGGGAGGGAAAAAGGGGTACAGGGAGTGAAGATAATGATAAGGACCAAGAAAAGACATAGGGAAAGATGGAATGTTAAAGGGTATGATCTGAAAAAAGGAATTTGAAAGTTCATAAACATGAAAGTGGAACACTAAAGGATAATGGCAAGATCAGGGGAATGACAATTTCTGGCATGTAGGGTACGTAGCTGAGGTAGTGTGAAAGAATTGGTAATAGAAATGGAGCAGATTGAGAAACTGGGTATTTGAGGAAGGATTAATACGTGTACTATCGTCTCAAATGAAAACTGGATTTGGGGAGAGTGGGAAGATTGCAAAACCGGCAATAAACTCATTGAAAAAGGAAGGAGAGTGTCCTAGGTATTGAAATAAAATGGCCATAAGGATCAGCATGGGAAGTGGCTGATCTATGGGGTTAGAGGGAGACTCTGGAAGTATCAGTGGAGATGGAAAGAGTATTTATTCTGAGTACTCCTCCAGAATCTTTCAGGTTATTAGAGAGTGTGTAGGTCAAGGGTGGTAAGGAGGGCAGTATCATGAGAAGGGGCTCAGTTTTCAGTAAATTTCAGCAAACAGAAAGAATAAAAAGGAAAGACATTTATTTATGCCTCAGAGAATTCCTAGCTTCCTTCAAAGCAATTAAGGTGTCACCTCTAGGCAGAGAGATGGCACAGTGCATAGAGCCCTGGACCTGGAGTCAGGAAGACCTGAATTCAAATCCAACCTCAGATATCTGCTAACTGTATGAACATAGAGAAGCTATTTTAACCTCAGTTTCCTCAACTGTAAAATGGGGATAATAGCACCCATATTGCAGGGTTGTTGTAAAGATGAAATGAGAAAATATTTGTAATAGATTTAGCTCACTGCTTGGCACATAATAGGCACTATATATCTGTTAGGTATAGCACTGATGACATTGAGTAAAGTGTGATTGTGTTCCATATATGTCAAGTAGAGTACTTACGGTGCTTAATCAAAAATCCTTGACTTGTTGAAGCATGCTACAGAAATATATGTCTGATATGTTCAATACCATATTTCACATTTCACCTCTTTTCAGTTAAACTGAAATACAATTTCTTAGGTAGGCTACACATGTCTACACAAAATAGTACAAAACAAAGGAAAATCCTCCAAATTACTGTGTCTTTTCAATTCTTTTGTAAAAGAAAAAGGCATATTTCAGAAATAAGTCTCAAAAGTTATTTCTGATTAATTTGATATATTTTTAGAAATCCAAGAGGATCTCAAAAGAGTTTTGCCTTACATGTATAAACAAATGAATCTTCAGTTTTTCAAGGGTAATTTCTTAAGAAAAGAATATCTCAATTGCCTTGTTAACTGAATTGAAATAATAAATGCATATATTTTCCTTATAAGTTTCACCGCATTTTTCTATGGCTTAATTTATTTTTTAGGAAATAATCTGGACAAAAATTTGACCTATATTTAATAATATGTTGCCTCCTAAAACATGAAGTGGTAGATAACTGTTCATTTGTTTAATATTTCTCCTCTAGGTAAACATGAATATTCTAAGGCTGGTGATATTCTTCAGATTCCAAATGTAACAATATCCTTTCGACCAGAACCCTAGAAACAGCCCCACAAATTGAATCTCCTTTTTGATCTTCTTGTCACTTACTTGCTTTGTTTTTCCATGCTGGCTACCCTGAGGCATTCCCATCGAGAATTGAGGAGATTCATTTGTTCTTGGACTTCGCTTTCTTCATCTTCTGAGAGCTTCCCAACTCTGATCAGTTGGCTTCCTAATTGCAGAACATTGCCAACTCGTCCCTGGTGAGCTGTTAATTCCATCATATAGCCCTGCCACAAAAAGACACTGATAATTTTGACTAATACCTTTAGGACATTAGAGTTCCCCCCCCCCACCACCACCACATTATTTTAAAGATTAAATCCTCCAATGGCATTATTAATTTCTTTTTGTCAATTTTTCTTCAAAAAGTAGATGGTTGATAATGAGTCTTAGTTTAGTTTTGAGTTAAACCTGAGGTTAAAATTAATATTAGTCAAATAGAGATTCTAAATATGTATTTTTCAATCAAAAATATATTTTAAAATATCAAAAATCAAAATGTATCAAGAGGCAAGGTCAGATAATATTCTTATAATGAATATTAACGCACTGTTATAACATCATGGATTTGGATACAGAAAGGACTTATTAATTCTTTATTCTGACCTCTTCATTTTTCAGATGATAAAAGCTTGCCCCAGAAAAGCAAAGTTATTTGCTGCTAAAATATGCACAAGGATTAAGAGGCAGAGCAGGGATTGGACCCAGATATTAAGTAAAGATTGATGAAACTCAAAAGGGTGATGTGTATATGACTTTAATAAAACACTTTTTTACCTCATGGGTATGAAACTGTTCTTTCACTTCTTCTACATCTTTGGAAATTTCACCTTGTGCTTGCAAAGCATCTTCAGCAGACAGAAGCCATGTCAGTACTTCTTCTAAAGCTGTTTGGTAACTATCCAGGTTTACTTCAGTCTCCATCAATGAAGTACCCAAAGACTTGTCATCAGGAACTTCCAAATGCTGCACAATAAACAAAATTGGGTGTTGTACAATTAGTGTCTTTTCAGACTGTTCCAGTACATTAAGCAACAAATAGAAAGAAATATTTAAAATGCAAGGAAGAAGGCCATTTGCATTATACAGATATGATTTAGAGATACACACAATTAAAAAGCTACAATTTAACAGCTTTAGTAAAAAGGCATCCAAAGAAGTCAGTTGAAATACAGATCAGTTCAACATATCCACTAAATATATCCTGCATTGTTGAAGGGTGTAAAGCTATACAATTTCTTAGGTTAGCTAGAATACCATAGAATTGGGCAAAGAACAGACGCCCTTTTATAGTGAAGTGTGCATAAGGGAAGAGTTTGGAGCATGGAGACCTGATGAAGAAGGCAAGCTAGGACAGTCAGGAGTAACAGTGGAAAATTATGGACATTATTTGACAGTACTGAATACCCAAGATGATTCAGAGGAGGTGTGGGCTAAAGGGAAGAAGAAGTAAAATAGGAAATGGCAGAATACTAAAAATGTAAAATCTGTACTTACCTCTTTCTTTATATTTTGAAACTCCAACTTGACATTTCAGATTTGCATTTTCAAACTGGGTGCGTATCTTCAGTTTCTATACTTCCCAGCAGAGTGGGATGACTGTAGTGTTTGATTCTACAAAATTTTTACCATTTTGAAGTTTTGTACCCTGATAATTCTGCAATATGGCCAATGCTTTTATGAAGATGACATAAAAATAACAGTCTCTATTTTTCCATGAGATAATATTATTTTTCCTTGTCATTACAGAACTGTCAGGAACATTTAATCTTGAGAGTTAAGATCTATATTAAAACAATTTGTGGAATCTTCAAACAATATTATTTCAGGCAGGACTTTCTACTCAGGGGCATTCCTAAGAATTTAATGATCCAACCAAATAGTAGCTATGTTTTCTCTACAACAGAGTCCTCAAACCCATTTATACAGTTGAAATGAGGCAAAACTGAACATAAATGGCAACCTAAAAGGGGGAAAGAAGTCAGAAACGAAGACCTTTGGAGCCATATGTGGAAAGGAAGAGAGGCAATTCCACAGAGGATAGTGACATGGGAAGAAAACTCAGAAAACATCTGTCATAACCTGTACACAAACAGGAATCACCTCCATAGCATTTCAAAGAAGTGCTCTATTACAAAATCCTTCAATGAAATGACTTCTTTAGTCCTTTAGCTCAGAACTTCTTTAGTCAATTACACTTTTTGGTACCACTAATTGTTAGAATATTTTCCTTTACACTGACTCTAAATCTTTTTTTTTTGGTAGTTTCCAACCATTATTCTAGAATGAGTAGAAGATCTCTTTCCTATTTCAGCTTTTCAAATACCTGAAGGCAGTTATCATGCATTCTATGAAATATTTCTTCTTCAAGATAAACATTCCTAGTTCCTTTACCGGATTCTCAAATGACATGACCTTGAGGCTTTGACTCACTCTTGGTTGTGCTTCATGTTATTTTTTAAATAAGTCTTTTAAAAAAATGTTTCACTCATAACAGAATGCAATACTTCAAACATGATCTGAACAGGAAAATTTCCACCTCTCTTGTCTGGGACAATGTGCTTTTGCGAATGCATTTTTTTCCTGGTTGCCATCTAATAGTAGAACTCACTTATCTTTTTCACATGAATTGTCGTCCAGTCATGGCAGGCAGTATATGAAGTTAATTTTTTGAACCAAAATGTAGGACTCTATATTTCTGCTGTTTACATTTTATCTGATCAAATTCAACTCTTCATTCTAGCCTGTCAAAATCTTTTTAGATTCTTGACTTTGTCATCCAATGTGTGAACTGTTTAGGGTGTCTCAAAATCTGGAGGTCTATTGCTGGCCACATACACATAGTATAGGTTAGAATTTAGAAAGACGATTAAGGTGGAGGGAAGGTAATGCCTTTCTAGAATTGCCCTAGGATTCACTTTATTGCGGTCATTGGTTGTGTTATTGATTTTGGCTCTTGTATTTGCTCTTTCCTTTTTTGTTTGAATGAGAGAACAACGACCTTTGGAGTTTCTAGCCCCAAATATGATAATTATATGAAATAAAAGATTGTGATTTTAGAGAAAGGATTAAATGCCTGTGGATTCTACTTAATTGGCTGGCTTGTTTTTCCCCCCTCACCACAAAAAAGCTGTGCCTGGAAGTAGCAACTTGAGATCAGCAGATCACTTACCATCTGGCAGACACCAATGGCTACTGCTTTGGTATTATATATCTAGCAGAGTTAGCACAGACCAATCATTAGTGCTTTCTCCCACAGATATCTTTCCAAATTAACAATCCCATGAACATTTTTTGTGTTTTGTCTTTATTCCAGTCCCAAATACATCTAATTGCACTATCTTCTAATCCTTACATCTCCACCTTAACCACAGTAATAGTATAAGGGGTACCCTATGCTCCTATTGGAATAAAAGCTCTTAGATATCTGTAGCTCAACATAGACCTTTATTTAGGGGTTTAATAACAGCCTTTACTGCATGCCTACTTTCAAAATTATTATTCAAATAATCTTCCACAATGCTAAAATACAAATTGCAGCATTACCATTACAATATAATGAATTATAGCAGGCAGCCATATCTCCTGCACAATACAAATTAAAAACTAAAATCTTCATAACCTATTTCTGTTTATACGTACTTGACATTCACTAAAGAAGAAGCTGGGAAATAGCATAGAAGACAAAACCTTAAACCAAGGACATTATTCCTGCTAACCATAAATTCTGCTTCCAAATGGCTTTGTGTGAAGTTATACACATAATAAAACCTTTACAATGAGAGTTTTAAAGAAAGATGATTTCAAACAATGAATAAACTGGGGTAACTTTCTTTAAATAATTCAATTAATTATTATTGATAGTTATAAATTCAAATCTACCTATGTATGATTACCTTCAATAACATTTCTCTTTTCTTCTCCCCTCCTTTATTCTTCTTTTTCTTTCTCTCTTCCTAAACCCACTCTTTGAAAACTCAGAACGAGGGAAATCATTCAGCTAGAAAGTCTAATAGCTCAATGCATGCAAATTTGCAATGGAGATTTTGAGGAAGAACCCCACATATTTTGAATGCTTACTTTTAACAGAATGTGGAAATAAAGACAGAGGGATAGTGTTATATTGTCAAGAATAGCAGTGAAAAAAAGCTCATTGCTTTATAATTTCTGAGTGCAACTGAGCATGTGAACATCTTGAGCACACACTGGAATCAATGAGGAGAACTATCTGGGTAAACTCAATCTCTATTTGTATCACATGACTTTTTTTTATTAGGAAAAAAAAAACTACCAGTATTAAAGAAAGCCTCAAACTTTCCAAGTGGAAATGATGGAATTGCCTTTTTTTCATGATAACATTGTTGATTTTCTATGGATCGAATATATTTCCTGTCTTTCCTCACAAAATAATTTTTCTTGTTTCTGGCACATGGGAATATATTGTGGACCAATAGTCTAAGGAAAATATGGGTTTATATCTAGAATCTCACACTGCCTGGTTGAGATCCTGAAGGAGTCACTTATCCTCTCTGTGCCCTCAGTAATTACTGTATGAAAAGTTTACCAGAAAGGAATACAGTATTGTACAGTTTAAACAATGCCTACTTGGAAAATTCAGAACTATGCAAGAAATAAAACTAAACAGAACTGAAATCCATATACTTATTGATTTTTAAAATTATATCTAGTTCTAACAACTTTATTTAGTTTAGTTTAGCCTACATTTCTTAGGTTTAAATGTTGCATCACTGTATATAAGTATACAAACTCCCTGACAGCAAGAATGTTGTTATAACCACAAAATCACAAGGTTATTGAGTCACAGAATTTTAGTGTGGGAAGGGATCTCAGAAGCCCAAATCATACGCAAAAGTTACCCTCACTATAGCATCTCTAACAAGTAGTTATAGAATCTTTGTTACAAGGAGGTGTACCCTGGTATCTCCTTAGGCGTCTAATACAATTGGGTCGTATTTCTTTGTTAGGGAGTTTTTCCTGACATCAAACCTAAATTTGCTTGCTTTCAGCTTCTAGCTACTGTTATTATTTTTGTCCTCTGGGACTAAACTGAACAAATCTGATTTCTGTTGCATAGAATAATTTTTCAAATACTAAAGATAGCTATCCATACCCTTTACTTGCCCCATTCTCCTTCAACCCCACCAAATCTTCAACAGATTATATATCTTATATATTCTCAAATGATATTCATTTGGCATGAGTTTAAGGCTCTTCACCATCTTGATTAATTTCCAGAATATCAATATTCTTGCTTCATTGTAGTACTCACACTGAACTAAAAATTCCACATCTTATCTGACTAGGGTAGACTATGGAGAGATTATAACATTGCATTACTTGAACCTATCTCTCTCTTGTCTTTGTCAAGTCCAACCCCTCTGCATGTACTTTACATACTATTCTCTCCTATCTTCTATAGCAGATTCCCCATATTACCATGCCCATTTTCTCTCTAACTTTCAATCTTTCTTTATCACATGAACATTTTTTATTGGCCTCTGACAAACACCACTATATTTTTTCCATCCTTAAAAAACAAAACTCGTTTGATCTGAGCATCATCATTAATCACTGCCTTTTTTTGTTTCCTTTTCATTGCTAAACTCCCTGAGAAAGTCATCTGCTTTACCTTACTCAACATCCTTTCTTCTTGCTGCAATATGGCTTTCAATTTCATCATCTGACTGGAACTACTCACTCCAAAATTGCCAGTGCTAATTCTAATAACCTATTATTGGTCCTCATCCTTCTTAAACTTCCAGGTAGCCTGTGAAATTATTAATAATACTCCTTCCTTGATACTCTCCTTTTTTTTTTAAGATACTGCCCTCCTGGTTCTTTTCCTACCTGTCTGATGACTCTCAGTATCCTTGGCTGGATCTTCACCAAGCTTACAACCATAGTTGGTTGTCCCCCAAAGTTTGGTGCATGGGCACCTTTTCTTCTTCTCTACTGGTTCACTTTGTAAATCAGCATCTATGTGGTCAGTTATGCTATTTAAATTGATGCATGGGGGGTGGAGCCAAGATAGTGGCGTAGGAGCAGCAACATATCGCAGCTCTCACATAGCCACCCCAAAATACCCATAAAATATGACTCTAAACTAATTCTAGAACTCCAAAACACACACAAATATACTTTCCACTAAAGTCAGCTCAGCTAGGAGGAACCATATCAGCACTGCAAACCGAAACCGGCCTGGCCTGAAGCCTTGGCTGTGCCCCGGGGGCAGCTGGATGAGAGGAGCCAAACCCTGGCTGGAGCTTCTGGTGATCAGATTGGCTGCAGCTGTGACAGTGTCCAGAATTAGGTCAATGGGCATTGTGAGGTCATGGGAGAAAAGTGTTCCAGCCAAACTGCCTCCAGGGCTGGGAAGCAGAAAGTGGAGGTCCTGCACCCGCCTCCACATTGCTGCTTCAGAGCTCTCAGCCTGCAGACTGCAGGGGGACCAGGCGATCAGTCAGAGGCCAAGTGCTTTCACGTTGAGCGGCCTGCATC
>CM053580.1:169983283-169994274 GCA_028627135.1 Pseudochirops cupreus | reverse complement strand
TTTTATGAGAGAGTTCATCCCATTCATATTCACAGTTATGATTACCAACTTTGTATTTCATTCCATCCTATTTTCTTCCTGGCTTATACTTTTCTCTCTCTTTTAACTCTGTCCTGCTTCTACAGCAGTGGTTCTCAACCTTCCTAATGCTGCGACCCTTTAATACAGTTCCTCATGTTGTGGTGATCCCCAACCATAAATTATTTTCATTGATACTTTATAACTGTAATTTTGCTACTGTTATGAATCTATCAGATATGTAGGATGTATTTTCATTGTTACAAATTGAACATAACACACAGGTTGAGAACCACTGCTCTACAGTGTTTTGCTTCTGACCTCTGCCTTCCAGTATTTGTCCTCCTTTCTATTAACACCCCTTCCTTTTCTTTCTCTTTCTTCCTCCTACTTCCCTATAGTATAAGAGAAATTTTTGTACTCAACTGAGTGTGTATGTTATTTTCTCTTTGAGCCAAATCTGATGGGAGTAAGGTTCAAACAATGCTCACTGTTCCCTCTTTTCCTCTACTTTAATAGGTCTTTTGTGCCTCTTCATGTGATGTAGTTTACCCTATTCTGCCTCCCCCTTTGTTCTTCTCCTCATAAAATCCTTTTTTCACCCATTATATTTTTTTATATAATCACATCAAAGTCAACTTATAACACAGCCTCTGTCTATGTGTACCCTTTCTAACTGCCCTAATAAAGATGTAGTTCTCAAGAGTTACAAGTATCATCTTCCTGTGTAGGGATTTAAAAGAGTTTAAGCTCATTGAATATTTTTTCTTTCCTATTTATCTTTTCATTCTTCCTTTGAGTCTTGTATTCAAAGGTCAAATTTTCTCTTCCACTCTGGTCTTTTCATAAGAAAACTTTGAAAGTCTCCTATTTCATTAAATATACATCTTTTCCTTTGAAAGATTATGCTCAATTTTGCTGGGTGTGTGATTGCTGGTTGTAATCTGAGCTCCTTTGTTTTCAGAATATCATGTTCCAAACCATCATATCCTTTAATGTATAAGCTGCTAAATCCTGTGTAATCTTGACTGTGACTACTTCTTCTGGCTGTTTGCAGTATTTTTTCCTTGACCTGATACTTCTGGAATTTGGCTATAATATTCTTTGGAGTTTACATTTTGGAATCTTTTTCAGGAGGTGATTGGTGGTAGCTTTCAATGAATATTGTATCCTCTGATTCTAGGATATGAGGGCATTTGTCCTTGATAATTTCTTGAAAGATGCTATCCAGGCTCTTTTTTTAATTGTAGATTTCAGGTAGCCCAGTAATTCTTTAATTGTCTCTTATGGATCTGTTTTCCAGGTAAGTTGCTTTTCCAATAATGTAGTTTTTGTTTTCTTTTTTTTTTATTTTTTAAATTTTATTTAACTAATTCTTAATATCTCATAGAGTCATTAGCTTCCACTTGCCCAATTCTAATTTTTAAATTAATTTGTTTATTTTTAGTATTCAGCATTCACTTCCAGAAGATTTTGAGTTTTAAAATTTTCCTTCTCCCTTTCCTTGCTCCCAACTCCAAGAGAGTTTTCAGTCTGATATAGGCTCTATACATACATTCATATTAAACATTTTCATATGAGTCATATTGTAAAAGACCAGTTCTAATTTTTAAGGAGTTATTTTCTTCACTTAGCTTTTGGACCTCCTTTTTTGGCTAATTCTACTTTTATTTAAAGTTGTTTTCTTCAGCGGATTTTTATTCCTTTTGGCCAATTATATTATTTTTCTTTCTTTTTTTTATTTTGGAGGGGAAAGGTAGGGCAGTTGCTTTAAGTGACTTACCCAAGGTCACACAGCTAGTTTTTTTGTGTTAAATGTCTGAGGCCAGATTTGAACTCAGGTTTTCCCTACTCCAGGGCCAGTGCTCTATTCACTGCACAACCTAGCCACCCTCTCAATTATATTTTTTAAGGAATTGTTTTCATCAGTTAATTTTTGTCCTTCCTTTTCCAAACTGTTGTCTCTCTCTTGTATACATCTCATTTCTTTTCACATTTTTCCTTCTACCACTCTTGTTTGACTTCTAAAATTATTTTTGAGCTCTTCCAAGAAGGTTTTTTAGGCATGAGACCAATTCATATTCCCCTTTGAGGTTTTGCATTTAGGCATTTTGACAGTTTTATCATCTCCTGAGTATGTGTTTTAATCCTTTTTGTCATTATAGTAGCTCTTTTTTGTTTCTTGCTCATTTTTGCCTATTTCATGGCTTTTAAAGTTGAACTCTGCTCTACTGGCACAGTGAGTATTATCCCAAGCTTCTTGTGCTGGGGAACAGGGTCACTGGCTTTATGTCCTGGGACCTTAGGTGCTGGTAGATTACTTACTATATTAGGGTGGCCTGGCCTGTTGTGGCCTAGGTTCTATGGCTGGCAATTTGCTTTCTACACCAGAGCTAGAGACCTCACAACTGACCTACTGTGTCACTGTTCTGCTGAGCCAGGACCAAGGGACCTCAGTTGCTGATCTGTGGTTTGGATAGGAGCCACCTACTTGCTTCCCTAGACACCTCTGCCTTGGGCTGTGCTTCCCTTTTACCCAAGTGAGGCACACCTTTCCTGAAGTCCTTCTGAATTATCCTAAGCTGGAAAATTGTTTTGTTCTGTTTTTTTTTTTTTTGTAGGTTCTGCTACTCCAGAATCTGTTTAGAGGCCTGATTTAACAGTGTTTCTAAGGGAAACTGGGGAGAGATCAGGCAGCTTCCAGGCTTCTCTCTACCATCTTGGCTTTGCCTCCTCATCCTTACATTATTGCTGATACTGTGTGTAGTGTTCTCCTGCTTCTGCTCAGTGCACTTTCATGAGTTTATATAAATCTTTCTAACTTTTTTTCTTTCCTAAAACCATTCTGTTCACTAATTCTTAAAGCACAATAATGTCCCGTCACAATCATATCCTACAACTTGTTCAGCCATTCTCCAGTTTATGGACATCCCATTGATTTCTGATTCTTTGCCAATACAAAAAGAACTGTTGCACATATTTTGTAGAAATAGGTCCTTTTCCTCTTTTCATTGATATCTTTGGGATACTGTAGTGCCAATGCAATATTCACAGTCACAATAAATATACCCGTATAGTGCTCAATTGCAAAATATAACAGACTCCCCATATAGAAGACAGCAGCAAAACATTTATTCAGATACCAGAAAACCAAATCCAAAAACAAATAAACTGATTCCAGTATAGTAGCAAAGCAGTTGATAAGCCGCAAAAGCACAGAGAGCTACATCATTCTTTATCCTTCCCACAAACCAATCTTTGACTAATATTTACTTACAAGCCTATCTCTCTCCCTTGGAAACAAACTCTCCTCCCAACTTCTAGCAGCCTCTAACTCACAGTTTATGATTGGATCTGCTCCACCTTTCAGTAAACTCCTTCCACCACAGGCTCCATGTGATTACATTCAGCCTATTAGGAGACAGAGTTTATTTTCAAGGCAGGGAAGGTCTTCAAATTAGGCTTATTAAGGAGCAGGGAAGATCTTCAAATTACTCTTACCATTACAGATACAGATCTAGTAGTGGTATTGCTGGATCAAAGAGTTCTATTGCCCTTTGGAAATAGTTCCAAATTGTTCCTCAGAAAGGTTAGACTAGTTCACAACACCACCAAAATGCATTGATCTACCTATTTTTCCAAATGTGCTCTGTCATGCAATCATCTTTTATTAATGTTTATTCTGATGCCTCATTTTGGTCCTCAGTTCTCAAAGATTTCTCAAAGAAGGACATGTCCTGACAGCTTCTGCTAGGCTGACAAAACCTCAGTGACAAACTGCATACCTATGTTCTGAGGCCCAGACTAATTTGTGTTAAAAGTTAGTTCACCAACAGGTGATAGATGGTTCACCAGCAGGTGATAAATTTATTGAACTACTATAATTCATGAAGGTCATTCACAGAGACATGGCTTAAAGAGAGTATCCATACCTTTGAAATCTATGACCTTTTCAAAAGAATTGTGTTCAATTCAACACTTATTTATTAAGCATGAACCTATTAGATACAGGGTACTCTGCTAGGTGCTAGAGATGCAAAGATAAAAATGACACAGTCTCTGCACTTAGGGAATTCCTTATTTATACAACTGAATATATGGTAGGGTGATATGTGGCAAAGATCAGATCCAGGAAAAAATAAAAGAAAAGAAGGAGGATAACATTTTCATCTGAGAGGATAAAAAAAATATATCCACAGGAATAAAATGGAATAATTCATGAATCTTGAGATTTTTAGATATGCTAAGAGTTGCATGGGTACTGATCAGTGAGGCATTTAAAAAATATATGGATCAAAAGTGTGAATGATTATAAACATTTTAATTAATAGCATTGTGGCATCTACAAAGGAAAAAAAATCATATCAGATTAAATGAAAATATCATTTTAGAATACAGATTATGATATACAGGAATAGTGATGCATTTCAAGTTAAAGCACCACCAAATATATTGTGTCAAATCTGGCAAAACCAGTTCACATACTTTAACTTTTTGTTTCACCAGAGACAAGTTCTTATTAGCTGATAGTGTACTTCTCTCAGTGGTTTGTTAGAATAAAGTCCTCACTCATTTTTCCCCTTTAAAAAACATCTCTGTATTGGTATATTTTATTTTCAAATCACGTCCATTCTTCTAAAACATCCCTTCTTCTCCCCCAACAGTGAGCCATCCATTGTAACAAATAATAAAGAGTAAAATAAAACAAAGAAAATCATTCAGCAAATGCAACCTATGTAATGACTAGAGTCTGACAGTATCCATGTTATGTTACACTCACAACTTTCTACCTTTGAAAGGCAATGCCTATCTCTTTGAGTTCAAGTAAGGGTGGGTTCTGAGTTTGGGAGTATTAATTCAGAACAATTCTGTCCAATCTAGAGAAGAAAACACCAATCTAGAACAACATAAAGATTACCTATCCTACATTCTATTTATTTAATTCTTTTCAGAATCATTTATTAAGTGCCTACTGTGTGATAGGGGCTACAGCGTGTGTGAAGTATGGCTCAGACAGACTTTATATTACAGAGCATTTCAAAATTTATTCTATGGAGGAAGAGACTACAACATAATACAGAAAGTCCCAAAGTCTTAGTAATATTTTTAATTTTAATAGCTTAAACATCCATTAGGTTTAAGTACTTAAAACCACCATAACACTTTTTGATATGCCCTGTATTACATTTATATATTAGAAAGGTATGGAGCAAAATGTACTCTGAAGTACAAAGGGGAAAAAGTCTTAATTGTCTAGGAAAAAGAGAGTCTAAATGGAGGGGGCAACCTTTGAGCCCTTCAAATAATGAGCAAATATTTAATGGGCAAAGAAGAGAATGGAGAACATTCTAAGCATAAGTTAGAACTTCAACATAGCTACACAATTGGGTTAAAAAAAAATAACAACAAAAGCCAAGGTTGGATATGAGATGAGAAAGACTTGAGTTTCAATATTGCTTCTGTTTGTTTGTTTTGGAGTGGGGAAGGCAAGGCAATTGGGATTAAATGACTTGCCCAATGTCATACAGCTAATAATTGTGTCAAGTGTCTGAGGCTGGATTTGAACTCAGATCCTCCTGACTCTAGGGCTGGTGCTCTATTCACTGCACCACATAGCTGCCCCTGTCAATGTTGCTTCTGATGCTAATTGTGTGACTGTCTAAAATTCATTTAACTTCACTGTTGCAGAAAAAGGTATTGTACTGATATCACAAGATTGTCATGAGGCTTAAATGAAATAAGGTACTAAAAGTGATTTTCATACTTTAGCATACTAGATAAGTATCAGTCATCATCATCATCATCATTATTATATTGGTTTTATGTTTTTCAAGGGAGTTCAGAAAGGAATGATTTAGTTCAAACCAGCATCCTGTCTTGTAATGGAATAAAAGAATTGGAATATCTTGTCTTTCAGTTTCTTTTAAAGCATCAGTGGGAAAACTCCAGTACCAGATAGACAAATAAGGAGATAGGCACACACACACACACACACACACACTCCTCCCTTGGATTCTTGAGGAACACATATTTTGGTCTCAAATTTAGGGTTTCTTAAGTTTATGACATGGAATCCCTTTGGCACTCTAGTGAAGCCCATGGATTCATTCTTAGGGTAATGTTTTTAAAACCATGAAATAAAATACAGAGGATTACAAAGATGACCAATCACATTGAAATCTAGTTTTCAATATTAAACAAACAAACAATAATTCATAGACTCTAGGTTAAAGACCTTTGCTTAATCTAAGAAATATTCCTAGGGGATTAGAGGGAAGAAATAAAAATTTATCTAGAATATTAACATCTGTCAGTTATCAAACATGTAGTTTTATCCCCACCCACAGGAAAGGAAATTTTGAGCAATAAAAATGTAAGAATGATTACAATTAGTTGAGATGTTAACAAGGCTAATCATTAGCAATTTTAAATTTTACTTCCATTGAATACAGTCCAATCAAAGCCAAATGAACTCTTTTCTCTCTCTCAATTTCTTATCTATGAGAGATTCCTAGTCTGCCACTTCCTCTACCACAGTTACACCTACAACTGCAACAATGGCTGATCCCCCCCAAGGCTTGAAAGACTGTGAGTGAGGCAAGCCAGTACACTGAAAAGCACATTGGATTTGAAATTAGAGACTATGTGTTCAATTGACAGCTAAACAGCTTACTACCCATTTAATCTTAAAAAAAAAAGTCATTTGGAAAATGAATACATTGGATTAGATGACCTCTGAGTTACCTTCTATTATTCTATAACTTCTCAGGGACTCAGTTTCCTTATTTGTAAAATAAAGGAGTGAAATTAGATCATTTTTAAGTTTCTTTTCAATTCTTAAGTTGTGATCCTGGGAAAAGGAAATTTTCAAATAAAACCTACAATGAACAGTAGCCAAAAGGTGGTTGGTTGGTTGTTGTCATTGATTCTCAAAGAGGACCAAAATGGCATCATTATGTTGGGGTCAAGGTAAAGTATGTCTGACTATGGCTGATCAGACAAATACAAATTTGGAAGGTTCTTCCCAGGTTGGGCATAAATAGTCCATATAAATATTTGGAAAGGAGGTGTCACTAAATTTGTACATCTCATGTTTCTTTTTGACCTACTGCAATACTGCCACAGGTAGATTAAATGAAAAAGAAATATTTATTCAATATTTTCCAATGATAGCATTTATAGCAATCAGGTGGGAACTTGCTTAAATCACTTTTTTTCCTCTGTTGATGGTAGCTTGTTCACATTGCAAGTATGAACATGCCTGTGCATGTTTAATGTAACATTTAATTTAAAATTAGTTACAGTATCATATATATGAAGGCTGGACTTGGATAGGTTACCTTAGCACAAAACTCCATTATGGCATGGTTTCACCATTAAAATCATGATTAAATAAAATTTTTGATGACACTGTTAAATGATTTTGTCTCCAAATAATCAAAATTTTACATGTTTCCAGTCTAATTGAAAAAAAAAAGTTTAGTTTTCCTTGGAAGTCAGTGTCATACTATGGACGGCACCGGCTGGTGTCAGAGACTATGGATTTAATTCTCACCCCTGACACATTTTTTTTTCATTTGTGTACCCTGAGTGACTCTCTTTACTTCTCTGGGCCTCCTTTTTTAATATAAAAATGGTGGCCTCAACGGAGCCTGAGGTCCCTTCTATCTCTGGATCTGTGATCCTTATAACGATGTCTACATTGCTATTCTCATTTATACATTGATCCAATGAATAGAATTTTCACCTTTTATATCTTAAATATATATAAAAAAAACAAGGACATTATTATCATAGCAATTGCTTAAGGACAATAAAATAAGACTTTAGACATTTTTGACATTACCTCTTTTCATTAAACCATAACCAAATATTTATACGTTAATATTATTGCAATTCATACTGATAATATTTTGGTGGATTTCACAATATGGATTACCTTCTTTATTTGAATATCTGAATCAAATCTGGCAACCCCAGAAAGGAGGCAATAAGAATTAGAGTTCTAGAATCTTAAAATTTGTTTTAGGGGCATAAGTGGAGTAGCAAGAGTAGAATTGCAATTTAGGATAAATCATATAAATATTCTTCTGTTAATAATTTATGACAATAAATTGTTTATATATTATTTATATTGGGGCAAAATTATATGTTTGACATTTTTCATGTAAATCACAGAAAGTCACTTAATGACATTTATTAGTTAATAACTAATTGTAATCATACTGACAGCAAGGATTTAGGATTATATTATGTGTTCCTCAGTCATATGAATTTTATAGGCTTGCACAAAATATTTGAGTGAATGAAAGCTTGTGCAGTAGGATGCTTATGTATTCAATGTCTCACTCCCCTTCCCCCTAAACTGGAATGTTATTACAGGGTGTATCCTACTTAATGGACATTAAGTGATCTCTTTCTCTGAAAGTTTTCTAAGATACTATAGATTCTCATGAATAAAATGTTAAATTTTCTTTAAATGAAAGGAGATGACTAGTAGGTGTCTTCCTCTGCCTTTGGCCCTGACATATCCTTTCTTCTCTTACCAGTTATAAGTATATCTGACTAGATATTCATATTGAATTTTTAAAAATCTTAGATCTTAGCTAAGCCAAGATAGATTTCTGACTGAAAATTCATTGCTACAGCATGCCAGAGTTTCTTTGGCTTCCTGCCTGTGATTATGCTTTAATGCTTCTGGGATTAATGATAACTTTCTCATACAAAGTTCTTTTTACATCCTGATTCACTGGAATGAGTGCAATGGGTAAATTTTAATGCCAGATAACAAAAGAAGGACTTGAAAGAACTTGTACATTACTTATATCATTACAAATTGTTATTGACTCAGAATGTTGGGCTCTCCTTTTTCTCCCGGGCTGTTACCACAAAGCATATCAGCAGATCAGCCTTATGTAAAGCCATTTTGAATGTGTCTCTAGTGTTTGAGTAGGGAGATGCTACCTGATGCTGACAGATGTACTATCGAGTATCCTAATATCAATTTACTGTATTTTAACATAGTTTGGAAATATTATGAAGTATTAGTTCAGTTGAACCTAGTGGAATTTCTTTTGCTTTTTTTCTTTTTGGATACTGGCAAATGATATGCCTCTCCCAGTACAACCAGCCCCTCAATTCAAAACACAGCTCACATCTTTCACAGAAGCTTTTTTCTATGCTTTTGTTAATGCTCTTTATCTCCTGAAATTATTTTGTAAATAATTTATATTTATTTACAGATATTGACATTGTATCCTCACAATACTCCATTTTGGTTTTATTTTTGTACCTCCAGTGCCTACTCTGGTGCTTCATGAGATCAGTGCTTAATAAATATTTGTTTAATTGACTTGAAATCATTTCACTTCACATTTGTTTTTCCCAAATATACCTGATCCATGTAAGCATCTCTTCCTTCTTTTACTGAACTCCAAGACTTTAAAATATAATGTGTAACTCTTTAATTACTATTGGGCCATGAAATCACATGATGATTTTTAACTTCCACAGGAAAGAAAATCTATCCAGTGCTCTATTTTTGTCTCTCAGTTAATGAATGCTATTCCCTTTGATAGCATGGTTTTGCCATTTGACTTTGGAAAAAAATAGGATGGAATGAAGTTTACATGAATTAGAGGGAAAAAAAATTAAGACTTTATCTCATTGGTATTCCAACTTTGTAGAAAATTTTAGAGCTCATTATAATTTTCTAATTAGTCTCTGGAGGGCATTCATAGACAATTGAAGGCTCATTAGTTTGTCTTCTTCTTGTAACATTGATTTGTTCATACCTCTTGCATATTCCATAATGGAAACCAAAAAAAAAAGAAAAGTGATGTATGTTAACGTATTTTACAGATGTTGCAACGGCCTATCCAGATAAGAAGTCTGTCTTAATGTATGTCACAACACTCTTCCAAGTTCTGCCCCAACAAGTAAGCATGGAAGCTATTCAAGAAGTGGAAATGTTGCCAAGGCCGTCAAAAGGTCCTCAAGGAGAACAGTTTCAACTGCACCATGAAATGCACTATTCTCAGCAGGTGAGTTGGAGCAGACAGTTGCACTAGCTTTAAGTTGATTACTATATGGCATTTTAAGGATACACCTAAAATTGATATTATTCATCTGTTTTATTTCATCACATTAATATCCAGTATTTATAAACAGTATAACTTATATAACCATGGTTTAAATAAATTTCCAAAGCACATAAATTATTTCTGTATTTTCATTATAATATCAGAAAGACAGAGCAGAAAACATTATTGTAGTTGCTAGATACACACCAAGAAACAGGGCAAAATGTTATCCATGGATTCATTTATATACCAGCAGAGCTCACCTTCTGTCAAGAACACCAAGGTTAGAAAATATTTGCTGTTTAGCAATGTCTTCTTCTCTATAATTTATTGCCACACTAACAATAACTTAATTTTAAAGGATGAGAAGCATCATGTTAGAGTAGACAGAGATCTAGTTTCTTTGTCAGAAAGATGTAGGTTTAAATTCCACCTCTGTCAAAATTGTCATGGGACCTTGGTCAAGTCACTTATCTTCTGAGTGCCCTTAAAATTCTCTAAGAAAATAAAAATTACGGAGAAGTTCACGACTGATATCTAGGTGAAGACAGTTTCCTCTCCAAGAGTTTCCCATTCTAATCAAATCATGGTTCTTGACCAAAATAATATTGACAAAATTAAAGAATATTTTAAAAGTTAAGGAGCATATTTAAGATTATGTTTATATATAAATATTTGTCATATTTGAAAAAATATCATATTATATACTTCAATATTTTATTCTTACGGCAGCTAGGTGGTGCAGTGGATAGAGTGCCAGGCCTAGAGTCAGGAAGATTCATCTTTCTGAAATCAAATCTGACTTTAGATACTTACTGTGTGACCTTGGGCAAGTCACTTAACCCTGTTGGTCTTAATTTCCTCATTTGTAAAATGAGCTGAACAAGGAAG
>CM053580.1:169960177-169975468 GCA_028627135.1 Pseudochirops cupreus | reverse complement strand
TGTAGGCCGGGAGCTTCTGAAGCAGCCACATGGAAGTGGCTACAGGGCTGCCATTTTGTTGCTTCCTTGCTCTGAAGGGAGTTTGGCCAGATCCTCTCCTCCAAATTTAGCCGAGTTCCACTAACCTTTCACTTAGTCCTTATTTCTTATGGCTTGATAATTCTGGAAATTGCCACAGCTGCTGCTGATCCACTGTCCTGAAGGCTCCAGCTGTGGCTTGTCCTGGAAGCCCTGTGGCCAAGCCACAGTTTCAGGCCAGCCTGGTTTTGGCTCACAGCGTGCTGCGATGAGCCCTTCCTGTCCTTCCTGCCAAGCTGCCTTGAGCAGGAGATGTGTTTTTCTGTAATTTTGTCAGTTCTGGAGCCCTAAAATTTGTTGGGAGTCATATTTTATGGTTATTTGAGGTGGCTATGTGGGAGCTGCAGCATTTTCCTGCTACTACACCTCCATCTTGGCTCTGTCCCCCCAACACAATGTTTTACAGGCAGGGAGGGTCAGAAGAAGTAGAGGAGAAAAGGCCAGAAAGCAGAAAAGACTGAATACTGCATACATACAATGTATACCAGACTAAAGGTCAAGTTCCCTAGGTTCACATTCCATGTGTACCACTTTTTTGTTGTGTCATCTAGAGCAAATAATTTGAACCTCTCTGAGCCTTAACTTTCTCAAGTATAAATAATACCTTCCTTTTATATAATACTGCATTGTTGCTGAGATCAAACAAAGTAGAATGTACAAAATGCTTCAGCATTGTATGAATATAATGCTTTAGCTTTGAAAGCAATCCTGAGTTCTCAAGTAAAATGATAGAGATTATGTAACTTTACTAGTCACTACTAAGATGTAAAGCCTTTGGATACATGTGTTATGGGGCCAATATATAGAGGTGAGTGGGTTCCCCTTTTACCTCTCAGAATGAGTTGGGTCCTAAAAGGCAGCATAACCAGGACCTGATTGGCCACAGGATTGAGGGAAGGCTCAAGCTACCCTTCCCTCAACACAGCTTTTTGGTGACCTCTGGCTCTGTTGATACTTAGGAACATAAAGTGTCTCGCCTACCTAGGACCTAAAGTCTCAAAGTACCCAAAGACACTATATCTTGTCATTCTGTCTGGATGACAAGACATCTTTCCATCTGAAGATGAAGGAAGACTAATCTACTGAAACAAAGTGGTACCGTAGCCTAGTTGAATAGCTTTGTTTTATTAAGCTAAGCAAAGACAAACAAACAAAAACCCTAAACTGTTCAATGTCCTAAATGAGTTTATCATTTTATCTAAATAATGAACTGTAACTAACAAGCTGTTGATATTAGGACTGCCTCTAAAAAGAAGTTCAATAGAAATGTTATCTCTGTTCTTGAAGGGTAGAATATACAAGTTCAGAAGAGCTCATCACTAAAAGGTTGACCTTCCTCTTCCTAGAGGCAATAATCTTTATTTTATTTTATTTTTCATCATAATAACCAACTTACTAGAAACACCTACTAAAGGATGGGGTGACACTCTATCTTTGTGGAGGGGATATTTATACAAGTCACAGATACCTGAACTACTGAAGGTATTTGGTAAGGATGACATGTTAACATTGAAGTCCAGAGTGGCATAGCCATGGGTTTGGTGGGGGTTTAATACTTTTCAAATTGTTAGGTAGGATTTATTGTGATGGGCTCCAATGCTGTCAAAAAATTTCAGACTTTTGAGGATTTTATACTGACATGGGGAGCTATATCCAGAATTTGACTTTGAAGTCAATTAAGAGGCAGGGTAAAAAAGTCTGAGAACCTGATGTCATGGCAAGAATCCAAAGACCTGGTTTTGAGAGGTGGCTTTCCACTTATAAACGTTGTTACTTGACACTATACCACCATCCACAGCCCCTCTCTTGGCATGTTCCTGGTCTACAAAATATGATTATTTATATATTTACTATTTATATCTCTGATTCATTATGATAAAAGTGATTTTTAAATTTTAAGATGGCATGAGACTTTGAAGTTATTACCATATTTCTAAATATATGGCTATAAATACACGAGAATTCATACATCCCTACATGAGAGCAATAGTTTAATGTCATAACAGGTTCAACTAACTAACCTACCAACAACTTTACCATATTTTCCTATCTGCCCTAGTGTACACACATATATATACATATATGCATGTACACACTTTATTAAGAGTTTCTCCCTCTCAGGATTTTTTGGTTAAAAGTCAGAAAAGCAGTCATTTAAGTTATCACTACTGAAAACATAATGATTTATTCATGATGTGAAGGAGTTTACCTTAAAGCATCAACTCTGAATCTGAGATAAAAACTTGTAATAAAATATTTATACATTTTGAATATGTCTGGGATGTATCTCTTTCTGTTTATTCAATCCATTCAGCAAACATTTAACAGGGGCCTACCTCAAAGAATTTATATTTTAGTAAATGTGTTTATAATGAATCAAACCTGGTTTCAGTGTAGACATTTTACTAAGAAAAAATATGAAGCTATTTTCTGTAGACTACGAAAAATGAAGAGGTAAACCAGCTTTGTGACATATGTAACAGCATGTTCACTAGGCTAGTATTTTGGATTCTTAGTAGAGAATGACTGAAAAAAAAACAACAGATATCACTATTATTATGAGAGAATGTAGCATGTGATAGGAAAAGCTATCGATCCATCAACAAGTATTTATCAAGTGCTAACTGTGTGTGTGTATAATATATACATATATATATATACATATATATATATATAATATACACACACACATATCATAATGCTAAGCACAGGAGAAAGCAAGAATTTTAGATGAAAACTAATTAGTTCCTGATGTTAGGGGGTTTATAATCAAGAAGAGAAAGTAGATAGAGTATTGGCTTCAGAATCAGAAATATGGCAGGTCAAATCCTGTCTCAGGTTCAGTACTCTATTCATAACACTATGCTGACACTACTAATGAGATAACTAGAAACAATCTTTGTTCCAAAAATCAGGGTTGGGAATTGTATGGCTAAGGAAAAGTCAAAGAGGTACTGTGTTGTGAGTTTTGAAATTTTTATTTAATCAAAAGTGTTTAACAGTAGTTCATTTCATATCTGCTTGAATTAGAAAGCTTTAGAGCCAGAAGGGTCCTTAGTAATCATTTAGTACATCCCTTTCATCTTATAGATTTAGAAACCAGCCAAGAGAGAAAAAAGTATTTTGTTTAATGTCCCACAGTTGTGGAATGTCAGAGCTGAGGATGAAACCCAGCACTCCTTACCCTGGGGCTATTTACTTTACAATACAGCACACGGGTTTCCCTGCATTAATTACTAGGGGCAAAAGGAAAGACAAGTAAAACCTGAGGAGACAATGGATGAAAAACTGAACACTAAACTACTCATATTGCTGTTTAACTGTTAAGCAATGGTGAAAGTAATATAATACTAAAATTACAATAATGAGGACTGCACACAATAAATGAGTAATTCAGGAGTCTTGAAAAAGGATCTAAGCAATCTGATATATATACATATTTTTTTTCTTTTTCTTTTTTTCCTTTTTGGAGGGCAATTGAAGTTAAGTGACTTGCCCGAAGTCACACAACTAGTAAATGTGTCAAGTGTCTGAGGCTGGATTTGAACTCAGGTCCTCTTGACTCCAGGGCCAGTGCTCTGTTCATGGTGCCACCTAGCCGCCTCGATCTGATATATAATTAATAATAATGATGATGACAATGATTATTGTGAAATAAGAAGATCAAAATAATAAAGATAAAAATGAAGAAGGAGGAGGAGGAAGGGGATTATAGGGAAGAAGGAGGAGGAGGAGGAGAAGAAAGAGGAGAAGGGGGAGAAGAAGTCAAAGAAGAAGAAAATGAAGATGATGACAACAATGATGATGAAGATGAAGAAGACATATTAGCATATCACCAGTGAAGACTCTGAATGAGAAATAGAACAAAAGTTATTTTCACTGGCAACTATGACCGGGAGGAAAGGTGGGCCTCTCATGTATCTAGGATGATGGTTAATTGATGGATAGACTGAGTACTGCCCTACTATCCATGAAATATTGGGACAAAAAGAATACAAATCTATTGTATAAAGGTTGTTCCTTTTTACACAGTTATAGAAAAAAATAGGTATAAGCCTCTGAGATTCCTTGTAGCTGTACATCTGTGACCTTAAAATTGATCTCTGTGCCTTGGATCTAGAAGACCTGAGTTCAAATATAGCCTCAGACATTTACTAGCCATGCAAGTCAGTTTTCACAACTGTAAACTGGGGGAAATAATAGCATTCACCTCACAGGATTGTTATGAGGATCAAATTAGATAATATTTTAAAGTCCTTGGAATAGTGCCTAGCATATAGTAGATGCCATAAAAATGTATATTCCCTTTCTTTCCCTCTTTTTCTTATCAGGCTGAGATGTGCTATACTCCTTATAAAAACTTCTCATGAGGAGCTATCAAATTATTTACCAGCCACCAGGTAGTGAAGTGAAAAGAACAGTGCACTCAGAGTCAGGAGCACCTTAGTTCAAATCTAGGCTCAAACATTATTAGCTATTTACATATAACCCTAACCTCTCTGCCTCAATTTCCTCATTTTTAAAATGGTGAATGTGGCACATGTCTCCAGGGTTATTATGAGTATGAAATGACACAGTACTTGCTAAGAGTTTTGCAAACCTTAAAGAGCTATATTAATGCTAGCTAAAGCTTGTGGAATATTAGAGTGAAAAACCCAACAAGGACTTGGAGGTCTTAGAAATCATCAAAGCTAAATTCAATGACAAAACTTTCTAGTATAAATATTAGGAGTGACCATTAAAATATAATGTAGATTTTCTTTTAAATTCATTTCAAAATAATGCAAAGGTGTGATGAGAGAAGGTTAGGGGAAGTAGGTGAAATTAGTCTTTCAAATAAGATGATATATAAAGTTTTCCAAATTTCTTTTCCTAGTGAAACCTACTTCTATACCAATCAATAAAGCTCTATCAAGAATAACACTATATGTGGATAAGATGCATCTTTCCTTTAATACATTCTGACTCTAATTTCTTATTATAATGTTGAAGTGAGTCTGGGTTCTATAAGGCTAAGATAGCAAAGTATAAATTATGGCAGATCTTATCAAACTAGAAAAGCGTCAGATGTACAACCTCCAAACTACTGTCTCCAGCAACTCATGAAGACCATGTAGTAAGGATGAGTGAAGTTATCTGCATCAATAGATATTTATTTAAATAAGTATTGTGCTTCATATATCATAAAGAAAGAAAAAACTACTCATCTAAAATAATATCCTTGAATACCACAAAGAAATAGCCCTAATAATTTATAGAATATTTGTTTTCAATGTGTCCTTATTTCAATGATAATGATTTTATTAGAATACTGAGTATGTTAGAAGGAAGAGGAGAAGACAAAGACAAAGATGAAGACAAAGACAAAGAAGAAGGAAGAAAGAAAGAAAGAAAGAAAGAAGGAAAGAAAGAAAGAAGCAAAGAAAGAAAGAAAGAAAGAAATCTATTTTTATCATCATTAATCAGTTGCCTGGGGCGACGTTGAAACACTCCAGGGAAATTTAAGCAAGAAGTTTCACTAAGATGCCAGGTAGCTCGTTTTCAGAGGAATGACAAGAATGGTTAGACTGGACTCTATTGCAAATAATATGTAAAAGAACAGCCCAAGTCCAAAGGTAATAATTATGAAGCTTTGGTCAGTCTTCAGCTTTATTAAAAAAGAAATGAACTTCTCAGAATCCAAGCCGAGAATGAATCTGGATCAAATTTCTTATGCTTTATTTTGCCTAAAATGCTAAGAGATGGAAATAAAACAAAACAATAGTTAGAAACATAGACAAAGTTCTTTGTAGAAGAGTTCAGTTAGAAAAAAAATGGAGTAAAAAGACAATAAGCCATGTCATCTTTTAAATATGTAGTACACTGAGATGGACTGACTAAATGTGAAAGAGTAAAATTTATATGTAAAATTAAGAATTATAGTTCTAAATGAACCAATCCCCATGTAAAATATGTGGATAGTTGAAACACTAAAAAAAAAATATTTTATTGTACTAAATTTTGTTGTATTGCTTGAAGTAATTGGGCCTTTAATTGGATTTATAAATCTTTTTGCTACTTAGGCAGCTCTATTTTGAAAATATGTTATATTTGATTTGTAAATGCTGCCGTCTTTGCTTACACTTTAGTTAATATTGTGATAATGCACTAAATCATTACCATAGTAATAAACCTTTTAAATATTTTATATCTAACATAGTCATCTGAATATTATTTCCCACTCAAAATGCAACGAACAAGACAGATAAAGGTCATTTCATAATATCCTGATAAGGCAGAGACATTCAGAGAATAATTTCCAAGTTAAACTCTCCAGCATTTTCCAAGACATGTTCTCCCTTCACTGATGCTAAAGTAATTCTTAATTAATCCATTCTACAATTTTACTGTTTCATTCAATGATCCAAGTACTTGCCTTTATCATTTTACAACAATATCCCTAATTAAAGGAGTGTGAAATATACAAATGACAATAATTTACATTTTTAAATATAATTCAGTTCCATAGGAAAAGAGTAGTGATGCAACAATAATTTCATATTTAATGGAAAGAAACATTAAGTAATTGACAACTTTAAACATCTAGGTATTTCTCACAACATTCTGGTGTTATAGTTAGCAGGAAATTCTCACTAGTATCTTAGTAAAATAAAATTTTTAATAACAAAACTTCATGAATGCCAAATGTCTAAAGACTTGCTGACAATGAATCTCAGAGAACTGAGATAAAAAGATGAGGATTTTAACACAGGGCATTAGCCCATGTGTCCTCACTTCATCCACACAGACAAAATGAAATTGTGTTAATTTTAATTATTAAAAAAAATGGAAGTTGATCATTTGATTTTTACAGTAGGATTTAAAGAAAATATTCAGCTCATGATGAAATTGAGAAAATAGCCTGAAATTGGTGTGTGTGCAGTATTATTACTGTCAAAGGCATGCTCCCAGTCACTCAGATTTCAACCTAGATATCATCCTCAACCCTTGAATCTCTCTCAATTTCTACATACAATTAGTTACCAAGTCCTGTTGTTTCTACCTTTTTAATCTCTCAGATACATACTCTTCTCTCCTTTGAAACTACAATAACACTGCTGCAGACTCACATTATCTCACATCAGGATTACTGCAAGAGTCAGCTGGTTGGCTACCCTGCCTCAACTCTACCACAACCCAGTCCATCTTCCAATTATTTTTCAAACTGATCTTCCTAAAGTGCATGCCTGACCATGTCATTTACCTACTCAATCAACTCCAGCAGTTCCATAGGCCATAGGGCCTTCAACATTAAACATGACATCTTCTTTTTGGCTTTTAAAGTCCTTCATATCCTGGTGCCTTCCTGCCTTTCTAGTCTTCCTACCTCCATCCTCTAGAATCCTCATGTACTTTGTTCCAGAGAATCTGGGCTTGTTTTTCCTTGAACAAGATATTCCATCTCCCAACTCTGGACATTTCCTTGTTCATCTCTACTTCCTAGGTTCCTTGGTTTCCTTCAGGTTTCAGCTAAAGTCCTACCTTCTGGAAGAACATTTCCAAATATCCCTTAATGCTATGCCTTTCTTCTGTGGATTACTTCAAACTTGCCCTGTACATGATGTATTTGTTTGCTTTCTGTCTCCCTCATTAGACTGTTAGCTCATTGAGGGCAGGAGTTGTCTTTTGCCTTCATTTATATTCCCAGGAGTCAGCATAGTACCTGGCACATCACCTTGACAGTTTATAAATATTTATTCTCTGAAATAGGAGGAGAGAAGTATTATGGAGCTTGGATTTCTAAGTCTTCTGGGTCCAATCAAAAGTTTTGGGTCAAAAAGAAAGTTTCAAGGAACCTAAGAAGTAAAAGAGCTGCAATTGATTTCCAGTACTCAATATCCTGCCTAAGTATCACAAAAGTGTTTGTACCCTCAGAAAACAGCTGAAAAAAATGTCTGCATAAATTCATACTTACATCTACACAAGTCTCCATCTTTCTAGTATTTTTATATTATTGGCAACATAGGTAAATATTTTCCCTTCTGTAATCATAACAGATTCAGATTACTAGTCACCTTGGTTGCTAGGCAGCAATGTCTTTCTATTTTATTCCTCTGTATTCATATGGAATGTAAATTCCTTGAATTCAGGTATCTTCATTTTTGTTTTTTTTATAACCACAATGCTATAATGTTAATGGAATATAAGATTTTCCCTGCCTATTAACAGGCCTCATGTGGCGTCTATTAAGGGAAGCTTGTTTATAGGGACATTTTCACATCTTTTGCTCATTTCTAATTAGATACTGAGTCATCAACGTTGTGATGCCTTCTGGCTCTGAGAAGTGGATACGTACTTGGAATCGGTATTTTGCTTTGAGGGCTCACTCATGAGAACGTTCTTGCGATTCTCTGGTCAAAATTCTGAGTGGCCATATGTTCAGAGCTCCCCAACTGCTCAGATGTAAAGACTCTCTCAATCCAGGGAGGTATATAAAGTGTAGAGTTGATTTAGGCAGTCAGAATCTGATCTGTTGGTCTTTATTTCTCTGCTTATATTTTCTCTGTATTTTCTGTGAAGCTCAGGGTGCTGGCTTTTTCTCTAATCTAGTAAATATAATTAAAAAATATTTTTTGACCCCTTAAACAGCAATCTTGCCTCATAAAGCAGATCTAAGAGCCTGTGCTAGCAGCCATCCTGGCTGGGTATGCCATTGTGGTTGCTACTACAAATGCTTAGAGAGGTCTTCTCACATAATAGGCACTTAATAAAAGCTCATTAATCAATTGATTATTTCATTCACACCAGAAACCATATTAGGTATACATTAAATATTCTTTTCAAACACTCTTCCAAAAATATCATGGGGGGCTTTGAATTTTAAATTGAGAAGAAAGACTTTATTTGGTGAGAAATTACAGTAATTGAAAGTTTCTAAGGAGGAGGTGACTTGATCAGAATGTGGCTTCAGGTATATTACCCTTAGAATGGTATGTAGGAAATAATAGTACTGATAGCAATAATAATAGCCATCATTTATATAGCATTTTAAATTTTATAAACTGCTTTATGAATGTTAATACATTTTGTGCTCTCAACACTCCTAGAAGATTAGTGCTATTATTATTTCCATTTTACAGGTGAGTAAAATAAAACACACTGAGATTAAGCTACTTGCCTATAGGCATGTGTTTGAGGCTATATTTGAACTCATATATTCCTAACTTCAGGTCCATGATGCAATACATACTGCCACCATGATTTGAGAGCTTGACACTGGGAAAAGTAGTAAAGAGACACAGTCTAAGCAGGAGGTAAGGAGCCACTGAACTAAGGTGGTGGTAATGGAAATGGAAAGAAAAAGAACTAATTGCAGAATCAATAGAACTTGGTAAATGAAAGCATATGTAAGGCTGGTTTAAAAAAAAAAGCGGCATCAAATATAACTTTGAAGCTTTAAGCCCAAGGTACTGGAAAGGTAATTGCTTCATTAACAGAAAGAAATCGGGTTTGGGAATTTGCACCATCAAACCAAAACCCTGAACCTGACTAAGCAAAAACAGTGACAGAATTTTTGCTTAAAAAATAAGTGAGTTAATGTGCTTGTATGAGAATTATTAGGTCATTTGTACTTTCATATTGTTCTTCTTTCTTCATGCCTATTGTGTTGATAACTATTGCATTTTCCCCTTTGAAAAGGGAGTATTTCAGTTCAACAACCTTAATTCTTCTTTCTTTGTCACCTTTCTTCATCCTCCAACTCCCCATCAAAGTTTGAGTTTCTCCTCTACCTCCCTGAAATGATTTTTTTTTGGTTTTTTAATGAAATATTTATTCACTTCTTGCAAAGGACATTTCATTTTCCCCAATAAGACAGCTCATAAACATATTCCCCTAACCCTTTCACCTTCTTTATCAAGGAGAATAATCTGCATGTTATATAGCTGCTCCTTGACACACAGTAAAATCTCTTCAGGTAATTAAAATATTCTTTTCATTTTCCATACCTGCTAAATTTACAAAGTTTTTTGTTGGTAGCTTTTTTGTAGTCTCCTATACATGAATACTAATCTTCCTAATAATTGCAAGAGAAATCTCACATATAAAATATTGAACAAAAGTTCTCAACAAATATTAACTTGTCTGATGTGCCTATATAATTTCTTTTAAAGTCAATTAACTAGGAAGAGCTAAGTTTAAAACTCAGGCCTTGAATGAACTTAATGTTACATTTGGAAAGTTTAGGCAATAGATTTGGTTTTTACTTGTTAACCTTGAATCTCCCCAGTGTTACCAGCTTTTTGGGAAAAAAAAATTCTTAATTGCATTTTAAACAATTTATCATTATATATTGTTTTTTAACTTTGAGTTTTGAATTCTTTTCCCTACCCTGGGAAGGTAAGCGATTTGATAACAATTATATGTATGAAGTCATGCAAAACATATTTCCATATTAGCCATGTTGCAAAAGAAAACACAGATCAAAAACCCCAAGGGGAAAAATATATATATATATATATATATATATATTTTAAAGTATGCTTAGATCTGCCTTCATACCCTGTCAGTTCTTTCTCCAGACTTAGACAGCATTTTTCATCATAAGTTCTTCAATTTCTATTTTACCTACTGGCACAAGGATATCAGGAAGTTTTCTTTTGACAATTTCTTGAAATATGAGGTCTATGCTCTTTCTTTTATCATGACTTTCAGGTAATCCAATAATGCTGAAATTATCTCTCAATCTATTTTCCAGGTCAATTGTTGTTTCCAATGAGATAGCTCATATTTTCTTCTCTTTTTTTCATTCTTCTGACTTTGTTTTATTGTTTCTGTGTCTCATGGAATCATTAGCTTCCACTTGGCCAATATATAGATATACATACATACGTACATATATAAATATATATATATATATATATATATATATATATATATATATATATATATATATATATATATGTACGTATGTATGTATGTGTGTATTTTTTTTTTTGCTTTCTTTTTGAAGGGTAGAAGGCAGGGCAGTTGGGGTTGAGTGACTTGCCCAAGTTCACACGGATAGTAAGTGTGTCAAGTAGCTGAGGCTGGATTTGAAGTCAGGTCCTTTTGACTCCAGGGCCAGTGCTCTATTCATTGTACCACCTATCCACCTATCCACCCTCCAATTCTTATTTTTAAGGAATTATATTCTTAAGTAATCTTTTATGTTTCTTTTTCTAGTCTTTTTAAAGGGTCTTCTTCTGCGGATTTTTGTGCCCCCTTTGCCATTTGGCCAGTTTTGTTTTTTAAGGTACTATTTTCTTTAGTATTACTGTACCTCTTTTACCAGGCTTTTGACTCTGCATAATTTTCTTGCATCATTCTCATTTTTTCTTTCAAGTTGTCCTCTACCCCTTTTATTTGATTTTGTAAATCCTTTCTCAGCTCTTCTAGTGATTATTGTTGGGCTTGTGTCCGATTCACTGTTGTTTTTTCATTGCCTCCTTACCCTCCCCCCCCAGGCTTGCTTTTAGTTGTTTTGACATCTTTGTCTTCTGATTTTGTGTCATGATCTTGTCACCATAGTAACTTGCTGTGGTCAGGTTCTTTGTAGTTGTTTGCTCATTTTTCCAACTATTCCTTGAATTTTAACTCAATGTTAAAGTTGGGCTCTGCTCTCTTAGATAAGGGTCACTATTCCAAGTTTCAGTTTATTTATTTTTTTGTACTTTTCTTCAGAATTTGCTCTGGGAGGTCTGTAAGTTTTCAGTGCTTCCAAGGTAGTGTGACCTAAGGAAAAGTGTAATCACAGCTCTCCTATCCTATGCTCTGATCTTTACCTAAAAAGAGACCTTGTTCCCCTATAAACACATGTGCTAGAGCTCCCCCTTGGCCCTGGAACTGTGACCAGATCCCCTGCTCTCTCGTGGCTGCAAGAACTAATTCTCCTTTTCCTTTGGAACTGATACAAGGATCTCTAATCCTTAAAGAGAAACCACAAACACCTTTCTCTACCCTGGAATTATGACAAAGGGTCCTGTTCCCATGTAGCTGCAAGTATTATTGCTCCTTTTGGCCCTGGAACTGTGTGCCATTAGGTTTCTTACACAAACTGCCAACAAGACAAAAATTATGGCCATGCATGCATAACAGTTCTCTCTTAGATTGTGACAAATTCATTGGATTTTCCATGCTCACATGTACAGACTAAGCCCACATCCCAATTTGGAAAATGATAATTTTGCAGAGTTGGTATTGGGTGATTGGACTCTTTTTCTCCTTTTTTCCCTCTGTCCTTCACCATCTCAACCAATGAAAGTTCTCAAAAATACTAAAATGGAGATGCATGAGACATGTTTCTCTGTCAATCACTGTCCTAGAACAACTTGGAAGTGAAAAAAAAAGTGAGAGAATATCATTAATGAGTATTGGTCATGGGTTATGTAATACATATGAGAAAAACAGAGAAGCCATCTTTTGTACTACTGAATCTCCCAAATTGTTATCAGGGAAGTACTATAACTAATCTACAGAATCAAAGTGAGACACAATTTTCCTACAGAAGGACCAGGAAGAATCAAAGTGCTTATGTCTTCCTTTTGGGATCCCATCTGGTTATTATAAAAAAAAAACTTCAATAAATGTCACCAGAATTTTAAAATTTTGAGTGTGATTTGTCTTTTATTTTTCTGATGTAGTTGCTCCCTTACCAAAAAAGAATCCATTTAAAGAACATTTACTACAAAGTGGTAGAAAAAGTCAGCAAGAGTATGTGATCACCTCTCCTACCCTGCAAATTCCCAAGCTAAGGGAAGAGTCTTAGTTTTAGGTTGTTTTGGATCAATCAATAAGCATTTATAAATTTTTTACTATGTGGTATGCACAGTGCTAAATTCTAGGGATACAAAAAGAGGCAAAAGACAGTCTCTGCCCTCAAGGAACTTACACTTTAATGGGGGAGAAAACATGGAATAAAATATATACAAAACAAGTCATTTATATTTAGGTATATATATATATATATATATATATATATATATATATATGTATATATACACATAAACACATATGTGCATATATGCATGTACATATATATGATAAACAGAAAAAAATAAGAAAGAGAAGGCACTAGAATTAAGAGGAGTTGGAGATGGCTTACAACATAAGATAGGATTTTAGTTGCTCGTAATTACCCTATTAACTGTCCTGGTAAACTGCCTATTTGTTACAACTGAATGTCTCTCTGGTCTGTCCTTAGGCAAGGATTTGGTATATCATGCTCTTCTCTATTTTATGAGTTGCCTTTCATCTACAACTAACAGATTCACACTCATACCTAAAACAAATGATAGTTATATCAGTTATATTTGATACATTTGAGAATGTGATAATGAGAGATTAGAAATTGGTTCAAATACTGATTCTGTTATTTACTTTGTAACCTTGGTCAAATTATTTACATTCTCTGGGCTTCAGCTTCCTCATTTTGAAAATGACTTTATGACCTCTAGGATGGATCCTTTTCTGGGAAACCTATTATTTTGTTGCTCTTTACAAAGTCTTTTGAAGAAAACTGTCTCCTACTTACTGAAATAGCAAAACCATTTAGTGAGATCAAGAATAACTTTATCCCATGGCACCCTAAAGACACATAAAAAGGTTAAGTGAATGATGCTAATATACTTTCAAATAACTGATAAATTAGATTCATGAAAGTAGTTGAAAAATATCATTTTAGTTTTTAAGTTCTGCCTTTCTCAGATTAGTATAATTTGGGGAAAGACTTTAAACAAAGGTTAGTTGCCATATGTTGTATTAATGATTCTCAACATTCCCCTAAGAGAAGAAAGGACATTAATGAAAACTTTAGATATTCTCTAAAAAAAAGATATTGAAGTTATCTTTTAGGAAAGATATTAATTAAAACTTTAGAGAAAACCAAGAAAACATAAATAAAATCTGAAGAAGAGGATGAGGAAGAGAGGTTAATCTAAAAAATTTGGAAATATGAACAAAGTAAAATAAAAAGCAGAAAGAATTAACAAAATAAAAGCAGAAAATATAAAAATGCTAAAAACAATCAACATATTAAAAAATAAAAGCACACTAAAGTGACAAGAGAAATATGAATGAAATTGTAAAGGAGTTGATTTTTAAAATCACCTATTTGGGGGGCGAAGCCAAAATGGCAGCGTAGGAGCAGCAAGATACCACAGCTCCTACACAGCCACCTCAAAATACCCAAAAAATATGACTCTAAACAAATTCTAAGCTCTAAAACGCACACAAATATATTTTCCGCTGAAGGCAGCTCGGCTAGGAGGGACCATCTCAGGGCTGGGAGCCAAAACCAGCCCAGCCTGAAACTGCGGCTTGGCCCTGGGGGCGGCCTGAGGAGCTGAGCAGAGTCACAGCTGCAGCTTCAGGACAGAGGATCTGCGGCAGCTATGGCAGTATCCAGAATTATTAAACCATAAGAAAAAAAGGACTAAGTGAAAGGTCAGTGGAACTCGCCAAAATTGGGGGAGATAAGCAGGTCTGGCGAAATTGCCTCCAGGGCAAGGAAGCAGCAGAAGTGGAGGCCCTGGAGCCACCTCCACCTTGCTGCTTTAGAGCTCCCGGCCTGCACACTGTAGCAGGGCCAAGCAATTGTTCACAGGCCAAGTGCTCTTGCATTGAGCAGCCTAGATCTGGATCATGGTTTTGGGTGGTGGTCCTGGGGTGCATTTTCAGTGAGGCAGAGCTGGTGGGGGCTGCAGCAGCCTCCTAAAACACCAGCAGCTGGGAAAACCCCAGCAATTTGGAACACAGCTTTCCCCTCTGGAAGGAGAGTTCCACAGAGCTAAAAAAAAATCAGTGACTGGCCAACCATGAGCAAGCATAGGAAGCAAAGTAAGAACAGCAACCAAACTCTAGATTCCTTCTTTGGGGAAAAGAAGGATCAAAGCAGGGAATGGGAGGAAGACAACACAGTCAGAACTCCCACACCAAAAGCTTCTAAGAAACATGAAGATTGCCTAAAAGCTAGAGATCACCTTAAGAAGGATTTTGAAAACTAAATGAGAGAAGTGGAGGAAAAATTGGGAAGAGAAATAAGAATGATGCAAGAAAATCATGAAAAGAGAGTCAACAACCTGACTGAAGAAATTAACACCTTAAAAAATAGATTAACTCAAATGGCAAAAGAGGCCCAAAAAGCCAATGAGGAGAAGAATGTCTTAAAAGTCAACTTTGCCAGATGGAAAAAGAATC
>CM053580.1:169936453-169959677 GCA_028627135.1 Pseudochirops cupreus | reverse complement strand
TCATCTGATAGAAGAGGCAAAGGATAATTGTTACAATGGAGGGGAAGAACAGGAAGGCAAAAGGGAAAGAGTCAACCTTACCCTCATTGAACCTGGCTTAGGGAAGGAATGACACAAACTCTGCACTGGGTATCTTGCCACACAGGAGAGTAGGGGGGATGAAGATGAGAGGTGGGATGATGGAGGGGAGGGGAGGGCGGGGGTGAGGGTTGATGGAAGTACACACATCTGCAAAGGGACAAGGACAGGGACAGGGTAGAGAATAGAACGGGGGGGCGGGATAGGAAGGAGGGACATATAATCAGTCTCTCACAATATGTCCACTGTGGAGAGGTTCTGCGTAATTACACATGTACAGCCTGTATTTAATTGCTTGTCCTTCCAGTGAGGTTGGATGACGAGTGAGGAAGAGAAAGAATCTAGAATTTAAACTTCTATAATCAAATATTAAAAATATATATGTATATCTATATCTATATCTATCTATATATATATACATATACAATTATTATTTTTATCATTATTAACTTTATCCAACTGGGACTTAAGATACACAGGCACTGTGGTAGGGAGATCCATTCTGCCTTATCGGAAAGTCAGAGGGGTGATGGGGGAGGACATAGGAGAGAATAAATTGGGGGAGGGGTCATACAACAGGATGGCTGTTTTGGCGTGGTGGGTAGGGGAAAGATGGGGAGAAATTTTGTAACTCAAAATCTCGTGGAAATGAATGATGTAAACTAAAGTTTAAAAAATTAAATAAAAAAAATCACCTATTTGAAGAATGACAGTCACTTTGAGATTGCTTTCTTGCCCTCATTCACTTAAAAACAAAACAGCAACACTTACTGAGTATGTACTATGTGTAATACATTTTCCTGAATTACCAGATCTGAATTATGTATTGCAATTAACACTGATTTTTGCTCAAAATCTGCATAGCAAGAAAGGATGGATAGAAACTATTTGGCAGAGAATACTTAAATGACTCTGACAGGTAGAATGTTTTTATTAAGAAACAGAAGTAAGTATATAAAAAACTAAGGAAAGAGATATTGCATTGTGTAAATAAAGAAAATAGAAAATGAAATTCATGATTGATAAAGGAAAAAAAATGCTGACAAAAATCAATCAAGGCTCCCGAAAACTCTCTTTCTCTATCCTTTCCTCCTTTTCTCCCTCCCTCCCTCTCTCTTCCTAACATGTGGTTTTTATACCACATACCATACTAGGCAAAGGGCAATGGAGAGTCATGATAGGCATGAATAGTTATAAGGATATTACTAATGGTGAAATACATAAAAGATAGCATAAAAGGAATCATCAAAGAGATGTATTGGAAGAAAAAGAGACAGGTCAGATATAGAAAAAAATAAGTGAGAATAGGTGAATAGCATACATGTTGCTTTGGTGCCCATACTATGTCAAGAAACTGGGAAGGACATGGTGAAGAGTTTTACTGGATATAAAGAAATATATTGATCACCACTGACTCTGTTGCAAGGATTTACCTCTTTGAGGTAACTGAGATCATAGTTTCTTTGAAGTATTGAAAGTCTATTAATTATAAACACGTTTTTTTGTTTATTACACTTTCATGATAATTTAAAATCCAGAATAGTAAAGTTTTCCACATTATTATGTGATGTTTTACACTCTACTAAAATTATAATTGCTTTTAGAGCATTCCACAACTATAATATCCTGCCCCTCTTTCCAAACATGGTTCTCATCCAAATATTTAAACCCCTATCCAGTACATATCCAAGTACCCCATGTTGCATCTCCTTTGGGTGTCCTTAGTTGTTTTTGCATAAAATAACCTATTAACTACAAATTTTCAGTTTCCCTACAAGATTCACAATTAAAAGATTTGCATTTATTATGCATATTTTTCTATCAACTGGAATATTTAGTCTATTCTTCTAGAACTCTGGAGGCTTTATGTAACCCATGTTAGGATATGAAGAACAGGTAATCTCTCACACCTTAACTTTGCCAGGTTTTCTTTTAAATCTTTCATTGACAAAATTTCAGCTAACTGAGAAACAAAATTCTGTATTTGGGGACAATATTTTTAAAATAGCAAAGAGGACAGAGCTTAGAAAAAAAGAAAGCAGTTATAAAGGAACACAGCAGTAGGAATCAGAAGATTTTACTACTATTCCTACTGCTACTCAAGCTAATAACAGCTCACATTTCGACAATGTTTTTGGCTTATGAAGAGTTTTTTCATAACAGCCCTGTGGGATAGATGGAGAAAATATTCCCTTTATACATATGAAGGAATAAAATCATAGTAGTTATGTGACCTGCATAAGAATATATATTTACATATATGTACATACACATACATATATAAAATACACACAAATATGTGTGTGCCTGGTGTGTTGTGTGCATATATGTATGTACACATGTGTATGTGTATGTTTTCAGTAAAAGCCAGGGCTTGAACTGGTATCTTCAGATTCCTAAGACTAATGCTCTTTCCACTAGTAAAATCAGGTCACTGTCAACACTTAAATGCACAGATGTTCCCTGGAAATTATATAATATCACCTTCCATTGTAGAAGTTGATAGTGACAATGATTGTAGCATTAACAATTGGTACTAATGGTCTATAAAGGCATAAGACTAATGTATCCTGTCATATAGTTTTTGAGTACAAAGAAATCTAAAAGCCAGAAAGCTACTGAGAGAATATGGGTGAATATTGAGAAGCACTTTCACAGAGTAGAAGGGAGTCTGGATTTGGAGACAGGAGGCCTTTGTTCAAACCCTGGTTCTATTACTTACTACCTACATGACCATGGGTATTTATCCTATTTGACCTCCAGCTTCTTCACATACTAAATGAAAGGATTGAACTAGATGGCTCTAAATCAGCGGCTCTCAACCTGTAGGTCATGACCCCTTTGGGGGTCAAATGACCCTTTCACCGGGGTCGCCTAAGACCTTTGGAAAACACATATTTCCGATGGTCTTAGGAACCGAGACACCACTCCTCTATCAGTCTCCAAGCGCGTCCACCCACATGCCAATACGGCCACATATGAGTATTAAATGGTGGTGGCATTAGGAAGGTTGAGAACCACTGTATCTAAATTGTCTTTATGGAGTTATGGGAAGTTATCTAATTTGAGTAAAGGAAAAATAAAAGATACATGATTTTGCTTATAAAAATGAGAACACAGAACCAAATAGGTCTAGCATGTGCTCCTTGACTGACTTTGGCCACAGCTAACATGATGTCAACTTTCGATAAATTATACTTCTCAGCACAGTGACTAGCACAGAACCATATACCTTCTGATGCAGTAACATTGGCTTAATTGCTGTTCCACAAAGAAGACACTTGTTTTTCTCAGCTCCAGGCATTTTTCCTGGCTGTCCCTCACGTCTAGAACATTCTCCCTCCTCATCTCTGCCTCCAGGCTTCCCTGGTTTCCTTCAAGTTCCAACTAAAATTTAATCCTCTATAGGATGTTTTCTAGAGCCCCTCTTAAATCTAGTGCCTTCTCTCTATTATTTCCTATTTTTTTCTCCATATAGTTTGTACATAATTGTTTGCTTGTCATCTCCCTTCTTAAACTTCAATCTCCGTGATGGCAGGGAATGACTTTTGCCTCTTTTTGTATCCCCAGGACACCACCTGACACTTGGCAAATGCTTAAAAAATGCTTATTGACTGACTATTTGATTAAGCACCTATTGAGTTACAGGTAATGTGCTATGTGTTAGGGATATAATTGCAGTAAATGAACCAATCACAACTTGCAGGGAGCTTACATCCTAACACTTAGAAGGTTCTTCTATTAGAGGTTTTCAAATATTTGAATGGTCAACATATGGAAGGATAGAATTTATTTTGCTTTACCTCAGAAAAGATTAGGAACAATTACTTAAAGTTAAAGGGCAGCAAATTTTGACTTGAAATAATGTGGAACGTCAATAATTAGAAATACCAAAAAAGAGAAAAAAACTGGAGTAGGCTAAAATCTCTGATACAGTAAATCTTCAAGCACAGACTCAATGGCCCTTTCTTTGTCAGAGGTATTTTAGAAGGAATTCATGTTTTGTTTTGGGCTTTACCATCAAAATCTAGCTGACAAGGAGGACCCATTCTATTTCTAAAAGGCTATGATTCTATACACGTTGGTTTCTGTCCTATTCCTCTCCTCTGATTTCTGACTTCTAAGCATCAGAATCTGACACAGAATGATTTTTCCCCTTGAGTGAGCATGAGCTTAACAAGGTTGACCTATTTTAGTTCAAATATTATGAGACGATATAAATATTTTGATGACCCATCTATCTCTCTCTTTTTCTCAGAGGAGAGCCAGATTTATATGTTCATTATTTGCTATATGTTATGAAAACATAAAAATATGTGCAGTACAATAATACTTCCAGTCGCATTTTTTCAATACATCTTATAGTCTTTGATTCCAAAAATAATTAAACTAAGTCATGACCTGTTTGAAAGAAAGAAATAGAGTGGGATAGAAAAATGCTGTAAGGATTCAGATAATTTCAAGAGGGCTGAGCTTTCAGAGGCTTATCTGAGCCAAATGCAAATTAGCCCTAAGCTTTTAGAGGCCTTTCCCCCAATTTCCTTTATAATTTTGTGGGCATAGGGGGGGTATTAGAGAATGGATTAGCTCAAGGGCATAGGAAGGAGAACATAAGGAACTAAAAAATTAAAATTAATTAGTTCTAATAACTAGGTCATTGGTACTATTAACAGTAATAATAATATTAACGATATGATTGTGGTAGCTTATATTTTATAATATTTTTTTCTGTTTACAGAAACTACTTTCCCACCTAATTTGGTGAAATTTGGAAAGAATAACCCAGAACATATAAGAGTTCAAAGTTATACCTACAATATTTAAAATAATTATTGTAATAATGATTTTCCTTTTAAATATTAAATGAGAAAAAGTGGAAGGCCATTAAGTGCATCTTTTGGACATTGGGTTATAATTATTATCCCCTAAGTATGCTATACATAATCCTGTTCTTGATCCTTTGATCAAGCCATTCTTCCCACCCCCACTTCTTTTGTTTACCCAAATCATGTCCCATTTTATTCTCTGACTTCCATAACAGAGAGGAATTTCTCCCTCCTGGGAGCTTATTCTAATTCATTTAGCATTCATTCACTTGGTATTTGTTTGCTATATAATATTAAGAGAGGCAGTGTGATATAGTGGATAGAGAGCCCATCTCAGAAACAGGAAGACCTGCTTTCAAGTTCCACTTCAGACACATGGTGGCTGTTTGATGCTAGGCAAGCCACTTAACCTCTCATTACTCTAGACAACTAAGACTCTAATTTGAAGATAATGTTCCAACCTGTACTAATCAAGAGTCCCCTCACTGAGGGATTCCTCATACAAATGAATTATCAGTTACAGTCCCTATTTTTTACTGTACACTGAATTATAAATTATCTTTTTGTGTATGTATGCCAAAAAAAGGTAGGGTTCAAAGGTACTGATGGGCTGCTTGGGTGCCTGTGCTTGAACCCCAATTTGTAAAATCACAACAAGTTCCAAAATCACATTTCTCCATAGCCTCAACACACTGTCTCAGTCAGTTTCTCTCTAGCTCAAGGGCAGCATACCCTAACAAAATACTTATCTCTCTTCCTGATACAATAGCCAGCTGAACCTATAGAATTTAGTAGTTTGACCCAACTGTGTACTGGCTAAAGTAGTTGTGCACTGGGTCATACCTATCCTATGTATCCCAGACTCAATCATATGTATACTCCCTAGCTCATTATATATATATCCTGAATCCCTTGTTAGCCTGGGATATACAAATACTCCCAACATCCATCTTGTCAAACTTGACATTGATGGGTGGTAGCTTTGTCAACCCTGACCACTAGGTGAATTAGTGATGTTTCAATCCTAAAACCACACCTACATTCAGACCCCCCCCCCCTTGGGCTATTTCTGAGTCAATTCTGGGCAATATGCCTGTGTAGTAGATATTAAAACTGCATGGCCCTTTAAGAACTGATCACTCCTTAGTTCCTCCATAATCCCACCCTGACTCACCTAATTAGCATATTTGGCACAAGTTCTACTATAGCTTTTCCTATATAAATTTATATAGGAATATATAACTATATAACTATACCTCTCTAAGGTTGCAGGTTCCCTAAGAACTCTTACCCAATGTATAGTGTAACAATAAATCTTTGTCACCTTGACTTATAGAATGCTTGAGTCCATGAATTCATTCCAAACTGCTTTCCAGAGACTCTGATTATTGGAGTTCCTGGACTCCCTGAACTCCCTGAACTCCCTGACCCCCACATCAGTATTACTATGGAATCCTTAATAAAGATGATGGGAAGATAGAGGTTTTTGGTCATATATGGACCTACTTACATTTTCCTTCATTCTTTTTATAATGTTATGAATTAACCAGAGATAATCGAAGCTTTGAGTCAGTTACAGCTTCTTTGCATGATGATTTCAGTAGATCTTATTTGTAACAAAGACAGCAGGAATCAGAATTATTTGGAGAAGTTATTTTACCTTTTCTTAAAGATGTCCCTATAGAAATTTCTGACTTCTTCACAGTTGTCTCTCCTAACCCATTCTCCAGTAAGTTTGAGAAATATTATTGCTTGCTCCCTTAAGACAATGGGAGCCATTTCTGTTAGAAAAGACTCCAGAAATTATCCTTTTCATCCCTCTCATTTTAAAGATGAAGAGACTAAAACACAGTAGGGTTTAATGACTATAATGTTGTAGTTTTCCCCTACTCTTTTTAAAATATAGAGATCTTTCCATTAGTCTAAAGAAAATGGCTTCCTAACTTAGGAAAGGACTTACAAGAACTCTAAAACTTAACATTTTAATACCATTACATGTGCTGATACATGTCTCTGTTCTTTCTACTTCTGTTTTCAGTGACTGATCCTTAGACTGTAAACTGTATACATTCTTCACCTTGCATTATCTTATTTGTGTAACAAGATTAGCTATACTTGTCATCATCAATAAAAATGTTCAACATTGTGGTACGCCATATTGAACAATGCACAGGAAACTTTCCAGATTGATTCTAGTTTTTTGTCTTGGTCAAAAATTAAAAGAGTGTGTCCTTCACACTTTCTCATGCCTTGACTGCTTTCTTTCCCCACTTCCAAATACTCTTTTTCCCTTTGACTTCCTTCAAGGCTCAGCCCCAATCCTACCTCATGTCAGAGGCTTTCCCCATTTCTCCAACTGTTCATGCCACCCTTCTGAGATTACTTTCCATAAATCGTCAGTGCTTGGAACATGACCCCACCACTCAGCATAGGTCTTGCACATAACAAATACTTGTTGACTGACTATACCTTGTTTTTACACAGTAATTTACATGTTGTTTCTCACAACAGAATATGTATTCTTTGAAATCAAGAAATGCTTTATTTTTGCCTTACTTCCCATCACTTAGTATAGATGCCAACACATAGTAAATACTTAATAAGTGCCTATTTAGTGACTGATGACCATCTCTAACATCTTAGTCCATATATATCTTAGGTCACAGCAGTTCTCAACCTGTGCGCCTTTTCACAGGGGTCGCCTAAAGCCATCGGAAAACACATATTTCCTGTGGTCTTAGGAATGGAGATACTGCTCCTCTATCCATCTCCACGCTGGTCCACCCACATGCAAGTATTAAAGGGTCACAGCATTAGGAAGGTTGAGAACCACTGTCTTAGGACATTGGACAAGCATTCTTATTGCAGTTTTCAAAGATCTCTATTAAAATCTACATGAAGAGTCCAATCAATTTTCTGCAGCAAATTCTATCTGTAACTAGATTGTAAGCTTATTAGAAGCAAGGTTTGAGCGTTATATGTTTTTCAATTCACTACTTAATGCTAAATTAATGTTTGGGGATGACTCTAATAATGGCAGCTACTAGTCAATCCTTAATATGAAAACTGGACTCTAAGAAGCAAATCATATAACATTTAAATTTAAATATATTTGTTAAAGATATACAGATTGAATAGTAAGGCAAAGAGGAAGTATTGTGCATATTCATGAAATGAATTGTTCTTTTTAATTCAAACTATTATAATGTTAGGTATCAACACCCAAGAAAAATAAAGTTGGAAGAAATCTAGAATAAAAATGAACTATGCAGGCTAACTCAAGTAGGATTACAGGATTTTATGGTTTTATAGTTAAGGTACATCTGAATTCCAATTGCACATCCTCAGAGAATTACTGAGTTACCTATAACTCTGCTGAATCACATATAATATCAATATGACCTAAGACTCTACCCACAGTGGATATCATTATACATAACAAAAGAATGTATTATTTTTTACATCTACAGTTCTCCTAAGGAAAATTTCTGACAAACAACATACTAATAAGTTTCATACTACAAAATTTTCACTCCATCAATTCTATTTTATGTCTGCAGTTAAGAAACTGTACCTATGTAGCATTAAACAGTTCTATAGCATTTTTTTATTAAGAATAATTTTTATTGGGTTTCTATCAGTTGTTTTTCTTTTAACTTTGTGGCAAGTGCATTCTGAGCTAACTTCTTTTCAGCTGGTGCCTTCTGGTCTCGTGTCTTTCAGTCTTGGACTTTCTGATCCTTCTGGCATAGGGCTGGTATCTGAATCTTCTAAGTAGCAATTTTCATAGCAAAAAAACTATGGGCCAAGTCTCCTGACTTCCCTTCTGAGGAAATGCCTTCAGGACAGATGCCTTTGGGAGTTTCTTTAGTACTCAGTCAGGTCAGTCAATGTGCATGTAATAAGCCCTTACTATGTGCCAAGGAGGCATCCAGGTGGCACAGTGAATAGATTGCTGGCCCTGGAGTCAAGAGAACTTGAGTTCAAATCCAGTCTCAGACACTTAACTAACTGTGTGACTATGGGTAAGTCATGTAAACCTGTTTACCTCAGTTCCTCATCTTTAAAAGGAGCTGGAGAAATGAATGGCAAACCATTCCAGTATCTTTGGCAAGGAACTCCAAAATGGGGTCATGCAGTGTTAGAAATAACTGAAAACTATTGAACACCACATCACATATGCAAACACTGTGCTAGGCTCTGAAAACAGAAATACAACCAAAAAGAAAAACATATTCCATATATTCCAATGGGGAACATATATTCCAATGGGGAAAATAACATATAAAAAAGAAGCTGGAAAAGGGCAGGGGGGGAGAAAGAGAGGATACTAGTTGGGGGTATGATTCAAAATTCTAGGGTAGTTGAGGCTGGTTGGAAATTTTGTAAATGGAGATTCTGAAAGGAGCCCTCCACTCTCAAAACAGAGAGGGCTTCTATGGGCAGAAGTATTTTGTTGTTATGTGTTCCTGGGCTAAAATGATCTTTCAAGATGAAAAAAGTTTCTAGGCTTTGATGGAGAAGTCCAGAAGACAGAGCCTGGTAGGAGATGATCACTTCACGGCTGATAATTCTGTTTCTACCTTTTTTTTTTCTGCTTTACAATAGTTTAAAAATTAGTTATCTTGGCTTTCTTTTGCCTAGCTTGAATCTTTGTGAGCTACCTTGTTGCTGTCCTAGCTATTCATTTTAAAGTGTCTTTTTTCCCCTCCCAAGCAGCCCAGCTATACTTAAAAAGAGCCCTGAGTGGGGTCTTGAGAATGAGCTCTTTGGTCTGAATATTTTTAAGTGGCATAGTCAGATCACTACCTAGGTCATCAACCAAAGTCTGGTTCTAATCAATAATGTAATATAATCAATAATATACTCAGCATCTGGCTCAAAGAAAACATATGCAACTTGGTCAGTTTCCACAAGGTGCGTGATTATTGTCATGGTGATGCTGAGCAATAAGAAAAGGCTATAATACACCTTTAATACCAAATTTCAAGTTATGATTTCTTTGGTTAAAAGAACTAAAAAAAGCCATGAAGGATGGGAAATGACAGAAATGACAAACTTATTTTTCTTTTAAAAAATGGTAGAAGATAGATATGGAAATAATAGACCACTGAGATTGGCAAGGATACATAAAGGCATACATGATATCATTATCAAACATGCAGAGAACACACTATTAGAAAGGCCCTCTGACATATTGGAAGTGAGTAGTAGGCTCTAGAACAACGTTTATTAGCTAAATCTAATAAGACTTATTTTAACAGCAACACATATGAAATCCTTCATGTGAGTTTAGGAACAAGATGTGGGATGCATAGCCAGATGGAGATTTATTTGAAAAAGCACTGTATGTTTTAGAGGGCTGCAAATTCAATATGAATCAGAAGTTTGATATGACAAGCCAAAAATTTAATGTGCCTTTCATTAAACAAAGGTCTAGCTTAGCTACTAAAAATGAGGGAGAGTAGATTCTACTATAACATACCTTGAAAAGACTTTTTTTTGGAGTATTTTTGTTCAGTTTTGTGCAATACATTCTAGCAAAGACATTAAAAAGTAAGAGAGAATCCAGTATAGGTTTTTGAATTCATGCCATATAAGGAATAGTTTAAGGAACTAGATTTCTGGCATGAAGAAGAAAAGACTCAATAGGATCATGGTAGCTATGCTCCATAAATGATTGACTCACAGATGTACAAGGGAGACTTGTGCCCAGAGGATGGAAATGGTGGAGGTGAGGGGGTGGGGAGGTAAGGCATGAATTGTAAGAAGGAACTTTAATATTGGAAAATAATTCTTAAAAATTAGATATTTGCAAAAATGGAAAGGCATATTTGAAAATGTAGTAGATGTGCCATTACTGAAATGCCTCATACAATGGTAGGATGACCATTTGCTACAGCCCAGACCTAATTCAGGTTAGTCCAGTAGTTCAGGTTCATGAATGGAATAAAATTAGACACACATAGACCAATTAAAAAATTCTAACTAAGAAATGGGTGTTTCCTTAGTCACAGCATGAAAAAGATATTCCGCAAGGACACAGTACTGTTTTAGTTAAATGTGATTTTTTTATCCATATAGAAACATATCTGATCAATAAAATGGAGTATTATCATTTTCATGGTATTAGGATATCCACCAAGTCAGAAGGGTGCCGAATCCTTGTGGTCTGACCTCCTTTGTGGCCCTGTGAAATCAGAAATCTGTCCTCATGGCTTGTACCTTGGTCTTCTAGGCTAATTGAGTCTGAATGTTGGTTTCAACACTTTTTAAGGAAAAACTAGCATTGCCTATGTGGAACAGGGTCTGAGGAAGGGGTAGCTCATTCCATATAGCAGGATCCTAGGAACTATTGTTCCTACTACAACACTTGTCATTTGGGGAGAAGGAATTTTTGTTCGTAAATTGTTCAAATGGCTTCCAAGGTCCCTTCAATCTTGAAATTCTATGATTCTATAAATAGAGAAATCTTCATATATTCTTATGTAGAAATAAGAAAAAGAACAATAGACATAACGGACAAGAAGGTATCTTAGTGATATCTAATCCAACCTTCTCTACCACATAGGTGAAACTGAGGTTCAGAATTTACACAATTTATCTAATATCTACTAGCGGTAAATATCAGTGTTGATATTCAAATTCAGGTCCTTTCACAGCAAAGCCAGTGTACAAATCCATCCCATTGTACCACCCTCACTTTAACTTATCATCCTCAGATCAGGATGTACATGAATAGTTATCACCCCAAATTTATTAACCAAATGAATGGATCCATTATTCACCTATATAATTACTGTTTGTTTTGATGGAAATGGAGGAGATGTGAAAATCAGTGAAACATAAAATCTTATTTACTTCTTCTTATTCTTCTGCCAGTTAATTTATATATGAAGTTAATGCACTCTCCCCTCCCACTGATTTTTGTTTTCTTTCTAACCTTCAACCAAGACTATATTAATTTTTTAATTTAATTTATTTTTTTAAAATAAATTTTTATTTGCGAGATAATTGGATCTGATTTGGGAATTTTGCACTTTTCTTCAAACCCAAACTCAATTAGATTTTAGACTACCTAGGATTTAGATCCAGATGCCTAAGATGGACCTAAACTAACATCCCCCTTCCCCTGATAAGAACACAGTTACATAACAAACTTAAGGAAGTAATAACATTTAAATATGAGTGATTCAGTACATCAGTTTATACGTTTGGATTATCTATGTTACTATCTTCCTACCTGAACAAGATTGTTTAAGAATTGATTGCCTTTCTGAGAATGTGATTGGTGTTTCTTGCAGGGAAGGGTTACTACTGTACCATCACATAAGAAAAATAATTAAACTTAATGACTGATTAAGTAAGCTTTTTCTTTAAAAAAAAAAAAGGTGTGCCATGGGAAAAAAGGGTCTTCGAGGTAAAAGCAGCATGAGATGGGGCAAGTCCAACCCCATCATTCTGCAGATGGTAAGAAACAGATCTTTGTGAGTAATTTCACCATGGAAATTGTTTAAAATCATTACTGTGAATACACAATTAAGAATTATGTGTTTTAAATGTCTAATAATCTTTTACAAAACACTCCAAATTAAATTAGAAGTTTTTCCTTTGAGGAAATGGAATTAAATTAATGCAGGTGGGTGAAGTGAACCTAATTTAAGGGGCCATTACAGTTGAAATACTTCAAATAATTTTTCACTCATTGCTTATCCTTTTCATAAGGTTGATTTATGAAGAAATATGCAGGTCTAGAGTAGCCCAGTAAAGCCCTTTTATAAGATTATTTCAAACGTGAGTAGTTATTGACCATATGTATTTTGTCTAGGCTCTTACCCCTGGGAACTGTTAACATAATTCATTTACAATTCAGTTAGCAAAGAAAAAGTGTTAAATTGAATTTTGCTACGAAACAATAAATCAAACCAACCTGAAATATATCATGCCTTAGATAATGAACAAACAATGATCAAATTATATTGCCAAACTACTTAGTTCACATATCCCAAGACATTTAAAATATTATTTCTAAACAGCCATTAAATAAGTTCCAAGATGAAATGTGTTTATATAAGCACAAATGAAATGACTTCAAGATCACATATTTTAGCCACATTATATGCTATAAATTGGTATGATTATGATGAAGAGTTATAAACAGAAGGCACTTTCAATAAGCTATGTCTCTATGAAAAAGTTTATTTGTGTCTAGATAAATAAAGAAAGAATAAGAATCATTTTTTATGATATCATAGAACCATAGCTTATTAAAGCTGGAAGGGAACTTAGAGATCATCAAGAGCAATTCTTTCATCTTACACATGAAGAAATTAAAGTGGAGAAGAAAATGACTTGTCCAAAGTCACATACATATACTAAGTATTCTGGCTTGTGATGTCAAATATCAGTCTAATCAAAATTTTAAGTTGTTACAATCCAAAATTCTTGAAAAGTCCAATAATTTATACCCATCGCTTGCTCTTTTAATTTTTATTTTTAAAGTGGAATGTAGCAATTATATAGTCTAATTCTTTCATTTTACAGAAGAGGTACTTGAGGCTCTGAGGTCAATTGTCCAAGATCATATCATAAATTACTTGAGAGATCATTAAGTCCTCCATCACTAGAAAACATGATGTTTGTGTTCAAAGCACCAAAGAAGCATCTACCCTGGCCAGCACAGAAAGAAAAACAATCCCAGGCAAAAAAGTCCAAACTATGTTCTACTGGTTACTTCTACTAGAGTGCCATGCTAATGTAAGGTTTCCAATTTGGAAGGTTTGTAACTAAAAGGAATGAGTATGTATGCTTACTAAGCCATTATCAATGATATTCAAAAGGCCATAGATGAGACAAGATATCACAGTACTGTCGATGGATAAATTTAGCCCCTATCTTAAAGGAAAAAAAAAAAAGGAAGTGAACTGTGTGCAAAAAAAGTCAACCATCCTTATCATGTCATAAGGGCATGACATCATGGGAAAATTTAAGACATATATTAAAGTAATATACTTTTTTAATATCTAGAAAAGCACATTGTAGTAACTAAAAGTCACCATAGCTTCATCAAGAATGAATCATACCAGAGTAGCATCATTTCCTTCCTTTGACAGTATTATGAGACCATAAGATCAGGAGAATTTTGTAAAAATAATTTATCTGGATTCCTATAAAACATTTAACAAATTTCTTCATGTTGTCCTAGTGAAAAAGATAAAAACATATGAACTGTGATAATCTGATTAGGATTCAGACCTGTTTGAATGACTGGATTAAAAAAACAAATAAGTAATGACTTGACACATTGGAAGACAGTCTCTAGTGGAACTACTAGGCATTTATCCTTTCCTGATTCCATTAGATAATTTTATCAGTAACTTAGGTGGAAGCATAAATAGTACATTTAACAAATTTGTAGATGTATAAAGCTTGGAGATATAACTAACATAGATGGCAAATTTAGGATTCAATACTATCTGAAAAGATTAGAAAGAAGGGTTGACCCTAACGCAATGAAATTTGAAAAAGATACAGAGAGCTTGCAGCCTCAAGCATGTTCCTGACTTTCAAAGTCTTTCTCTCCCTTCAGAGAGCTTTCTCTGAAGAGAGCCTGCAATGATGTGTATTCTTTATCGAAGAAAGAATCCAAGAATCTCTTCCAACCTCTTAACACCTCAGTCAGGGCCTAGAATATTGGATGATCATTCTTCCCACCAATGAGGATGATAGTCTTATGTAAATACCCAAGCCTGAACCCAAGGTTACAAATAAAAAAACAAAATTCTATACTTATGTCATGGTGGTGGTTTGTAAAGAAGATGGCTTCACAAATACAAGGTATAGTAAGTGTACCTATGCAAAAGTTCCCTTGAAAAAAATCTGAGCATTTTAGTGAATTATAAATCCAATATGTATAAAAGATATGACTTAGCAATGACAAAAAAGTATTAAGTTGGGTTTTTTTTTGTTTTTGTTTTGTTTTTTTGACTAAAGAAGCATACTATCTAAAACACAGGAAGTAATAATCATGTTGTACTTTGTCCTGCCCAGATCATATCTAGATTATTGCCTCAACATATAAAATTTTGGGATAAATATTTAGGAAATAAAGCCCTTACAGAAGAAAACAAATGGCAGAATTATAAAGGGGTAATAGTAAAGTAGAGATGACACTAAAAATTTAAGTGACTTTAGTTATTTCTATTATTACAGACAATGTTGCATCCCCTCTCTGGAAACATAGTTCAAATGGCACTAAAGGGTACTGTCTCTATGAAGACATAACCTCAAGTCCACTCTTGGGTCTCTCTGTACCCAGAGTCAGTAAATCTGTAAACATATGCCCTACAGAAATCCCATCTCTGGCTTTTTCCTGCCTCAGAACCACAAGTTCTGGACCTGGAAGTGCTATAATTAATTATCTGAACAGGACAAAGACTTAAAGGATGCCCCTAAAAACTGTGGTCCCTAGAACGAACTATGGATACCTTGTATAGCATGCATAGCATGGCTGACCATAGCTATAGTGCAAAAATCTTGTCAAGGAATAGCTCAGCTGCTTATCAGCAGAGTGAATCTACTAGAAGAAGGCAAAAACCCTTTTCTAGATTTTTGAGAAATTGCCTCAAGTCTTTCAAGGACTCTGCTCCAGGAAATATGGGACATGGAAGGTCAATTACATCATTTACGATATCACTGCATTAGGGGCCTTGCAGTGAGGAACTTTTTTCTCAATAGAGATCAGCAAGTTAGAGGGTTTCCTGAGTCACTGAGAAGTTAAGTGAATTGTCCAAGGTCAAATAGGTCCAAGTCAGTATTATCAGCTAGGTCTTTATGAATCTAGGCTTACTTTCTATCCAATTAACTGTGCTGCTTCTCTCTGTACTCACATAGAAGTCATTTATCTCCATTAATTTAAAGTCATTTGTGTTTTGAATATTCTTAAGTCTTTATACTTATCTGAAGTTTCATTATCTTTCAAAACTCATTGTTTCTGCAAGATGAAATCAACACTGAAACTTACACTTCCTCAGTGCCCTGAGGGGTATCTGAGATCCCTCCATCCTTCATTTTGAACACTGTGGAGGTTGGACATTTGGGAACTCCTTCCAGATCCTCTCTTTGCAGTGGACAACCAGGGACTTCACCTCATCATGTCCCACGAGTCAGACCTCCTGTATTTCATTATTTATAGAAACACATGATTCTTCTAGATGACTTGAACTCTGAAACTCATACTTCCTCAGATCATATCCCATCCCAGCTATAGGATTTCATAATTCCTCCATGCTGGGTAACTGCCCCCCCCCTTCCTTTTTTCATCTTCTTTAAATATAGTGTCTTCCCCCATTGGATTATGAGCTGGTTGGGGGCAGGTACTCTTTTTTTTTTTCATTCCAAGCACTTAACACAGTGTCTAGTACTTAATACCTGTTTAATAAATATGTATTAACTGACTGGCTAACAGAGAAAAGATGGTGGCCTACACTCAGGGGAGTGTCAAATCCTGAAATTTCCAGGTCATTTAGAGTAAATCAAGGAGGCAGAGAAGGTTCCCAAAATATAACAGGAACTGTTTTCTCAGATGGAAGCTTCTGAAATAAGGACAACAGTGACATAAGCCCAAATTTGATAAGTAATGAAACAATTTTGTGTTTTTGCTCTTGCTAGATTGAAGCATATATATGCTTTAATAGAAATTTTAATAAAAATTTAAAATTGTATAATATATAAATATCTTCAAAACTTTTTTATCAGGAGTATTGTCATTTATATAAAAATCTACATTATGAATAGATTGGACTGATTTCACATATTAGATAAAATAAATGAACTATAAGTTTTTAAAAAATCTAAGCCAGTGGTATTTTGATAAAAAGTATTTTTAAAGAAGATTTTCAAAAATCATTCCAATTGAATTTTAGAGTAGCAATTTCTGTTGGTTTATTTTTTTTAAAGGAATAAACAACCTATGGGCACTTTCAACAGTGGAAGGATCCTCCCCACCCCAGCCCCAAAGAAGTCCATAATCATTTCATAGGTGCCTCTATATTACAACATGCTTATTTGTTTTATTTAAAGGGCAATTGGATACTGGAAATGATGAAACTTGGGAAAAGCACAGGAAAAATAGGATCTTGCCAAAGAACTGAGTTTAGAATTAAAGAGAAAGGGAAAATTATAATGATCAATGAGACTAGAGGTTAATGATTAATAAAAATTAAATTCAAAATACTAATTATATGCAGATAACACCACAGCCAGGACAACTGAGGATAACCATAGATGTTGAGCCAGAAAGTCATTGTTTCCTTATTTGGTCCCTGCCCAAGGACAGAATTAGGAACAGAGTTGCAGTGTTAAATAAATAGGAACAAATAAGCTTATTGGTCTAGAATAGAGGAGTAACAGGTTTGGAAAGCCAGACAGCTCCTAATTATTGATTTTGTGTGTGTGCGTGTGTGTGTGTGAGAGAGAGAGAGACAGAGACAGAGACAGAGACAGAGACAGAGAGACACAGACACAGACACAGACACAGAGCAAGAACTGGAGGTTTTCCAAAAAAAATGTAGAGAGCTAATACGATATTCTATATGTAAATAGAAAAAAAAATCTTTATTAAATAAGGGCAGTATCAATGGGTTCTTTTTTCCTCCCCTTACGTCTCCTGATTCTCCAATAGCTTAACTTTCCTCAGTTTCCAAGTCATTGAGGACCACTTGTTGAACTATTTGACTGAGTCCTTGGAAAAAAATGCCAGTTCACGGACTCTTTTACTATTTGTTTAAAGGGGAGGAAAACTAGAATTGACTTTTAATTATGTTACTTACAAGAAAATAGCATTCATTAGATGAGGGTCTCATAATTCTCAGAGTTTGTTTTTGGAAACTACTTGTTTTTATGTAGATAGCTTAAAATATATCATTTAATTTCAAACCAGTGTGGTTTCAAAATGACTATTAGGGATTACAGCTGCTAAATGCTTGTTACAGAAACCAAAATGGGACTGCTTCTAAATATTGCTTGCTAAAATATACTTTAAAAATAAAAACCTCCTCTATTTTATTTTATATGCTTAAACACTCAGTATAGATTCTGAAAGTTTAGCATGCAATACACACCCATTATCTCTATGGCCTTCTATCTAGAGTTAGCCTCTGAGTCTTAAACACATATGGGAGACAATGTCTTTTGCATGTTGTGATCTGAGAAGCAGTAGGACAAGTTACTACATAAACTCTTCCTTACTTGGTTCCTGGGACCTGAAAATCTATCACTGGAAAGTAATGCATTTGAACAAAACAATTTTCCCTTATTAAAATAAAAATTAAAGGGAGTCATCATAAAATCATGGTATAACAGATAGAGAGGTTGGATGCACTTCAGAAGTCCTACAGTCCTACTCTCTTTTTACAGATCAGGGAACTGAGGTACAGATTGGTTACATGCTTTGCTTAAGGTCACACAATTAACAACTAGAACAACCAAGTTTCAAAACTAGGTCTTCTGACTCCTTTCTTTATCATACTGACTGTTAACATAATTGACATTTCAAATGTTTCTTAAGATCTACCTAAATTAATTTATCAGATCTTTTTCAAATGAAAGTTTATTGAAATGAAGGTTTGATGGGGAAAATCATTCCATCTTCAGATATTTGATTTGTAAGCAGGGGTGGAAGAACTGAAAAGGAAATACTGATAAGTAAATGTAGTACATAATTTTACCCAGAGCTGGCCCTGCCTCAAAAGTTTCTATGTGTTTCAGAAAGAATGATAGATCTGTAGATTGTGGACATCACTGAACACTGCCTTATTGTACAATCAGGGATATATTTTATCCAGTAGAGAACATATGAAAAAAATGACTTAGAGAAAACAAAAAAGAAAGATTGTCCCTAGCTAATTAAATAATATAAGTTGAATGATCTCTACCAGCACCTTTACATGAGACACTTAAAAAGATGCTTGTCAGAAAGATCAACATGTTTTCAATAGAAAGACAGCTTTCTAAGTTGCTTGTCTCATGCAGGACTGTGAATGTTCTGCAGTGACATAGTATTCTCAATGAGGGATCCCTGCAGTCACCTGAAATAGTTTCATGTATTTTTTTTAAGTCTTTCAAATGCCTCCCTGAATGGAGAAAAATTTTTGAGTGAAGGGAGAATAATTATGGGGATGACGGTCTCTGCAGAGAGGCAGTCTTTAAGTGACAGGTGAATAAGTTCCAATCTTGAACTCCTGGGGTAACTTCAAAGTATTTACAGCCTCAAGACTATCTTTGAGATTCTTTCCTCTATGAGTGAAGATCAGCTACAAATGTATTTCAAGAAACAAAAATCCTACAGTCAACCCAGAGTGCCTGCTTCCTATAACAAGAGAGTTTCTATTTCTTTCTTTAAAATGTAAGTATATGTCAAGAACACAGCAACCCTCCACTAAAGCCATTCTGGGATGCCTCAGCATGACAGAGAAATGCCCTGGTGCTCTGGAAGGCTATCCCAGGGGAGTATAAGTGCTCACAAAGTCCCCAAGCACAATTGTTATCTGAGGACCTGCCTAGTTCAGATAAGATACTACCATAAAGTTGGATACCTTCTAAACTCCTGGAAATCATCTATTAAGGTAAGGTTTCTATATCCTGGTGCAGGAAGTATGTATACCAAACATCATACAACTTTTCAAATAGCAAAGAAATATCAAGCCTAGAGTGAAGTGAATTGGATTCAAATTCTGAATCTGCTGTAAGGCTAAGTTTTTTCATCTGTAAAACGAGAGTAATACATATTCCAACTAGAATTGAGGATTTCATGAAGAAAACCTTTTATAACCTTAAAAAACTAAACAAATGTAACTATGATACTGTTATTGTTTCAGGACCACATGTCACGCAAGAATAAAGAGCTCAGAGGCATTCTGTAACTAGGATTTGCATAAATGATATCCTCTAAGGGTTTGGGGGCTTACCTGGATGATGTCTGGTGTTTAGAATAACATTGTCCGTATTTTTGGTAAAAGTGTAAACGTTAGTGAAATGGAACTCAAGAAGAAAAACACCACTAAGAGTTAATTTAAAAAGCAGGATTTAGAACAATGTTTGAACTTCACTGGGCAACTACACAATGCATTGGATCGAGTGCTGTGTCTCGTCAGGAAGACTTATCTTCATAAGTTCAAAACTGGCTTCAGATACTTACTAGCTGTGTGACTCTGGGCAAGTCACTTCACTTTGTTTGCCTCTGTTTCCTTACCTATACAATGAGCTGGAGAAGGAAATGGCGAAACCAAGAAAACCCTAAATGAGCTCGTGAAGAGTCAGACACAACTGAAAAATGACAGAATAACGAATTGGACTTGACCCTTATGCAGCTCAGGCACACGCTTAACTTACTGTTATTACTGCTTTATTATCATGCTTCCTGGCCTGCTATAAGGCAATCCTACTATTAATCATCTTCATCATCTCTCAAGTATATTCCATTCTTTCATAAAACTCACTCTTTCTCCATTGGCACAATTAGCTTCACCTGTCTTTACAGCAGTATTCTGTGAGAGGCAATGAAGCACAGCAGAAATAACACAGCCCTTATAATCAACAGGCCTCAGCTCAGATCAAATCTCATGGTTACCAACTGTGACCTTAAGGAGGTTCTTTATAACTCTCAAAAATCTCAGGTTTTTTATTTTTGCTTTTTTGTTTTGTTTTTTATGTTTCATTGACTACAAAGTTTCTGGGCAATGATCTTTGTAAATATTAGATGTTATTATTAAAATATACTTTCTTTAACATGCATATTCTAATGCTGTAAGGTCTCTGAATTAGTAATAAGATCAAAACAAATAAATCAGCCAAAAAACAAATCAACAAACAAAGGCAACCATTGGACATATAAGTATACTTAGTTAAATGAGAGTATAGATCCGTAACCATTTTAATTCAGATTTAAGCTAAGCGTGGAAAACACAAATGACATCTATATGTGACTACTTCCCAGCACAATAAACACGTACTGGCTTTAGAAACCACAGATTCCACAAGGGTTTACATAAGGGTTAGATTACACAAGGTGATTTTTAAGGGGAATTAGATAATTAGAATTTCTATTCTACTCTATTATAATAATACCAGTACTAGTTCATATTCATATGGTAATCCTTAAAGGCAAGACCATGGAGCTAGTATAATTGCTATTAAATTGTGAGATACAGTTGAAAGAACATTGGCTTTAAAGTCAGAATTTTGCTGTTGTTGTTCAGTCATAATCTGTTTGTGACCCCATTTGGGATTTTCTTAGCAAAGATACTGGAGTGGTTTATCATTTTCTTCTTCAGTTCATTTTTCATATGAAGAAACTGAGGCAAATAAAGTTAAGTGACTTGTCCAGAAACACAAAGGTAGTTAAAGTCTGAGGCCAGATTGGGAGTCAGCGAGATAAGTCTTCTTGACTTCTGGATCAGCATTATATCTACTGTGCAATCTAGCTGCCCTTAAAGTCAGAATACTTGGGGTCAAATCCTTACTATACCACTAACTGATATCTAATCATAACGCTCCCAATCAACTGGTGAAGTTGTGTTTTTTTTTTCAACTCAAATGTAAGGCTTTACATTTAATTCTTATTGTTTCATTTTCTAAAATTCTGTCCAATACTCTAATTTGTCAATATCTTTTTTAAATTCAGAATCTATGATCCAGTGTTAGCTATCCATCCTTATTTTATGTCATCCGAAATTTTGATAAGCGCATCAATTATGTTTTATCCAAGTGTTTGATCAAACTATTCAAGAGCACAGATCCAATCAGAATTCCTAAGGGCATTCCATTGGAGACCACTTGCCAAGTCAAATGTCATCTCCTAATTTCATCTTTTAATTGCCTATGCATAGTAGCCAAGAACTCACTACTGAAGAAATCAACCCATTCCATATTTGGACAGCTCTAATTGCTAGAAAGTTCTTCCTTTTGTTGAAATGAAATTTGTCTTCCTGTAACTTCTACCTTGTGTTCCTAGTTTTGCTCCATGGAGCTGTATGAAAGAAGTTTGATGCCCCTTCCATCTGAGAGCCCTTCAAATATTTTAAAACAGCTACTATCCACCTATAATCTCTTCCATTCCTACCCTAAGAATTTCTCTGTCTCTGTTTCTCTTGCTAGATGTGTATGTGTAAACACACGTCTTTTTTGTGTATATATACATGCATATATTTGCATAAGTATGCAGATATACATGAATATAACAAGCATAGTCATACATATATACATAATTAATTGTGTATGTTGTAAAGCCATGCAGAAACAGCTTTCCAAAAGAATGCTGTTGTGAACAGCTTTCAAGATTATGATTACACAGTATAGTGGACACTCTATTCAATAACAAATTGGAGCAAAACATTCACAGAAAATCAAGGTATAGCATTCACAATGTTACAACTTATCACAGAAAATCAAAATACAACATTCACAACAACTTATCACTAAAATGGCCACATAGTTTTCATCACAGTGGTTACATAGCTTTGAACAAAGTAAAATCATTTAGTTAATCAATCACTTGGTAACTCAATCATTCAATCAATTTAATCATCCAATCATCCTTAAGGAGGCTTGCCTCCATAAAGGTCACAAAATACAAAAGTCAAAGTTCTCCATTCATGGGGCAGAGTAAGTTACAATATCAGTCACTATTCAGTCATCATTCATTATTCAATCATCAGAAAATACACATGCCATCCACTCCTCTGTCACAAGTAAATCACAATCTTCTCAGTCAGTACACAGTATCCAAGTAAAGTCTTCTTTCAGCTTGACTCAGAGTAGGCTCTCAGATTCCCTAGATCCCCTTCTATGGTCCCAGCTCCTACCTGGATTCATCAAATTGTCACCTTGTTTTAAAGGCAGATAGCTCCTCGGTCCTTGTCCAGTTCTCCATGCAGTTTCTATTCCATGTTGAAGCTCACAGTTTCCAGCCCACATTAAATCCTTCACAGTCTCTGTTCCCAGGAAGTCACGGCTTAACAAAGCCACAAACAGACAAAATACCTGCATCAGAGTCAGGCTTCCTCAGTCTTCTGCAGCTCCAGCTGTTCTTTGGAAATCCTCAGCAGCTCCAGCTGGCCCTCAGACTCAGCAGAAGTTTCAGCTGGTTCCCAGAATCAAAATCACTTCATCCAGGTTCTCAGAATAAAAATCATTCTCTCTAGCCTGGGCCTCTCTTTCTCAGTCTCCAGAACCTGGCTCCAAGAAGATCTGTGTGACCCAGCTGCGGCTTCTCCTCATATCTCTCTCTCTCTCTCTCTCTCTCTCTCTCTCTCTCTCTCTCT
>CM053580.1:169892838-169935953 GCA_028627135.1 Pseudochirops cupreus | reverse complement strand
AAACAAGCCTGGTGCCACAGGCTCCACGTGACCACATTCAGCCTATTAGGGAACAGAGTGTACTTTCAAATATCCAAGGGTCCTCAGAGTCACGTAGCCACTTTAGCAAAGGGCCTAGGGGCAGGGAAGATCTTCAGATTCCCATAACATCTATGAAGAATCTGTTATATTTTTATATTTATAGTGATCATGGGTGCTGTAAATATTGCATTGGCACTATATTTGATGATGAGGATGGGATCTGCAGACTAAAAGGAAAGTGTGGGTGCTGGGATAATCTTTTGTTTCCAGTTGTAGTAGCTGTGATTCTGTGGAGACATGGAACAGCCACAGAACTGCCCGCATCCTGACTTTAGTGAGATGAGAGTAAAAGCAGAGGGTTACCTGCATCAGGGCTGTGGCAGAGCTTGCTGAAGGGTGGAATGGAGCCCAATAGGAGAAGCTTGCTTAATGGAGGCTTGTTTTTCAGGAATGCCCACACCTTGTTACTATGTAATTAGGCAGTGGGTCACAAGGGTTGTGATGTTCTCTGACCCTGGTTAAGGATGAGATGAGGTTTTGCTTTGGGGCTCACTCATGGGAAGAGTTGTGTGAATTGGCCAGATGAGACTCTAGGTAGCCATTGAGCCAATTCACTTGCACATCATGGCATCACCATTTTGATGTCCTGGTCCTCTTCCAAAATGAAAGACAAACAACCACAAGCCATCAGCTAATTCTCAGAGGCATTTGGTGATAGAGATAGTGCAACAAGCTGACCCTGGCAACCTAGGGGGGCACAGTGTATAGAGCGCTGGATCTGGAATCAGAAATATCTAAAGGTCAAATCCTACCTCTGTTAATAACAAGTTGTATGAATTTATGCAAGTCACTTTACCTCTGTACCTCAGGTTCTGAATCTGCAAAATGATGAAGATGAGAGCATTTAACTTCCAGGATGATTATAATAAAATAAAATAATGTTTGTAAAGCACTTTGTAAACATTGGAGAAATATATAAATGCTAGCTATTATTAAGTATATTGTATTATTTTAAGTATATCATGTTAAATTATATTGCATTATTATCTTTCAAAATGAGTACTGATGGGGAAAAACATCACAAACGATAATATGATATTACTTGGAAGAAGTCATTGTAAATAAATATACACATTTTATTCATGAAGAAAAATATATGTTTTCAATGAATGCAAATAATTACATTGTACTATGTTGTTCTTTAAGGATCAGAACCTTTACAGACGTCCAAATTCCTTTAGAAGAACTTTGCAAATAAGATCCTAAAGTCTACCATAGTGCCAGAAAGCTTAAATAGGGATTCTTGGCCTTCTTTGTATCATAGACCCCTGTAACATTTTGGTGAAGACTATGGACCCCGTTTCAAAACAATTTTTAACCGCCTAAAATAAAATACATATGATTTAAAAGAAAACCAATCATATTAAAAGAAAGGTGTATTTTTTTTTCTCCATACACATTCAAAGATATCCATAGATTACTTTGGATGGTCTTAAGAATCCCTGACTTAGAGGATTAATAACTTCTATAAGTCATGGTACCATGTGTATATTGACATGGGATATCAATGATAAAACCAAGCATGAACTATGAAACTTTTCCCCACTTAAATGTAAAAATTTCAGTTAAAATATAAAAGTTTTTTTTCAGCTACAGTGTGTTTAATGTTTTCCAGTTCTTAACAATATTCTGTCTCAATAGTAACAGTTACTTAATTAACCTTTCTCTAAATTTTTCAAGTCATCAGGAAAATAGATGTATCATAAAAGGCAGAGAAAAAGAAAACAAGCCAGTTATGGAGGGAAAAGGGGATGCAGTTTCACTGTATGCTGCATTAACTGCTCCACTGGAGCAAAGTAATTAATTTTCCTTCATTGCACTATAATCAGCAAGCCTGATCTGAGGGGTGGGGAGCTGGGGAGAGAAGAAAAGAAAGGCAATGGTTCTGTAAGAGCTCAAAGCCTTCATACCACTGAATCAATAAGATGCAGTAACTAACTATAGAAAGTCCAGTAGTTTATGGATATGTTGGGGTTACTACTTTTGTCTCTCATTTTACACCTTTTCTTTTAGGACTAGTTAACTGTATCAGTTAAACACCAGGGACATGTTCATATTCAGTAACTATAGTAAAATTTAATTTGTTCCATATAAAAGACTAAGGTAGCACAATAGTGCCTCAGTGAGCAATACTACTTGAACCAAGAAGAGGAGGACAGGTTGCATTTTTATTTTTTAAATCAATTTATTTTAAAAAAATAACTGAGATTTTTGTGCTAGAAATGCATTTAGGCCAATTTTATTTCAGCGGTTTAGATACATACTTTCCCATTTAATTATAAACCAAACTATTGTGAAGCAGCACCCTTCTCCAGAACAACTGAGGATGTAAAACTCAAAGGAACTGTTGAGTAGTTCTTTTAAAAAGTTGTCTACTATGATTAATGGTGAGCATTTAGCCAACCTTTAAAATGGAAAAAGCACAGATTACTGGAACCAGAGTTTGTGTCCTCACTCAGTTTACTTAGGCTGTTACATAATGTACTTCCTTTCAACATTTTAAAGCTTTCTTTTATTCATTTCACTCAATTTGAAAACAGGAATATGTGGACATCATGCTATCTCTTTCACTAGCTCTCAATCAGTCTAGGCAATAAGCAAGTTCTTTGACATGGGGAACATGAAAACAAGAAATAAATTGGTAAGTCTCTGTCTATACACAAATCAAGCATGACCAAGCAGATGGTGCTGTTGGCCTACACCCATATTTTCCCAATTTGATATTTAGAGTTTACATGGCCCAAAGAACAAGATAATGAACTACCTAGGAGATTGAAGTGTGCCCTGTAGGCATGGTGACACAAGTTCATTGAACTGACAAACAAATCAATCAACTAATCAATCTTGTTAACTGCCTACTATGTGTCAAGAAACATTCTAGGTATTGGGTATTCACAGACAAAAATGAAATAGACCTTGCTCTCAAGGAACTTACATTCAATCAGGGGATACAACATATGGATATATAAATATAAACCATAGATAAATAGATAGATAGATAGATAGATAGATAGATAGATATAATCAATATAATGTAATTAGGTGTGAGAAAGGACATTGGAAAGCTAAGGGGTGGGGTAAATAATTATTTTTCTTTTTTTCTTCTCACTGCCCAGAATGACCACACCATTAGTAGGAAGGGAGATAATTCTTCTGGCTAACAGCAAAGAGACACATTGAGAAGAGGTAACTTCAGAGAATGTCACTTCTGATAGGGGAGGGGAAGAAAGGGAATAAGCATTTACATATACTCACTGTGATAAGTACTTTTAACTTTGAAAGGTAAGTGTTGTTATTTTGCCCATTTTACAGTTGAGGAAACTGAGGCAAATATCAGTTAGGAGACCTGTAATCAAATCTGTGTTCAAATACTTAATAGAGATGTAACCCTGTGTAAGTCCCTTAACCTCAGTCTTCCTTCTTATCTATAAAACATGGAATAACATCTACTTCCCAGGGTTGTTGTGTGGATAAAATGAGATATTCGTAAAATACTCTACAAATCTTGCAATGTGTGGACATCCTAGTTTTTCATGTTCCACCTTTCCAGGTACTATCAGAAATTCTCTGTATGAACTCTTAACTCCAACCAGATTCGTCACTAGACAAAGCACATTCTTTCCTTTAACCTTTGAGCACCTTTTCCCCCTGCCTGGAATGCCTTTCTGTTCTTGACAACTTACATAAGTCTCCCCCTAATTATCTACTGAATGAATGAAGAAGAGGAAAAGGAAGCAAAAGAATAAACCCCATGAGGACAAGAGCACATCCTGCTTCTCTTGTAGCATGTAGAACTACAGTTACTATATGTTCAACAAAATTTGTTGAATGAATTGATACATTATTCCCATTAGACTGTGAGCTTCTTGAGGGCAGGAACTGTTTTTATCTTTCCTTGTTCCCTAAGCACTTAGCAGTGCCTGGCTCACAGTAGGTGCTTAGTAAATGTTTATCAACAAAACTTGAGTAATTAATTGTCTACTTCTCTAATCAGGCCTATCTTACTATTTGACCAAAATAAGATGCTCATTCCTGTTGCTTTTTTTTTTTTCTTCACTGATATCTTTCCTCTTCCATTTTGGGATTCAGCATCATCTATGTTCTACCTAGAAAAATCACGTTCATCATTCAAGTCTATGCCTAAGTTCCACCTTTCTATTAAACCTTCAGCTGCTCTTGAGATACAATGTGTTCAGGTAAAAAAGATGTGGGATCCCAAGTATTAATTCATTCTCTCTATATTTCATTTTGCTCCTAATTCAGGTACATGTAACCTTATATTTATGATTTTTCTCATTGTCACCCATAGGAAAATGTAATATTGTGATGGAACACTACGTCTACCTCTGCACATTTGCACAGGCTTTCTCTGATTCCTGATATACTCTCCTTCCTCACCTAAGTATCTCAGAATCAAGAGACTCCCTCCAATTTCAGCCCAAGTGGCACAATTTACAAGTTGATTCTGATGCTGCTTAGCTTCACACCTTACTCCAATAAAATTGATTTGCATTTATTTTGTGTATATCTTATATTAGGACAGCTAGGTGGCACAGTGTATAGAGTGTATATACTGGAGTCAGAAAAATTCATCTTCCTGAGCTCAAATCCCACCTCAGATAACTGAGTGACCCTGGGCAAGTCACTTAACCCTATTTACCTCAGTTTCCTCATCTGTAGGAGGAGAAGGAAATGTCAAACCACCCCAGTATCTTTTTCATGAAGAGTCAGACATGATTGAACAACAACAACATATCTTATATGGTGATTCTTTTCCCAATAGAATGTAAGCTCCTTCAGAGCAAGTCTATCCCCTCCTTGTCTTCTATTCTCATAAATTAGCATATTGCCTGGAACTTGGTAAGTGCTTAATAAAAGCTTAATGAATTTAATAAAATTATATTCAACTGTTAGATTTACACAGTAGTTGGAACATCTGTATTACAGGTTAAACAAACATCTGCACTCAGATAAATTGAGGTGAATAGGCCATTTTTCACTGTTAAAGCAATATATTATCCTAACTGATTCAGCCTGAGCTAGTTCATTTGTATTTGTACACAGTCGTGACACAAACCTCTGAAGTCAAGTGAGTGCTGGTGATATGCAAATTGTTAAATTTTGTCTTCCGCTTTGGGAAAGCTCAAGCCTTCTGAAGAGATACTTTTGAATCTGCTGAATTTCAGGTTTATTACTAGCTCATTTGCTCAGGTCCAATGTCAGCGCTCCCTAAGAAAGAAACTCAGGCTGGCCCACACAGTGTAACTTAAATGGACTTTATTACCTCCCTAAACAGTAGCCCCTATGCAGGAGAAGGTAAAATATAGAACTAAGAGGCAGTCAATGATGTGAAGTTAGAAGCTAGGTGGTACATCAGTCTGAAATGCAAAGTACTTCATCAGAAAAAAGCAAGAAAGATAGAAGATAGGCATTTAAGTTTCCATTATGATTTCATACCAGTTTCCAAAACACACTCTGGTTTATAAATTTTAAGGAGGGAAAAGGGAGAAGTATCCCAAAGCCTAAAGTATTACCTGATTTGGGTGGTCATAAGGAAGATTCATATGGTAGGATGGTAATATTTTTTAGGGCCATGCCATGCAGGGCTAGCTTAGATTTTCCTAAGATCCTCCTACCCCAGCAGATTAAGCTCTTTTATTTCCTAGTCATTTTTGCTTATCTATTTTTCTTTGCAACCTGAGAGGGGTCAATTTAAGGGACAAGGGTCACATCTAGGAATAATTATAATATAAAATTAAAAGGCATAAGAATTTTTTTTAATATAAATGTACCTGCTTTTTTATTTTACCTACAATTTTATTTATGAGAGACCCTGATTATCTTAAGGGGTAAGAAACAATGAAGTAATTATGGGAGAAAAATAAAAATTGACAGGTGATTAGATGAGAAAAAAAGACATTGCTGGCTATTTCTGCTTCCTAACATAGCAGATCACAAAATAGATATATGACTCAATCAAAAAACAAAAGCCTGGTTTGTAGGAGAATATGACTTGCTATGTGCATATCACCTTCGATTTCATCAAACATCAATCTAACTCAAGAGTAATAAACACATTTCTCCTTATATCTAACAATGATGAAGGTTGTATTCACACATCTTCTCTCACAACCACCCCTTCCTTACTATTTCCACTTCTAGTACCCTATTTCAGGTTTTATCACTTTATTCCTGGGCCATTAGTCCAAGCATGGTCTTCATTTTATCCTGGCCACTGCTCCACATTCATCACCCTCATGGCACTATTTTGACAATATCATGTCACTGCTCAAACATTTTATAATAAATTCATCCAACAAAAAGTGCCCACTATGCTCAGTTTTTACAAGATCCTGGGAGAGACAAGATTAAACAGGAATGGGTTTCTGATCTCCGTGATTTTCTAATCTAATTGAATTAAAAGAATGCTGCTTTGGAGTCAGGGGATCTGGGCACATCATTTACTTTTGTGGGACTTGGCTTCCTCAACTATAAAATGTGGGATTAGAATGTTTGACCAATAAAGTCCTTTCTAGTACCAAATCTGTGATTCTATTATGACAATACTGACAAACAGAAACTTTAAAAATCATTTTTGTGATTTCACTGTTATAAGAAACTCCAAGTGAGTCAATTCCCTCTATCAAGGCAGATTGAAACCTGCTCTGCATTTTATTGTCTTAGCTGCCTAAGACCCTACATCACTAAGTAATTTGCCCAGGTTCATACAAACAAAATTTTTTAGAGGGGGGACCACCTTTTCATTTATTGCAGATTTACTGTCTATCGTATAAACAGATTATTATATAAGTACCTTAAAAGTAGTACAGTTAAATACACTGAGAATTGATGAGGATCTTATGGATCCCCTTTATTGCTCCCCACCTGCTTTTCAATTATAATCCAAATGCCTCAGAATTCAAGGCCTGCTCAAATCTACTTGGATTTCCAACCTTATTTTCTACTATTTCTCTAGAAATATCCTTGGTTCTTATTTAACCAATATGGATTTCTTAAGTATGTCTTTGTTTTCTTACCTACACATGGTCGCTCATACCATTTCATTTTTTTCCTATCATTTTCAATATTATTAATGTATGTTTTTACAGAACATGTATTTACAAAAAATTCCTATTTAGTGAGAGGTGTCTTGTAACAAAGTAAAACAGAGAAGTAAAGATAATGACATAGTGATCTCATCTGAAAGTGAATACATCATTTAATATCTGTAGCACTACCTCTTGCCCTCTGACCTCCACCTCATTAAAAAGAAAAGAAAAAATCTTACATTAAATTTGCATAGCCAAGCAAAGTCAAATCGTCCAGTATCTGAACACACACACACACAAACACACACACGCATCTATGTCTCATTCTTCATCCAAAACCTGTTTCTTTGTAATTGTCAGCATGTTTTATCGCTGGTCCTCTAGAATTATGAATGGTCATTATATTGATCATGGTTTTTACAACTGTTTTTATGTTGTTGTCATTGAATAAATTGTTCTCCAGCTTCTTCTCATTTCATTCTGTACCAGAGGATGTGATCGATTTTATAATGTTGACGTTATAGTATACATCATTTCTCAGTCACAGAATATTCTCCCTCTCCCTCTCCACCTGCTGAAACCCTCCTCATCCTAAAAAACCTCAGCTGAAATGTGAAGTCTTGTCTAATTATTTGACTTATAAGTAAACTCTCTCTTTCCTGAATTCTTACATTTATTTATTTTATTCTTAAGAGATAGGTTGCATATTGATTCATATTATAGGCAGAATATCACATGTTTTGGCCCTCCCTACCAGACCATAACATCTTTGAGTTCAGAATCATATCTAATTTATTATCCATTAGAAGCTGGTACAATGCCTTGTATATATTAGTAATTCACTAAAAATTTTCTGAATGAATAAATGCATTGCCAAAGAGGCATATGGATTAATATTCAACACATTAGAATTTTAGAACTGAAAGGAATCTTGCTAAGGGACATGGCAACAATTTCAATGCCTTTATTTTTAAAAAGAAGAAAATGAAACCTTGTATTGTTAAGTAACTCTCTTGGGGTCAAAGGCAGATCAAGGGTTAAACACTAGCTTTCTATATGCTTATTTATAATTTTTTTTTTTACACTGTGCTGCCTCCTACTAAATTCTTTACTCTTTAGAGTTATATAGACATAGCCACAGTCAGGTTTTAGCTCTGAAACAAATACTAATTGTGAATGCTTAGCTTTCAGTTTAGGCTTAGTTGGAAGTAATGTTCAAGTGTTACTCATATTTGAATATGATATTGAATATCATTGAATTGCATTGAATTGAATATGATGAAACTCACCTGAATAATCCTACTGCCTCTGCAACAGAGTTAATTAAAATGCATATATGGCTAGGCAGATGCTTAGGGAACTATTCAACTTTCTTGGGCAAAAAACCCACTCTTTTTCTTGGCCAAATAACCTGTAAACATGAGACTGAGTGAGAGAATATGGCTTTATCAGTGTAGCTCATCACCAACAGCTAGATCAGTAGTGTCATCATTGTATGCATATGACAACAAGCTATTCAATTAGAATATATCACAGTGTCCCCTGCAATGCCATTGCTTGACATTACTTCATTAGCATTTGTGGTACCAGCTATATAACTACTACTCATATTAATCTTCTTGAATTCGTGTAGTAAGCCTTCTGTCAGTCTGAGTTTACAAATTAATGATAATAAATGTCAGGCATCATAAACAATCATTTTTCAGATCCTTATCTATTTTTAAATAGAAAATTCCCAAAGATAGTTTCTTTAATAATATGATCACTATCAGTTACCTTGGACCATCTATTTTAACGGCAGGAGGAACAATATTATCAATTGCACTTAAATTTGAAACAATAATTAAAAATAATTTGTATTTGACCTCAGGGGTCAAAATAATGTATCACTATGAAGCACAGCCAACTTCAGAGATGAAAATATTCGTGTTTGCTTCAGTAGATACATATGTGAGGATTAATTCTGGCACTTGTCAAATGATGATAAATTACTACCAGACTCTTACTTGTCATTACACTGAAGTGATTATGTGTTAAACTGCACCAAACGAGAAAGGTGATGAACACCCTACAAAGCAAAGAATTAAAAACCACAACAGTGATGGAAGTCCAAAGTCCAGTAGTTATTTATGTACCTTTTTGTTGTCAAATATACTTTTTAAATGAATGCCATTTTAACTATTCTCTATCCCTTTGATCTTTAATTCTCATTATTATACTAAATAGAGCTACAAATACTCAGATTTTGAAAGGTGCATGAAGTATCACATACATTTAAAGAAAAATACTTTCTATAATAACCCCATTATGTAGCCATCCAAGCTATCTCCAAAGAATTTACTTAGGGGTATCTTAAAGTGCTAGGATGTCAGTCACCAAAATCTGTCCTCCTGCAGTTTCTAAACCTTTTATTCTTAATTCTGCACTTTGAGATCTTTTCCCCCATGATAGTCTTGAAGATAACTTGCATATCTCCTCAGATATTCCCTTCTTCAGCTTAGATATCATCAGTTCCATCAACTGACTCTTCTGTGCCATATGGCATAGTCTCAAGCCCCACAGTACTCAATCTACTCTCCTCTAGAGACTCTTAAGCTTACATAAGAAAATGACACGTATCACAGTCTTACCAAGAGGTCCCTAAAACAATCATAGTTAGGTACAGGGATTCTATCAATTCCCATATTTTGAAAAGTATACCTATTTTAAGTCAATCTAAATTTGAATTAGCTGTTTGGGAGGAAGTCATGTCACAATGTTGACTCATGCTGAATTTTCAGTCCACTAAAGTCTCTGTATATTTTTCCCCACACACAAATTGTTGTCTAGTCATATTTCATTCATTTATTACATGAAAAGCTAATTTCTTGAATCTAAATGAAGTACTTAATACCGATATGAAATTCCATGTTATTAGATGCAGCCTACTGTTCTAGACTATAAAGATATAGTAGAGGGTTAAATGTGTCATTTGAATTGCTAGTTATTTCTCCCAGCTTTGTATCTTCTTCTGATTAAACACCCATGAATGACATTTAACCAATTCTATGATTAAATGTTAAAGTAATCTGATCCTAAGACACATCTGGTTGTCAATACCTTGAGTTCACCTAAATCTATTTTCATCCCCTCCAAATTTTTCCATGTCACCTATAAGAATAATATTTGATTTGTATTACCTTTTCTATTCTCCACATCTTTTTTTTTTAAATCGCTGATGTTTCGGCAATCTCAGTCACCAATTTATTTAGTTCCTTGGTATGGGGTTTCATGGGGCCAGGTAACTTTAAATCCTTACTCTAACCTCTATATCTGAACAATTTAGAAGTCTCGCAATTTTACCTCTGGAACATCGATCACAACCATTCCCTTCTCTCCTTTCACTTACATTCTTTTTGTAATACGCTCCTTATTTTTTTTCCAAAATTTTATTTTAGACTCAAACGCAAGAACACAGAGTAGAGAAAAGAAACAAAAACATGTCATAAATTTAAACATTGGAACTTAAATACAAAGTTAGAAAGAGAAAAAAAAAACATGCCACATGCATAGCAGAATATAAGAGATTCAAAACATGTAACAATAAATTTTCATTTCAAGAAAGCCTATATAATAAATAATACTCATGTATTGAGAATTGTCCATTTTTTTCCTTGTTTCCTTGTGAGTTTTCTTTTGTTCTCTGTTGTGCACTTTTTTACTTTGTTCTTTTCTCCCTTAACCCCTGAAGATCACAATAAAGTTTAGATATGTTTCTCTCTGTCTCTCTCCCTCTCAGACACTACAAAGTTTAGATATGTTTCTCTATAGCTATAGATATATACATACGTGTATACATATATAGACATATACTTTCCTAAACCTATTCTACTCTACATACTTTTTATGTATGTGCATACTTCTTGTTTCCTATGCCTTCTGCCTCCTCTACCCACTACCTTGTCATTCTATGACTTGCCTACCCCCCTCAAAGATCCCCTCTGCTATCTTCCCATTCCTATAAATCTAAATACCATTCTATACCCCTATTTTACCTATTCCCTCACGCTTACCTCTAAAGATCCCTCCCTTGTCTTTCCCCACCCATGACCCTACCATTTTATTTCTTCTGAATTTAGAAGACTTTTATACTTTTCTAAATATATATGTATTGCTCCCTCTTAAATCCAATGAAAGGAGGTTACCAGATCTACTAGCCCTCCTCCCCCATCTAATTAATCTGTATCAATTATTCCTCTTACACATCTTTAAAAGCTGTCTTAAGTGGATGTACTTTTTAAAATTCATATAATACTCAGGCTTACCCCAATATTTCCTATGAGCTACCTGGTTATTGATAAGAATCTTAGACACACATTTTGCATATATAAAAAGCAAACAGTCTATCCTTATAGCCCCTTATAATCAGTCTCTGTTATGTACCTTATATTTCTCTTGGTTCTTGTATGTCAAATCTTCTATTAAGTTCAGGATTGTAATATGCTCTTAATTTTTCTCTATGCCTCAATTCTCTTAGTCTCCAAACCCCTCTTTCATATAGCTTCCAAAATATTATACCTAAGCAGAGTCTGACCATATCCCTTCAATGTTCCAAATTCCAGTCAATCCCTATTATTTTTGCATTGAATAGAATGCCCTCTGCTTGGCATTTGTTACGCAACCTATCTGGAGCCTACCTTTCCAGGTCTCATTATAAATTATGTGTATTCATTTGCTATTCCATCTATGAAAACAGAATTCTTATTTAATACAAAAGACATTACATCTCCCATTTCCTTGCTTTTGCAGAATGCTTCCATATGTATCATTATTCCCTTCTTTTGTCCATTAAAATATCTTTTTTCTTTAAAAATTCAGCAAAATGCCACCTTATGTAATAGACCTCAATAGTCACGTAGTTCAATGCCTTTATTTTACCAATTAGGAAATTGAGCTGCATGGAAATAAAATTAATTGCCCAAGGTCATACATGTAATAAGTATAAATTTGAACTCAGGTCCTACAACTCCAGAGATAACAATAATTTGATAATGCTTTCTATTATATTGCCTAAAATTTTTTGACTAATAAATGCTTTCGTTATGTATCCAACACAACAATATCTCTAGCCAAATGCTCCTTTTCCTCATCATAACTGTTTCTCTTTGTTTCTTCCAAATTTTATTCTTGAGAGTTTCCTATCCCTCTTGGTGTGAATTGCACAGTAGGCTTTATTCCATGGGATTCTAGATATCCTTCCTTTGAATCTTCCTTTTTCTCAATGGTCTGCAACATGCTGAGATAACTTCTATTTCTCCTTCCATTAATCTTTACTCAAATGTTCTTCACTATGTTTCTTCCCTCTGGCTCTTGGATATTTTTATATCAGTAGATCTTCTTAATTCATAGTCTACTCCCTGTTATATCTATGCCATTGTTTTTGAATTAGGCATATACTTTTCCAGTGTCAAGTTCCCATTCTACATGAATTCCAACCTACAAAATCTCAGTTTCAAATCTGTCCTTTGCTTTACTATCTCTATTTTAATTTTCTTGTTATTCCTATTCTGTGCTTTGGTGTATAAACATTCAAAACCATGATTTTATAATGAGGGATTTCTTGGATTTTGTCTAGAGTGAATCTCTATTGCTCTTCCCCTTTCAATATAAGGTAACTTTCCAGATAGGTTTATGTAGGCAGTTTTTTCCTCTTCTTTCTATTTTAGTTTAAAACATTTTTGTTCAGAGGACTTTAAATACAAGGCATAAAAAAATCAGAGATTCAATTAGATTCAGTTCTGTTTAACAAATATTGACTAAATACCCTTTTTTAATTGAGAGGAAGCATGGTATAGTGGCCAGAGAACTGGGTTTGGAGTCAGAGAGACCTGGGTTCAAGTTCTGCCTCAGATATGCACTATTTGTGTGGTGTTGGTCAAGACATTTTACCTCAATTACCTTATCTATGAAGTAAAAAAAAAATACCTTCAAGGTCCCTGCCAACCCTAAATCTATGATTAAAAGAGAAGTCAATTAGTATTCAGTACATTGAGATTACTCATCATAAGAATATCTAAGTATTTCTGGAGCACTAATTTTTGGACAATAATTTCAGGCATGATTGTAATGACAATAAATTTTGCACGAGTTTTTATATATGCTTAAAACAGCTCCTACGAAAAATGAATAAAATTGAAAGACTAAAGAGTGATCTGTAGCTTAAATGAAGAAAAATGTTTCATTTATGAGTTTATGGTTTTTTTTAAAATTAATATTAATTTAACTATGGAAACTTTACTTTTCCAAACTAGAAAATGAACAGCCTTTAGGTTTTCAGAGTCCAGAGAAAGATTTTGGGCTGGTCATGTTATATGTGGATCACTTGGAACATGTGATTCTTTTTGGACAAATTAAGGATAATAAACAAATGGGTAACACAAGCTGCATGCTAAATATTAATGAGTCAAGAAAAGACAATAAGCATTTATTAAGTACTTACTATTTGTCAGACACTATACTGAATGCTGGAAAAGAGAGAGTTGGTTGTAATGTGTCAGGGAGGAAGGAAATATGACCCTTACCCTCAATCAATTGATACATGCTCGAAGAAGGCCCCAGATATAATCACAAGGTGTTAATGAAGTATTAAATTAACTGTAACAGACATGTCCCTGATCCATTTATGAGGAATGAACACCTTTGTGATTAAGTCAAGAAAGGAACAACAAGATTGTTTGAGCAAACAAATTAGGCGCAACTCTGGGAGCTTTAAATGGCTAATCTCAAAATGAATTTCAGCAGCAGTTGGAGACTGAGATTTAAAGGCAATGCAAGTAGGCTGCCTGTGAAGGAAAATCCTTCGGCATGGGCATAGGGAGAGAAGAGAAGGGAATTTCTCTTTCCTCCCAAACTTCAGTCATGTAGCTTTGGAAGGGGAGATACTGGATCAGCAGGAGAAACTGCATCATTGCATCCAGCAGGGGATTGAGCTACACAATCTCGACAGAGAGATGCAGAGAAACCTGAGTGGGGGAAGGGGGGTAGTGGAACATCTTTAAAAGAAAAAAAAAACAGTCCCTGGCAATCAGGAGTCATTCTATGGATAGGAAAGGCCCTGGGAACACAGACAAACAGTTTACACAACAGAGATGTTATACCCCAGCAGACCTGGGCACTCATGAGTACTCTAAAAAGAGAAGTACTCTAGGTCCTACAGTACCAAGCATTGTAAGTTGCCTTTGCCACATGTCCTTATTGCCCATGTGTTTCACTATCCTACTACTTTGAAGCCAATCTTTCCAGTGGCACAGTGTATATTCGTGAGAGTGTACACTTCAAGTTTAGGGGGCAATGTTTTGTAAAGATTGTTCTAAATAAATCCCTTTGCTAGTCACTAATATAGACTACTTGCTGATTGTAAATGAGAAGCACCCCAGTCAGGATTCAGTACCTAAAATTTTAGGAGTGCATATGCACAGGATTACCACTAGAACCTGAGAAAGCAGATGCCTTCTGATTATCTAATTCTAGAGTCTGAATCAAAGCTGGGTGAACCTAAAAATGGCACTTCATGCCGAAAGACTGGCTGTAAAGGAGAAGCAACTCAAAATACTATTCTTGCCAGCTGAGATTTCCCTTAGTTTAATTCACCTCACATGATGACTGAATCCAGTGCTAATTGTGCTAATTTATTTTTAAACCTTCCATGGTGACCTTTCACATGAATTTTTAAAATGGTGATTTTCGTGAAGACAATTTGGAACATTAACCTAGAATTTGGGGAAAACTTTAAATTATCTTAGGCTTGCAGAGCTTGCCAAATATTCTTCTGATGCAGTTCAAGCTATCCATAGAAGCTTTAATACATATCATTAAACAAAAGTACTCCACATTATGGGAATAATAATAGGATTAAATTCACCTGGCACAAAACCAAGAGCAACAATCTGAACATTGAAATAAAATATACTTATCACGAATTAGTAATGTCATATTAAGCAAACCTAAAGGCATCTAGAAAGTTGGGATTTTTTTTCCTCTTTTACATGTATTTGTATACCCAGCCTTCTCTTTCACACAAGCAGCGCTACTGATATGCAATACAAAAAAGAGATTGAGAAAGTGAGAAAATTATCCATCTACTAGTGAGTTGGCATAGGGTTCCTTAATGTAATCTCCTTTGGAAATTCTTTCTCATCTCAGGCCACCTCTATTTCTCAAGTTAATTCTGCATGAGAAAACATGGAAAGATTTTCTTCAGTCTCAGTTACTGTGATTAAATATTTCATTTTAAGTACTTTGCTTTGATGAAATATTTGAATTTAAGGATACACAACATCATGCTAAAGAACCTTACACTGTTATCCTTTATTTCTAAATTGCCATGCCAAATTATTTTCATTGCCATTCACTCATACCACACAATAACAAACACTGAAAACTAGAAGAGTCTTTAGAAATCATCCAGGACAATTCTCTTAATTTATAAGTGAGAAAAATGAGGACCAGAACAATTGTGTGATGTCTAAGGATAGGCAACTTGGGAGTAAAAGAATTCAGGGTAGAACCCTGGCTATTTGGGCAGTACACTTCCTATTGGACCTGTATAACTAGCATTTACATAGCACCTTAACATTTGCAAAGTACTTTGTGTTATCTCATTTGATCCTCTCAACAACACTGTGAGCTGTATATTTTATATATGAGGAAACTGAGACTGAGAAATGTATAATGACTTATCCAGGGTCACCCAGCTAGTGTCTGAGGCAGGACAGCCATCTTTGTGGAAGGCAGGACTCACATCTTTTTGACTGTAAATCCAGTGTTCTATCTTCTCTGGCACTCAGCTATTTCTATCTCAACTTTTTTCTTAATTATTTTCTATGAAGGGATTTTACCTTAGAGCAAACTGACTCAGATAAAGTGAAAATTATAGACTATGTGTATATCTGCATATGTGTGTATACCTATATGCCACATATACTTTTAGTTAAAGATAATGAATGCCTCACAGAGGAATAAAACAACTCCTTCAATTTATGTGAGTGATATACATGAATAATTCATTCTATTGCCTACAAAGATGAAATAACTTAGAAGACATCAATTATTTCTGAATACCATTCACTTAATGGTAATCCAAGTAGCATATTAGTGCATATTCATAATTCTTTTATAGAATAGTGGGTAAGAGCCAGTCTCAAAGCCAGGAAGACATTGGGTCTTCACCTGCCTCTAACTGGCTATGTAACCTAAAGCTTTCAGTGTTCTAGGTCAGGCTTTTTAAACTTTTTCCACTGGCAACTTCTTTTTGGTGTCAGTAGCAATTGTTAGTATGATGTGGCCTGAAGGCATTTGCAGTGCAAAGTGCACATGTTGTGTGTTCAGAACCAATGCTACAATGAAGTTGTGCAATGCAACAGGGGCAAGGGCTGCTAGAAACATCTCAGATTTGTTACATGTTTTATTTTGAATTAATTTTTGTTCATTGAGCATTCAGAAACCTTTTACTGTTGCAAATTTTTTCACGACTCCATATGGGGTGGTGATGCACAGTTTAAGAAGCACTGCCTAGGTTATTCTCTAATTCTTAGGTTCTGAACCTGGACTCTAAGGACTTTTAAACATATGCAGAGTCTAGATGAAATTGAGCTCAAATTTAGAAACCCTGAGTGTTAAAAATAACAGCTTACACATGTGTTGCTTAAAGTTATTTTCTTGCATTCATGGCATTCTCAAGAAGTTTTCCTTAGGGAGCCAAAATGGCAAAGGCAGAGACTCATCTGAGCTCTCCCAAATACCCCTCCAAATAATGTTAACATCTCAGAATGAATTCTGAAGTAGAAGAACTAACAAAAGGATGAGATCAAACAATTTTCAAGGCCAAGACAACTTAGAATGTTGGCACAAAAAAAAGGCTGATTCATTGGGGTGAGAGTGGCATGCCAGCATAGGTGTACACCCAGAAAACCAGCAGTAGTGACTGAATCAGTAACAGTAGTAACTTCCAGCTCTCAGCCCATAAGAAGTAAAAGGGTCAGACAACTGTGCAGAAGGAGATTACAAGTGTATCCTTCGCAGGCAACAGAAGACACTGTTGTATTGCCCATAAATGGTTCAAGCTTGTAGTCCCAGGGTGAAGAGAGGCACTAGGAGGAATGGGAAAACTGGACATAGTTCTAGGATAGAAAGAGTAATTGTGGTGGCTCACGAAAAGGAGCACAGTCCAAGAGAGCAATGACCACACCTCTTCTTAGGGGGAAGACCATGGAAGATCTGAAAACTTACAGACCCCAAGAACTAGCTCTGAAAACATCAGCATGGAAGATTTGAAGCTTGGGATAGTACCCTCTCTACCTCTAAATCAGAGCCCAACCTTAACATGAATATAAAAGTGAAGAAATAGGATAGAAAAATGAGCAACAGCAATAAAAAAAAGAACTGGACCATAGCAAGATAATAAGATGACAGGGGAGATTAAGACAGAAACTTAGAAGAAAACAACAATGTAAAAAGAGCTACTTAAAAAGCCTAAAAGAAAAATGTAAATTGGTCTCAGACTTTACAGGATCTCTGAAAGAAAGCCTCTTAAAAATCAAAAAAGAGACATACAAGAGGGGTGGCTTTGTTGCACAGTGAATAGAGCACCATCCCTGGAGCTTACTATCTAATACTTAATATCTGTGTGACCTTGGGCAAGTCACTTAACCCCAATTGCCTCCAAAAAAAGAAAAAAAGATACATAGAAGAAGACATGGGAAAAGAAATTAGAGTGAAGCAAGAAAATCATGGAAAAAAAGAGTCAAAAGCTTGGTAAAGAGGGCACAAAAACCACTGAAGAAAATAATACCTTAAAAATAGAATGAGTCCTATAGTAAAAGAAGAACAAAAACCAACTAAAGAGGAAAAAATATTAAAAAGCAAAATTGGACAAAAGGAAAAAGATGTACAAAAATTCCCTGAAGAGAGGTCATTGAAAAAAAGAATTGGCCAAATGCAAAAAGAGGAACAAAAATTCACTGAAGAAAATAACTTACAAGTAAAATTGGCTAGAAGGAATTGTAGAAAATAATTTCTTAAAAACTAGAATTTGGCAAATGAAAGCTAATGCCTTCATAAAAGAAACAACCAAACAAAATTAAACGTATGGGGAAAAAATAGAAGAAAATGTAAATTTTCTCATCAGGAAAACACCTGACCTGGGCAATAGATTGAGGAGAAATAACTTAAGATTATTGTATTGTCTGAAAGCCATGAGCAAAATAAGAACCTAGACATCATATTTCAAGAAATCATCAAGGAAAACTGTCTTGATATCCTACAACCAGAGAGTGAAATAGAAATCACAAGAATTTATTAATCACCTAAAAGAGATACCAAAATGAAAATTCACATGCATACTATAATCAAATTACAGAGTTCTCAGGTCAAGGAGAAAATATTGCAAGCATCCAGGGAAAAAATCAAAAATTAAAAAGCAAACAAACAAAAAACTAATTCATCTATTGTGGAGCCAAAGGCAGGATAACACAAGATTTAGCAGCTTCTACATTACAGTATAAGAGAGCTTGTGATATGATACTCCAGAGGGCAAAGGAGTTAGGATTGTAACCAAGAATCATCTTCCCAGCAAAAATTAATATACTTCAACAGGAGAAAATGAATATTTCATAAAATAGAGAACTTTCAAGAATTCCTGAGAAAAAGCCCAAAGTTGAATAGAAATTTTGACATTGAAATAGAACACTCTAGAGAAGCACAAAAAAAGTCAACAGCAATGACAAATCATAAGAAATACAATAATCTTTAAATGTTTACATTCCTACAGGGGAAGAAAATATATGTAAATCCTAAGAAATTTATCATTATAAGGCAGTTAGGAGAAGTAGACAAACAGAGATGGTATGGGTATGAGTTGACTATGATGGAAATATATAAAAAAATGCAGTTAAAAGGGGAAAATGGTGAGAGGGAAAAGAAGGAAGAAAGAAGTAGAATGGTATAAATTGCCTCACATAAAAGAGGTGGGAAAAAGCTTTTACAATGGAAAGGAAGATGGCTAGGGGGCAGTACACAATCCTTCAACTTTACTTTCATCAGAATTGACTCAAAGAGGGAATAACATACACGATCAGTTGGTTATAGAAATTGATCTTACCCTACAGGAAAGTAGGAGGGGAAGGGAACTGTAGAAAGGAATGGATTGTAAAAGGGATGGTGGATTACAGGAGGCAGTAGTCAGAAGAAAAAATATTTTTGAGAGGGGGACAGTGTGAAAGAAAAGAGAGAGAGAAGAATAAATGGGTGGGGAGGGAGTAGGATGGAAAGAAATATACAGTCAGTAATCATAACTGTGAATGTGAATGGGATAAGCTCATCCACAAATTGGAAGTGGATAGTAGACTGGATTACATGATTTAGATATAAAATGGATAATTTTGCTTATATTAAATTTTAAAAATGTTGCATGAAACCAATGCAACAAAGATTAGAAGGAAAGCATAAAAGGGGGGGGGGGAACATGTTTATATCAGTTTGCTCTGTTAAAAGCCTCATTTCTCAGATATATAGAGAAATGAATCAGATTCACAGGAATACAAATCAACTCCCTAGTTGAAAAATGGTCAAAGGAAATGATCTGGCAGTTTTCAGGTGAAGATATCAAACCTACCTAGACTCTGAGGTACTATCTCCCTTATGACCAATAAGACAGAAAAGAAATTGACAAATGGTGGAGGGCATATGGGGAAAATAAAGACACTAATGCTCTGTTGGTAGAGTTGTGAACTGGTCTAACCATTTTGGAGAGCAATTTGAAACAAGTCCCAAAGGGCTATAACACTCTCTTGGCTCAGCAATACACATATTAGGTCTGTATCCTAACAAAATGTTTTAAAAAAGAATTAGAAACTATATGTACAAAAATATTAATGACTGCTTGTTTGTGATGTCAAAGAATTGAATACTGAGGGATGTTCATTATTTGGGGAATGGCAGAACAAGTTGTGGTGTATGATTGTGATATACCACTATTGTGCAATAAGAAATGATAAGCAGGATGCTTTCAGAATAAAAAAAAAATCCTAGAAAGACTTCCATGAATTGATGCAAAGTGAAGTGAGCAGAGTCAGGATAACATCATCAGCAGTGATATATGATGATCAGCTGTGAATAACAGAGCTCTTCTCAGCAATGCAATGATCTAAGACAATTCCAAAAGACTTCTGATGAAAAAAATGCTGTCCATTTCCAGAGCAAGACCTGGTAAAATTCAGTGCAGATCAAAGCACACTTTTTATTTGCATGTTATTTTTCCTTTCTGTCTGTTTTGTTTCACAACATGACCAATACAGAAATATATTTTGCATGATTGCACACATATAACCTATATTAAATTGCCCACCTTCTCAGTGAAGGGAAGGGGAAGAAGGAAGAGAATTCTGAACTAATGGTTTAAAACATATATTTTTTTTTTACATTCAAATGGGCAAAATAAAATATTTTTAAAAGTTTTCCTTAGGCATGATGTAGATTTTTTTTTTGGAGGGGAGGGCAGTGCAGAAGGGAGTTTGTCCTGTGTGGAGTCTGTTATTGACTCTCAATGCAGATACTGTCATTAGCTGAGGTGTGGATGCTGCTAAGATACCGAAATGAAGATGGGACTTCCAGCAGTTTCTAAATTCTTCAAAGCTTGGAAGTACTCCTCCAGCTAAAAGTTGGGATAATGAAGATAAGAAGTAGATCTAGACCAATATTGAAGTCAAAGCCGAGTCTCCTCTTGAGAAGAATGAGTAATTTAAGGTATACATGTCCAAGCAAAATCTTTGTGAGTTTGGAATATCCCAAGGTCCCCTCAGAGGTACCCTTAGTGAACAAAGTGAATTGTAGAGTTAGTAGCAGTAATCATTAGAGTGGCGAGGTGACAGGTTATCATCCTTGAGATGGCTGTGCCTAGGTAGTAACCTTGCAAACACTGCTAGGTCTGGAGAGATTTTTGGGGTGGGGCAGGAAACTGAGTAGTCTAGTCCAGAAGGAGTTGAGCTGATAAGTCAATGCAGCAGATGAGAGGTGGGAATGAACTAGCTTAGCAATAGATCAATCAATGCAGCTAAGAAACCACACCCTGCAAAGAGCCAGACTAGTTGGGCAGTAGTGTAACTTGTCAATGGACAGCGAACTGCCCCATGGTAAATTTTGAGAGTTCTCCATAAATGGAGAAAAGCATTGTCAGTGCCAGGAGTCAGGATGGAGGTACACCCTTTGCCAATATGTTAATTGTTATATGTTCCTATTTTATTATTGTTTCTTTTTTCTTGTAAATTTATTTGCTTTGTATTAGCAACATATACTGTATAGTTTGCCACCTCTTTAGTTTCTCTTAAACTGTGTGCACTTAATCTCAGTAATTATTGCTTGAGTATAATAGTCATTTCAGCAATGATTAGACTGACTGTCTTGTAAGGAAGGACTGTAACTCATTAAAGACCCTGGGGAGGTCAAATGTGAATATGGCCTGGTCATGAGTTATGAGTTTCCTTCAGTAATCTGGGCAACCTGAACAGGTTCTCTCTGGCTTGGTTTCTTAAGCTGGGTCACCCTAAACTCTAATGAAGGGGAGCAAATACAGGAGATCTTTGTCCCAGTGAAGAACCTAACTCAAAATGGAACCTGTTTATGCCATAGACAGAAATCTGATGCCTAGTCTGGTGAAATCCAACCCAGATGTCTTGAGCAGATACTTTGAAAAGAGCTGGAAAGTTTATGACATTCTATAGCTAGGAAGGGGCTTTTCTTTAGGCTAGCCTTTTGACAGAGAAAGGAATATTACAAACTATTATTAATAATCAAATAGCATAGGAGAAAAATTAATTTTTCTCAAGAGGGAATAGAGTCCCAAATTTCTGGAATATGGACTTTCCCAAACACACTCCAGTAGATTTTTTGAGGACAAATTGGGAGAAGAGAGTAAAGTTGTGGTTCCATTGATTATCCCACCTCATATTCAAATAAATACTTTTGTTAGGTAAGAATAATTCTTAATTAAATCAATCAATAATAATCAAGTCAGAAGAAGGACTACACATCTCATTGAATCAATCAAAGTGGTAACCAATTACTAGATAAAGATTCTAAGGGTCTGGGAATGGATGTTTTATTACCCAAAGGTTTGTCTGTTTGCTTGTTTTTAATAATCTGAATTTTGCCTCAATGACATGCAGTCCAGGAGTTAACCAGATATAGATATAAATATAAATGAGACTAGAGAGACCAACTTTTGCCTTTAATGTTGGGTATTTTCCTAATGGGGGGCTCAGAGTAATTGCAATTGAACTCCTAACATTTCGTCTAAGGTAAAGTCAATAAAGCCCCCAAGATGGGGGGTAAAGGTAGGAAATGCACCTTAGGGTCTATTATGGTAGCTAGATAGAGCAGCAGATAGAAGAGGGGGACTAGAGTGAGAAAGAATCATCTCTATGAATTCAAATGTGGCCATAAGACACTTACTAGCTGTGTGATCTTGGGTAAGTCACTTAAGTCTGTTTGCTTCAGTTTCCTCATCTGTAAAATGAGTTGAAGAAGGAAACAGCAAACCATTCTAGCATCTTTGCTAAGAAAACTCCATTTTACAGCTCATTTTTTCAAATAAGGAACTGAGGCAAAAGACTTGCCCAGAATCACACAGCTAGTAAATGTCTGTGGCTGGATTTGAGCTCAGGTCTTCCTGACTCTAGGGCTGGTGCTCTATCTACTTTACCACCTACTTGCCCATTTGGGCACAGTTACAATAAACAAAAAGAGAATTAGAGTGGGGAAGAAGAGAGGGTAAAGTGAAACAACTGAATTTTACCATGAATGCAGTCACAAAGAGTAAGACACAACCAAAAATACTGAACAACAGCAAAAGGTTCTAATATATTGTTTCCAAAAAAATAAGATACTTATTGTGAAACAAAACATTGAAAAAAGTATTACAAATCCTTTAATGAACAAGTTTTGGTTAAGTACCAACTGCATGCTGTTCACTCTGCTAGGCCCTGGTGATTCCAATACAAAAATGAAGCAATCTCTACCCTCAAAGAACTTGCATTCTTTTGGGAGAGATAATATACATGAATAAATGTATTAAAAGCAAACAGAAGGAAATCTGTAAGGAGGAATGCTATATCAGTAACCTGTGCTACCTTTTTGATATGCTTCTGAATTCATTTATAATGTCCTATGGCTAAGTAATCTTTAACAATGGCATCAGAATCCAATAGAAATAGATCCCTTGGACTGCATATTGACCAAGAAAACCACAAATTGATGCTACTAATGTGGTACTATGTTTTTATAAATTTTATTAGACATTTCCCAATTACATTTTAATCCAATCTCAAGCTGCACTTGAGAGTTTTGCAGTCAGTTTAAAGCAAGTTTGATATATCAGGTCTATAATATACTTCCATGATCATCTCTCTTATGTTTCTTTATTCATACTGATGTTTCCCAAAATGTACTCTATTCCCATGATATTTGGATTCCTTTGAATTACTATAACTTCATGACTCACAATACTTGTATGTGAGAAGAAGTTGCTGGCAATTGATTTTTATTAATTTCTCTAATATACTTTTCTACACCTATACCAGTCCCCCAAAACCACTATGACCAAGGGCTGATGGATTAAGGAGATATTTGAGAGCCACTTATGTAAGTCAAAAGATTTAGGGGTAGAAAAGTGTAGTGGAAAAAATGTAGCCTCTTCCCCTAAATTAGATGAAGACTGTGAACTTCATGGTATAATTCAGTTGCTTCACTTTACCCTCTTTTCTTCCCCACTCTAATTCTCTTTTTGTTTACTGTAACTGTGCCCAAATGGGCAAGTAGGTGGTAAAGTAGATAGAGCACCAGCCCTAGAGTCAGGAAGACCTGAGCTCAAATCCAGCCACAGACATTTACTAGCTGTGTGATTCTGGGCAAGTCTTTTGCCTCAGTTCCTTATTTGAAAAAATGAGTTGTAAAAGAATATGACAAACCACTCTAATATCTGCCAAGAAAACCCCAAATGGGGTCACAGAAAGTCAGGCATGATTGAAATAACTCAAAAACAAAACTGTGTGCCTGGTTGTCTTATTTAGCCCCATAGTGTAATGAGGCAGAACTTGGAACTTTGATTGACAATCATAGTATGTCATTGCTGCCTCAGCAAGGTATACAAGACACCTGAAGCTTAGCAATTTCCTTTGCTATGCAAACCCAATGACACTGGGCACGTCTCTTGAGGTCATGATAGGTGATGGGAGTATCATCTAGGCTGTGTTCTGTGTTTCACTGAAATCTACATTATTGAACTGCATCTGACAAGAATCCTAGAACTTGAAATCTGTATATTGCAAAGTATATCCTTCATGCATGTAAGTAAAACCTCTATTTCCTTAGAACTAAACTGTAACTCGGTCCTTTTGGTTTAACATGATATGACAAGTACCTACGAGCAAAAAGGACTCTGAAGAACTGAAAACAGTTCCAGTTTCATAGCATACACCTTGGGTTGAAATTCTAGTTCATTATGTTTTAATATAATCCAATTTAAGGAATATGTATTAAACAATATCCTATATGTATGTATAGGACATTATACTAGTGACTACATGGGAAATATAAATTATACAACACAGATAACCCACAAATCATCATTTATAAGATAAGTACATTTTAAAACTATAAAATCAAACACTATGTAGCTAGGTTTTGCAGCAGGTAGAGTGTAGCATCAGAAGTCAGGAAGATCTGAGTTCAAATCCCACCTCAGACACTTAAGAATTCATTCAAAGTTTGGATTCAGTCAAAGTGAAGAGGTGCTGAATGGCCTATGTAATATATTTTGGGGTAACTTTATGATTTTATAACATTGTTGTAATTCAGTTTTGTGTTAAGTTGTAAAAGCCACATTTCTTCTCCCCCAGCGGTAAAGCATCAACTGTTTCTCCCCTTCCGCCAGCTGTACTGTGTCTTTCCCTGCCCCAGCCTAGAGGTATTTCTTCTCAAACCATTAACTCTTCATTCAAGGTACTACCTCCTTTTGTCCTAGCAAACCAAACCCATCCACTTGCAAATCTGGATGGGTACATCTCATTTAATTTGACCTCAAATCTGACTGCTGGTCAACCTTAATGACATATCAGGGCTCAAACCACACGCCCCACCCCTTACCTCCTGCTGTTTGTCCCAGTGAATTATGGATAAAACACATGCACAGTTGATGTCAAGGGTGCATGTCCCTTTAAGTATTAACCACTCCCTGGTCCCTCCCTAACTCCACCTTTGTACACCATTGCCTAATGAACTTATGATTGACAGCCATAGATCTTAAAACTGTGTTTCACTTCCTGCTCTTGGCAGATGGCCCTTTCTATCTTTTTCTAGCAGGTTGGCTTTTTCTAGCAGGTAGGTATTCTAGCAAGCCATCTGCCCGCTGCAGAGCATCACACTTCCAGACTTTCTCTGACTCCCCCCTCCTTGCCCCTTGCGAGCTTTTCCTAGCCAGGTTTCCTCACCCTACCCCTTTTTGTCCTGTGAATCAATAAACTTTTGTAAATCTGCCAAAAGACAGCTGAGCCTGTAATTCTTTTCAGACGCGATCCTAGAAAGAATTTCTCATTAGAAATCCCCCCAAACCTATCCCTCATCAAAAGGGCCTCACTTGAGGACCATTAGAATCACATATGGCTCACAGTGGAGCCAAAGGTCACAGTTGAGGTCACAGTTTCCCCTCCCCTGCCCTGGACAGATACTTATGCATAGATGAGGCAAATCCAATCCTTTGCTGAAAGTGGTGTCAGATAAAGTGGCTACTCAATGTGAACCGTGAGAGAATTACTTGCTACTGAACTAGATAATGACACCAAAATATTTTAAAGGGAACTTTTGAATGCCCTTTGGGATCTTTTAAACATGTTTTTTGCTTATCATTGATGATGAGTTACTTATCCTCCTAAACTTTATGTAGGTGTGTGCTGTAAGCCTACATATGAATCATATATGTATGTATATACATATGCTAAATGGCTTGTTTGGTACCACTACCAATTTAATACAACCCTTTTAATAGTAAAGACTATAGTAAAAAGTGATTTTATAATACCATGTCAAGGTAGTATGATGTAATGGAGTCAGGAAGACTTAGGTGTATTTCCCTTCTTTGATACAAACTAGTCTTGAAACATTGGGTAAGTACCTTTATGTCTCTGCGCTGCCAGAAATTCTCTAAGATTGTAAGTTTCACAGATGGAACCAAGCTACTTTGGCAAAGGTAATTTCCTTACAGAGAGGTCTCTGTATAAAAAAAAAATAAATCAAAGATACAGTCTCCCCCCCCACAAAAATACATGTATATGTGTAAATGTGTGTACATGTGTGTATATACACATAAACATATACACATACAATTGAAATTGTAAGAAAATTCTAAAGTTTCTCTTCTACAATTTTATTCTATCTCTTGTACAAACAAAGAAATTATATTTTCATTTTAAAAATTTTTACCATTTAAAAAGCAGTGACTTTATAGATGGGCAAGAACCTGAAGTAACTAGAAATTTAATATTTTGAATGACATAGAGAGAATTTTAGAAAACTAGCTTTTCTAGCCTTTGCTTAATCACTCCTTTACTGATATTCCCTTAATTCACATCTCTGAAGGGGTCAATGTAAACCAATTTAATTTATAAACTGAAACTAGAAACAGTCCATTGTTTTCAATTTCCATTCCATTAATCGCTTGTTCATTTGTTTGTTTGTTTTTTACGCTTAAACGGAGAAACCTCTACTTACAAGCAATTATTTTCTCATCAGGAGCCACTTTAATTTTTTTTTTTTATTCCAAAGTATTTTCCCAGCTTTTATTCCATATTAAAATTGGCTATTAAAAAAACTTTTTTCACCTATTCCTGCAAGAATTTAATTCATACTTACCTTTATAATTCTACATCTGCTACATATTATAACCAATTCTAAACTGTTCTCCAGGATTCAGTTTAATTTCTAAATGTGCAACTTTATTTAAGTTCTACTACTTGCCAAATACAAGTTTCCCATGCTTGGGGAAGCTTATTGATAAAGGCATGGACTACTTTGTCTACACATTGGATTTGGTGTTCTCTAAAAAATCATCATTTGAGGTGAGAAAACCCAGGCTCATGTTCTGCATCTGACACATAAAGGTTATGTGACCATGGACAAGCTGATGACTTCTCACTACCTCACATAATTATCTAAGACTTTAAGTTGCAGATGAGGTTCTGATTTGATTCCATGAGGTGAGACTCTACATTGAGTTTCTTACATGAAAGGAATTATAGATGTGGATCAAAGCAATAATAACTAAGAAGCAAACTAAATGGTGTATACAGAGGTAGGACAACAATTTAAGGGAGCGTAAGGGTAAGAGTATGGCAAAGTCAATTTGGAAGAGGAAAGAAGGTGAAAAACAAACCAGTTTAGAAGGCAGAGAATTTTGATAATTTCTGGGTAGATGAAATGGCTTGCCATGTTAGATTTCTAGAGGTATGACTACTCCATATTTACTACAATTTGGTAAAACAAACTTAATTAGCAACCTATTGTGTGACACTTTCTATGTCAGAAAGTGAACTGTACAGTAGGATAAAAAGTTTAATAAAAAGTAGTTCTCTATTGTATACAGTGACAGCAATATTGTTTTAAGAACAACTTTGAGCGGTTAAGTCATTTTAACTATTATAAATATCTGAATTAAAAATAAAGAACATATGAAGGAAGATGCTATCTGTATCCAGAGGAAGAACTGATAAATAAAAGTATGATTTTACATAAATATACATATCTATGTCTAATATTAGCCACCTCAAGGGTAGGGGTTGGAGGAAGAAAGAAAAAAGAATGAAAAAGAAATATACATGATAACTATTTTATATTTAAAAGTAATAGCAAGTTATACATAATAGATTTTCCGTTTCATGTGCAATTATCTTTTTTAATTATACTATGTTATGAAAATGTTTGTTTTATTTAATAAGTTATAAACAAACAAATGAATAAATAAATACATAAATAAATGTATGTTGGTTTGGTTTTTTTTAAGAAACTAGTTATCAGGACCTCTGCTGGAGTTCACAGATCAGTGGAATGTTTAAAACCTTAGAGCTACTCAAATGCCAACATCAAAAACACTGCTTCTAGGTCTGAGTGTCTTTTAAGTATGTGACATTAAGTGAATGTACCAATTAAAGTGAGTTTACAAACTAAATTATATCAGATATAATAAGAAAACCCTTTGTCCCAAATACCTACTTAGAAAATTTCCAGGATAAAGAGGGATCTTACAAAATGTTTAACTACCTAAAGTGAGTCATGCAACACATGGGAAGGAGACATAGGGGAGGAAGATGGATCACATTCAAATGAGGAGGCTCCTAGAAATGTGGATACACATTCAATAATACAACGGAAGCAGGAAAACTGGAGGGGGCAGCACACAATGTTTAAGGAAGTACACAATGATTTTGCACAGTAGGAAGTTATAGATATATTAAGTCAATTCACCCAAAAAGCTGAAGAATCATTAGTATCTTGGATGGTGAGAATCAGTGAAGAGGGGGCAGTAAAAGAATGGGTAGATAAAATAGATTGCTTGAAATTTATAGGTATTAGTCAAAATCCCTTTGTACAACAAGCTTCTAGGGATTACCACATTCAAGGAGACAATATTGAGACTAATTTGTTAGCTTTGGCTACCAAAGGATGCAATAAACAGTATCCCACTGACTCCATGTGGCCTAATGGGGACAGACTCTGGTATTTGTTTAGGGACTGTATGGGAAAGTTAAAAGAAGAGGAAATGAAAACTGCTATCATGGTGGGAGATGCCAATGTGTGTCATAGCACTCCCTTAGCAGTTCCTTATAGAAATATAATAGTGAAGACTGCTCCTCCGGCTTTATTATAAACACATAATTCTGACTCTACTAATTGGGGAAATAGGGCACCCTCTTTCAGAAGTGCTGGATAAGATTTCACAGTTAGGTGACCTAGGTGAATGGAAAAAGATAAATTTCCTCAAGAGAGAAGAGAAAATAGCTAGTAGATTCAAAGTCAGAATAGATTACCAAGGAAAAAAATGTTTACTGCTTTATTGAGAGCAGGGATAGATTATGGAAAAATAGATTTCCAACTAACAAATTATATAAGATATACTGAGAAAAGGGACTTAATATTAGATGGTATAGGGAAGTAAGAACTGCCCCTACACATCCCCCTGTATCATTGTCTCCAAGTTTGTCACACCTGCAGGGAGAATATGAAATTACCTAAGTCCTAGCTCAAATTAAAGAAATACACTGACAGGGTTACAGACCCCATATGAGTTTAAGTATATACTGGAAAAATGGATCAACCACTGTAACTAGGGCATTAATAGATACTGGGGCAGAGGCCTCTCTTATATGTAGAAATCCTGATAAATTTAAACAAGGAACTCCTATTACCATCACAGGACTGAGAGGGACTGAAATACCAGTCAGAAAAGTTAAACTAATTATAAAAACTGGGTAATTACCTAAGAAAGAATATACAGTCATAATTGTACCTGTTCCTGAATACATCATTGGGATAGATATAATGGGAAGTATGACTTTAATTTTGCCTGAGGGGAGATACCAATTTGCAAATGGAAAGATTAGCAAAGGAAGATAGGAATTAATGAAGTTCTAGTGGGTTCATGGACTCTAGAAGCATAGCTGATGCTATATTTGCCCTGCTTCTGGTCATTGTCTCCTTATTCTTTGAGGCCTTTGTTTAACCTGTTTGCTATATTTGTCTCCTACGGGCTTAATACCCTCCACTTGTAGACGACTCACTGCATAAAATGGATGTCACCCTCTGTCTAAAGGTATGATACATTACCCCTGGACCTAGCACTGACCAAGCTCTAGATACTGGCTAAGGAACTGACATCCTGAATGGGACCTCTCAAGGCAGGGACAGCTCTATGTCCAATCTCAGCAAGAAGTAGTTTTAGAAGATGAGACCTTTGCCCCTTACCCCAAGGGAATTTGGGTCACATTTCATTTAAGGGGGGAATGATGGGGAAAATGATGGGGTGCTTATCTTCAAGTCCCCACTCTAAGATATGGTTTTATGTATTTATTTTGTGTTATTTCTTTTATATTTTTATGGAAGTTATGTTGATATGTTACCCCAAAAGTCCCGTTGCCTTATGTAATTGACATGAAAGATCTTGGGGCCAAATGTAGTGTTAACAGAATAGAAAGATCTTCCCCATCCATTAATAGGTCTATGTGATCTGCTTTGGGATCTGGCCCAGCTCAGAGCTATGATACAGCCTGAGTCACAGGGAGCCGAGTGTGTGGGAGGAGCTTGTCTAATCATCCAGAGAGTGAAACAAACTGAGCAGGAGAGGCAGAGCAGAGAGCAGAGGGAGCAACTTGGCTAGAGGAACTTGTTTGTGGGGAACCTGATAGAAAGAATGATTAAAATGCCAGTACTCCCTGGATTAGTGATGACTACCTTGCTAAGTCTTAACTCCTGGTATCCCTATAGTGATGTTCAAAATAAATGTTTTGGCTTTGCTTTTGAGGAAGAGAGTTTATGATATTTTTAAAATTTACCCTGAAAACACATATGCATATACATAGTGACTGCTATGGGCATCACACTGGCATTGCACACACAGACACATATAAACACATATATACATATATGTATATGTATGAAATATATAACAATACAAAAACATATTGTATATCATATTAGATTTACAGACAGACTGACAGACAGATAGATAGATTGATAGATACATAAATAGATAGATAGATAGATAGACAGATAGATACATAGATACATAGATAGAGATATATGTGTTATCTAGGAGGGGTCAACAGTAAAACAAACAAAAATTAAATGCATATGTGCTAGCCACTGTACTAAGCACCAAGGATGAAAAAAAAAAAGGAAATGATAGTCTCTGCCTTCAAGAAGCTTACAACCTAATGGGAGGAAATAACACATAAGAGAAAACTAGAAGGAGGAAAAGAGGTAGCTGGTGTGTCTGTTGGGTAGAAGGGAATAGCAGAGAAGCCAGAGAAGTCCCAAATGAATTGAATTGGGTAGAAAATGAATTCTGAGAAAATGCAGACAGATGAATTAAAATATTAATACAAAACTGATGATTCAACAAAACCAAAAATATATTATGTATTTTTAACATCTTTTCTACCATATTTGGTTGACAGTTCCCAATTTTTCATTGTTCCACATTCTTTCTGTGTAGTATTACGCATTGGAATTTTAGAAAGAAAAGTGAAGCAAAATCAAATACTCTGTTCTTGGAATGGTAGGTGCCATATCACTAATGTTCTACTAATTTTTTATAGAAACTATGTTTTTGATCTATAAAATAGCACCTTCTAATGTCTAGAATTACCTTTCCTTACTAGAGTCATTGAAATTTATTTTATGGAGTACACATTTTTTTTCAGGCTAAAATTGAGAAATAAAATGGATAACAATAATCCATGACACAATTAACTGAAAGATTTTAGAAATCATATGAAACATATATTGCAATGATAATATCAATTCATTTTCTAGTTCTACTCAGTAGTTAAAAAGAAAATAACAAAAAACAAAAACCACTCAATATTTTTGTCAGGTAATGCTATATTTTATTGATGTAAAATTCTTCAAGGACATGCACTCATGTTTAGAAATTATGTAACTGTTACTACAGTTTTCCAAGTAAGTCTATCAGTACATTGAGGAATCATGTTTATTTTTTTTTATTTTTTTTTAAACTCTAATTTGAAGTAATTGATTGTGAAGGTCAAGTAATTGTGGAAGACAGTTATTTGGATATTTACATTATTTGATTAAAAGAAGTTATGAAGTATAATGCACTTTTATAAATGATGTACATAGTAAAAACTCACCTTGTGGGCTTAAACATCTAAACATCAATTACCAGAAAAGAAGCAATAAACAAGATAAACCAGAGATCTAAATGAGATAGTAAAAAATTATCACAGGTATCAGTGAAACTTGGTGACATAAGGCAAAAAGCTGGAATGCAACAGAAGAGGGCATTGCATTTCAACAGATTAAATTGGAAGAGATGCAAGGGTGGCATTGAGCGAGAAAGAGACAGAGACGGAGACAAAGAGACAGAGGCAAAGGTGGGAGAGAGATGCAACTTTGTGTAAAGGAGGAAGAAGGGATGGAATAGCGCTTGTAATAAGTGGATAATATTAACAGACGACAAAGAGATGGTAGAACTACTTAGTTCTATTCGACATCTGTTTCTTTCTTCCAAGATATGCTTCAGACAAAAAAGATAAAGCAAAATACCCAAAAAACCCCAAAACACCAACAGTTAATTATTACTATACAACTTAGATCAATAAGGGACTTTAGAAATCTCCTCCAAATTCCTAGTTTCATAAATGAAGAAACTGAGGCCCAGATTTACATGGTCACACAAAGATATGAAAATTGACCCCTCTGACTCTACACCTGGTGTTTTTTCCATTATGACTTGAAATGTGACTTAAAATTAAATATGAGTGAGAGAACAGTAAAAGAATGCCTTTATCAAAGTTGGAGCATCAAGGCAGTGAAGGGCACTGAAACCTTCCTGTAAAAGTACTGGTTGAACAAAACTAATGCTATTCACCTTGGAGAAAATAAGGCAGTAGGGAACTCTGAATTTATGAATACTGGTGATTGGGATCAGGGTACTGTCTTCCACAGAAACAAAGACTTTTAGGAGAGTAGGGGCAGCTTTGGGCTGGGAGTGGATGGGTCAAGAAATAATGAGTTAATTTTGGAGAGATTTTGATTCAGAGATCTACAGGTCCATCAAGAAGAAATATCTAGCAGGTAGTTGATTCACAACTGGATTTCAAGAGAGAAATTACAGCTGAATATAAATTTAGAAGCCATCTTCTAAGAAGCATTACTTGAAACCATGATAAAGGATGAGATCAAAAAGAAGAAAAAAGCCCTGGTCCATCAAGGAGATAAATGATGGGTTATAGTCTACCTGTTGTTGTTGTTGTTGTTGTTGTGTTTGTCCTTTGTTTTCAAAGAGGACCACAGCATCAGAGAAATGATGACATGATTTGCAGATGACTGTGATTTGAGTGAAGGCTGTGCAAGGTCACCAGCCTCTATTTCTCCTCCAGAGTCATCTGGGCCCAGTGGGCAGATAGTCATAAGGATGACTGGAGATGGCCCAGGATGCAATGGAAGACCCTGACACTTTTAGGCGAAGGCTTTTCAGGTTCTTACTTTGAGTGAGGTAATGCCCATTTAGTGAATAGACCTCTTAAAGAAGTAAGTCAAGGTATGGACCCTTTAATTAAAAAAAAAAACAAATAAAACCTCAAACTGGAAGGGGGAGACCCTGGTCTTTCTGGTCAAAAGAGAAAAAGTTACTATTTACATTCACTTGGAGACAGGAGGGGCCAAAATATAGCCATTAAGTGATGCTTGGACTAACTCCATGGAGAAGGAATTAGAGAGGTAGGGGGCAAATTATGATACAGTAGTGTCACAAATGCAAAGGAGATAGAAAGACATTGAACAGACAAGAGTTTTCATGAGTGATCTCATGAAAAGCTATGGAGATGGCATGGAGAATGAGGAGTGAAAAGAATATAATTTGATATACTATTTATGGAACAATTGATAACCTTCGATACAGACATTTCATTCTAATCAAATTGAAGCCAGATTGCAAGGCACTGAAAAATGAAAGGGTGGCAAGTTTTGTGGGTTTATGATATTATCTAATTCGTAGCACATGTTTCTGTTTTCTTAGGACAGTACAGGAGGGAAGAGTACCTAAAGTGATAGCTATACCTGATCACTGATGCTCTAAGACAAGAAATCAACAACTTAAATGTTTAACATTTAGATAAGGGAATTTTCAACCTCCCAATCTCTGACTTCATACATCCTGACATCATCCTAACACATACTCCAAATAATGTGATGCTCCTTAATCTGTGAAAAAGTCAAAATCTGTGCATATCTTCTCATGTAGTGACTTTGGCCATTGTGTCTATTGCCCTACATGTCCTCCCACAAGTTTTCCATATAGGATCTATTCAAAGTACCAGAGCCATTCTTCTAGGTCTTTTTTACCATTTGATAAGCACCAGTTAATAAATAAGAAGATAATTAATCAGCTATCATGTGTCAGGCATTTTCCTAAGAATTAGGGGTTCAAATATAAGCAAGCAAGTTAGTCCCTGACACGAGAGTGCTTACATTCGAATGGGGAAAGATAATATATACAGAAGAACTAGAAACAATGAGGAAGGGTTGGGAGTCTGATAGTGAGATAGTTTGAAAATATACAGGAATTTTATGGAAGCCAGATTCTAGGCAAGATGAGGCAAAAGTTCACTTTAAGAGCCTGGGGTACCAAGAAGAGTATCTTGTTGGAGAGGATGAAAAGGATGGAAAGGATGGAAAGGATGGCCAGAGTGCAGACAACATGGTCTCGAAAATGCAGGTCTAATATTCCTCACCTCCACTACAGGAATAACCAGCATTTCTGTATTCCTGATCAGACATATATTGGATGATATATTTTATGCCATTTCTTGTTCATAAGTCCTCAGTGATAATACCTTGTTGCCTATTCTAATTTACGACAAGACCACCAAAGCCAGTAACCATATGAAACATAGTATTAGAATACTGCAGTATCCCTGTCTCCTAGAACAATGCTAGTATCAGGTAGGTGCTTAACAAATGTTTGATGAAATTTTATTGAATCATGGTGGAATTTTGCTGAATGTCTCATTGAAACAACAGGAGATAAATTGCTTTACTTTGTGATCATCTGTAACCAATATGATTTCTTCAATGAAGAATGAATATATTTGTAAAGCAATAAACTCTAGGTATTGAAAGATTGTTTTATTTATACATATATATATATATATACATATATGTCTGATTTTTTGAGATTATAATGAAAGGGAAAGTGGCAGGAGAAGGGAAAATTCTGTTTAAATACAGGTTGTCACAAAAGTTTGAGTGTACTAACACTTTTGGGACACCCACCCTATAGTTTGAATTCCCAGTCTATTTGATTACAAATCACTATAACAGAGATAGAGACTGAGCTTGTTTTTTCTTTGGAGTAGGAAACTCCTCAATGAGGAAGCTTCTCCTATCAATGTACATAGTTGACACCTTCTCTTCATCTTAGAGTATGAGAGATTTGTCTGTGTCACTGAGAGGCTGTGACATGTTCAGGGTCATACAGCCAATATGTATCAGAGATGGAACTTTGAATTCAGGTTTTCCTGATTCTGAGACCAGCCCTCTATCCACCACATTACAAACTGCCTCTCACAGCTCTAATGCCATCTTTAGTTTAGCCATGATGAAACCCATTCAAACTAGCTGATTTTTATCTTAGATTTATTTTTCTTTAGATATTTCTACAAAAATCCCTATGATTGTGATAATGATACAAACATGGTGAAATTTTTATATTGAAAAAAAACTGAAATCATCCATGTGTTATAGTGAACAAATTAAATTATCTTTTAAATAGCCTTGAAATTGTCTCAGTCATTAAAGAGTGGAGAGCTAATAAAATACCTTGTCCCAATAAAGTCTATGCAGAGTTTTATGTGTAGATGTCCTTTCTCAAAGATTTTATTGGCAATATGTAATGCTGCTTTTATAGAATAAGGACCTTCTATAACTATACCAAAAGGTTAAGAATCCAAAAGGTTAAAAGTTACACTACAGACCAATTTCTCCTGTAAATGTTGATTTTAAAGTACCTTAAGGAGCTCTTTCTTATTTGGATGTAATGGATCACATTCGTTTGATTTAAAATAATAGCAACAAAAGAGACCCTGCTTAAAACACTGTATCATTGGAGCTTACTGGCATATAGTGGCACTTAATAAATGTCTATTGATTTGACACATGTGTGTATGTGTGTATTTGTGTACTTTTTCATGTAAAAGAAATATATCTTTGTTGTTGTCAAGTTGTTTCAATCATGTCTGACTTTTCATGACCCAATTTGGGGGTTTTTCAGCAAAGATGCTGGAATGGTGTATCATTTTCTTCTCCAGCCCAGGGTCACACAGTTAGGAAGTATCTGAGAGCCAGATTTGAACTAAGGTCTTCCTGACTCCAGGCTTTGCACTTTATTGACTGTGCCACCTGGTTGCCCAGTTAATATATCTTTTTTGCAAGCTGAATTTCAGCAACAGAATTTTTTTGCAAGTGAATGTCATGTAGACAATAATAGTCATTTTTGCTTAAATTTAATTTACCATTCCATCAAAAATATTAGCTAGAGTAAAGAGATATAGTTCATTAGAAGAATAAAATGAGATTCTAAGAAAGTTCTTTAAAATGTTGTTTGTATGTTTATAATTTTTCTTTTTTTCTTTCATTTTTTGTTTGACTAGGAATAGAGGAGGCTATGAGTTGGAAAAAGGGATTAAGGATTATCATATGTGCACGATGTTTATTTTATTTTTTAAAAAAGTTGGATATTGCATTATAAAACATTGAAGTCTTTTTCTAATAGGTTGGCCACTTTTAGTGTGGGCATCTTTTTCCCTCTCGTAATATTTCTAAACAGACTCCTTATTAAGTGAGATAATTGTCATCATTTTAATTCACTCCCCATATAACAATAGATGTATATTTATGTCCTACTTAAGTAGAAATGGAGCATTAGCTGCAATGGTCAAAGCCACCAAATCAGGATAAGAATGTTTCTCAATGGCCCAAACATTTAGTCTGTTCATTCCGAATTTCTCTGGGTAGTACAAAATGCTGGTATTTCCCTCTAGATTACTTCCCATCTGTCTGTACTCTTTATACATTTATTATTTTTTATCTGCATAATTTGTATGACTTCTCTGGAACAAAAAATTACTTATCAAATGTTGTTACATGAAAAATATACAATTTATTTACTTATAATAACAGAACAGCAGCTCTAATAATAGTTGCTTGGCATACTAGGACTGGACTTGTGATGCCACTTGTTTAGGGAACTCCCAGATGTTGAAACTCCTCCTCCTACTGTAGATTAACACATTCTCTGCAAATAATAGTCTCTCAAAGTGGTTTTGGGAAACAGGAATTCAAGTGACTCTAATGCAGCATCATAAATCGATATACATCAGAGGGAAGGACCTGAAACCAGAACTTTATGGCTTTTGAGGTCAGTTTTTTATCACTGCTCTACACTTTCCCAATGAATTCTTACACCAAATTTACATTCCTTCCTCAGGATTAATTTAGGGGGAGATGTTATTCTAGCCACTCAGGGCATCTATAATAAAGAGATTGAAGACAGGATTTAATTTGTAAGTTGAGAATGGTCTTACAAATATAAAGTAATTTTGATTGGCACTTTTCTACCAATCTTAAATATAATTTAGATGAACAATAGACAACTCTACCTTTGACCCACTTTCCAATTATTTTGATTTCAGCAGATTAATTCCTCTATTCATTATAATTATAAAGCAACTATTATTCAGTAAAACTCTCACAATGCACATTAATAGTGTAAAAAGGTCATATTTCAATCATTTGCATATTCACTTGGGTTAAGGAATATGAAGAAAAATATCTTGACCCCTCATTTCTTAATAATTTGTTTTTTTGGCTTATTAGTATTCATTTTCTCCTTGATAATGAAAGATAGTAAGGAGACTCAGAGGATGAAATTTTAGGTAAGAATAATGAATAACCATTTAATGCTATCATTTCACATAAGAGAATTTGTTTTCCTTATTGCATTTATCTCTGTTTTGAGAATTACTTAAAAATAGAATGAGAGAGTGAGGAGGAAGATAGAATACAATAGTTATATAATGATGTAGGAGAGTTGAGAAGAAAAAAAAAAGAAAGAGAACCTAATGATACGTAAAGAGAAGGCTGAAAAATTAAGGGCAAAATAAGCATAGTTCTTTTAAAAGTTTGGTTGATATATATGAATGTTTTTCATTCTGAAAATGGAAAACCTGCATTTCTCTGGTGGTCTATAAAAAACTAAATAGGGATAATTTCAAGGCTTCTGAGCAACAATTAAGCAATGATAGGTAAAAGGAAAACAAAATGTGAATTTGAAAATTCAAGTATACTAACCAATTTTTGCAAGCCACACTTAAAAAGATGAGGGAAGAAAATTAGTCAGTAGCAGACTAATCAATGTTAGAGAATGGCAATGCTGAAAATGATGTACCTATAGAAGGTAGTAATCAGAAAAGTAATGATGGGCTAAAACAAACCAGAAAGTTGTATATTCTTTAAAAGATGGCAAATTCATAAACTGCTCCTTACTCATTTACCAAGTATGTAGAATCACTAACATGGTACTCACTCTACTTTTTAAAAAAACAGATGAAAACATACATACATATGTGTATATATATGTATATATATACACATATGTTTACATATATACAACTTACATATTCATATATAACACATATCTATATATACACATATAATATATATAAGATATACACAGACACACTAAAATATTCAGGTCTGAATGTTAGACATAACTTTACTTTAAAAAATTAACTCATATTGACTGGGGAAAGACTACTGGGAAGTACAGATAGAAGTGACATTAGTTATTGAGTATTATTCAAATGATTTTATTTATTTATTTGTTTTATCTCTCTTCCACCAAGAAATAGCCATTTAACTTGAAAATAGACTCCTACCCCAGCCTACCATCTAGCCTTATTTTACATGATGAATTCTAATCTCCCAATCTTGGGCTATACCCATTCTTGTTTTGTTCGTTCTTTGCACTCTTTATGTCGATCATAAAAAGAGTGTTTCTTGAAAGCCAAGTCTGAACTTCACACACACACACACACACACACACACACACACACACACACACACACACACACTTATCTGAAGGTTTCATTGAATGTTTCCTTTTATTGTCATTCATTTATTTTATTCATTTCTTCATTTAATTAATTGGGTTATTTATTTCTGGGATTTTTTTCCCCTAAATTGCCTCTCACTTAGAAATATCAGTTTGTTCCAGAGGTAGGTTTGAGTCCTGAATATCATTCTATATCCCACTTTATGAAGCCCAGTTCTCTCCCTAAGTTTTACCATGATTTCACACTGCTTCCAAGGTCAGATCATGCTATCTCTAATTCTTGGACCATCCTTTTTTCCCCTTCTGACTCCCTTAAGTATTAAAGGGTCTTATACAATCCTTTCTCATAAGGTCTGATGTAGTCTTGACATATATAAACCTTTTGGATTTCATGCAAATGATGAAACATGGCTTGAAATTCCACTGCACTTCACTCCCTCCTCTCTACAGCTTTTTTTTTTCCATTCTCCAGCAGTACCTCCCTCTCTGCCCCTCCCCCCCCACATCTTGTTCCCAATTCATGATAATAAATTAAACTTTCTATACTCATCTCTAGCCTGATGGAAATAGGTGTTTTCTCTCGAAGTGGAATATGAGATCCTTGATGGCAGGTACCATGTTGTTGTTGTTGTTGTTGTTTTCGCTTAGTGGTGGTGGTGATGGTGGCTTTTCCTTCCTTCCTTCCTACCTTCCTTCCTTCTTACCTTCCTTCCTTCCTTCCTTCCTTCCTTCCTTCCTTCTTTCCTTCCTATATCCAATACTTAGCACAGTACTTGGCACCTAGTAAGCACTTAAAGCATGCTTTTTGACTCTGTCTTGCCTTCCCTCTCTCTGCTCATTTCACTTGCCTCTCTTGTTCTTCTCACCATAAAACATATTGACTCACTCATCAGAGGATGACAGATTTAGTCAATATAATATTAATTGATTTCTTCCTCCTTTTGTTCTCTTGATTTGTTTAAGATCTCTCAACTCTTTAGCTTCTTAGATCTTTTTTATCCTTGATGATTACTCTTTGGTCTTTCTTCTACCGCTCAGTCCAATTTCCTTCTTTTCTTCCTTCCTTCCTTCTTTCCTTCTTTCTTTCCTTCCTTCTGTCCTTCCTTCCTTCCTTCTTTCTTTCCTTCCTTCCTTTTTTTAAAATTTTTTTTTTCCTTTTGGAGGGGAGTTAGGGTTAAGTGACTTGCCCAAGGTGACACAGCTAGTTTTTGTGTTAAGTGTCTGAGGCCGGATTTGAACCCAGATCCTCCTGACTCCAGGGCCACCTAGCCACCCCCTTCCTTCCTTCCTTTCAAACATAATAGATCTAATTTCACTGCTTGATCTTTTCTTAATAATTGCACTTTTAAATTTTCTTTAGGTTTGCTTCCCATGAAATGTATTCAAATGAAATGTTTTATTCACCTCTGTATTATTTTTTAAGTCCCTGTATCAAGGTAAGAAGGAATCTTCATTCAGTCCTCTCATAGAAGAAAGGGTGCAGTTCCAAAGTAAAATCCTCCCAAGTGTCAAGGATTTTATAACATCCCTCTGATGAGGTTTAGGAGGGTCTTGGTTGGTAAGTCAGTGGACAAAATGTGTGGTGGTAAGCACAGGAGAGGTTGCACATAAGAAGTGTATAACATATTACCTGCTTTGCAGCAGTCAACCAGTACTCATTAAAAAGAATGGGGACATACACTGCTGTAGGTACTGTGTTGCTGATGGTCCTAGTTTTGTCCCTATTCACCAATACCACTTTCCATTGGTAGATATACTGCAAATTGAACTTGATATTACCTTCATTGAATGAGTTATACATTTTAAAAGACTTTCATGTCATTGATGCTTATGATAGGCTTCTTCCCAAGATATAGGTTGTTTCAAGGCCTTTTAAGTAGTGCAAGGGCCCTAGGAAATTTTCAGCAACTTTGCTCCCAAATGGTGGACTGGTATTAACAGTATTTATTTTACTTAGGCTTAGGTGTTCTATGTTTGTTGTTTTGTTTCCTTTCTAAGGAGGCAATGAGGCCATCCCTGAGATTTGGTTTATCCAAGGTTTTTCCATAAACCTTAGTTTACGAGGTGTAAAATAAACCCAGCTTGTGGGAAATAGGTATTACTGATATTTGGCGCAGTCTCCATGGATTTGCAGCACACCATTTTGACTGAGAATTGACTCCCTACCAAATGCTGAGGCAAAAAGGGTATAGTGTGCCATTTGTAATTGTATACTTTTAATCCTTTGCTATAGGTGAAGGCAATTATATTTTACTTCATGGGTTGTTTCTTCTGTTCTCAGTACTTGTTTCAAACCCTGGATTGGTCTGATTTAGGCCTGGCCAAAAATAACATCCTTTCTCCTCTTTCTACTTCAGTTCTCTTTCATATGATTTCAATTCTGACTCAATAATGCTACTGATATCAACATTTAGTGGAAGTAATCTCCTTTTCTCCCTCTTTACCTTCTTTCTTCTGCCCTTATTTATTTTAAGAACATTTCAAATACTTAAAGAATATTCCTCTGGCCAGTTTTTTAATCCCTTTTTTTCCCATTTAGACTTGTGATTTCATCTATAAATGTGGCTTTTGGTATGGGGAGGCCTCCCACTGATGTAGATCAACAATTTCTCTATAACTTAGTAGTCTTAAAGAGTCGACTGGGTGGATACCTTGAGAACTTAAGTGATCTACTCATGGTCATTATATATCTGAAGCAGCACTCTCACCTGGTCTTCCTAACTATAAAATCATTTTTTAAAAATTTATCACACTATATTATGTCCCTCTTCTACTACTGCCCTGTTAAGAAATTATTCACAGCTTTACAAACATACTTAGATTATGCCTTTTCTTTTCAGTGATTCTAACCCTCTGAACTATCTTTTCACATTTTGTACATCAGCTGTTGAACAGACCATACAATTTTTCACAGAAAGATTACTTGGTTAAGGAACATTTACAACATTCTCAAATATATTTTCCCCAAGACAGCTTTAAATACAGCAGATGTTCATTCCCTACTTCTGTGACATCGCTTATGATTAGTGATCAAATATTCGTTACTCCCATCAATCTGACAAGAAAGTGTTCCAACTCCTGTCAGAAGCATATGCCTTAATTAAGGCACTGATAATGTCTTACACTTACAGGTGATATAAGTACTCTTCTTTTTAAGTTACATATTTCCCCCATATACATGAATGGTATGCTTAATGAAAATATATGGAAAGAAGAACAGGTTTTCACAAATTTTTTTTCTAGAAGAACAAATCTTCACAGTGAGACACTTAACTGACAAGTATAGAATATACAAGGTTTTACTTCAAAGTTAGGATTACTGGATCACAAAAAAAAATCATAAGATTTGATAGAACAAAATGCATTCTTAAAGGTTCCTTTCAACAAAGTCTCTTCCATGCACATGTTAAGGGCATTTATGCTTCTTAGTGGATACAACCAGATAAATATCTTTCTTCAGTGATCCTAGGATTAATATTATCAAGTAAAGAATAAACAAGGCACCATAAGCTTGCTGAAGGTGTTCAACAGGACATACCTCAAAGCAATCTGTAAAAGATAATCAAGATATGTGTGCCTGAGAATAAAGGTACATTGGTCTTTCTACGACACTGAAGGATAAAAGATGGTATTCTGCCTGATTGCTATATAAGCACCCACTACATACATACCCACACACCACATACACACACATATATACTACATATATATTCATACTATACACATATATGCATACCACGTGTATGACACATATATGCATGCATATGTATGCATGTAAATGTACATATGTGTATGTGTGCATATATATGTGTGTGTATGTGGGGGTAGTATCTCATATATTCTGAACTGGAATAATCTTATAGATCTTTGACTGCAATAACTTATTTTTACAGATGAAGTATTGAAGTTAAAAAACCTAAGTAACTGGCCCAGTGTCACATAGGTAGTAAATAGCAGAATTGAGGGCTTCTGATTCTAAACTCCAAACATCTGTAGCACATCGAACAGATAGTGTATTCAGCATTTATAGAAGAGTAAGAATAAGAATCATGCAG
>CM053580.1:169866517-169884313 GCA_028627135.1 Pseudochirops cupreus | reverse complement strand
TACAGAAGGAAGGAAAATGTAAAAAATAAAGAAGTCTGTATCTATTAAGCCCAATGACAGATGCAGAAGTAAGGAGGCTAATGAAACATAAAAATAGAATACGATTTACACCAACCTTCAGGATCAAGTAGTTTCTCTATACCCAAGTGATTTTTGGCTATGTTAAATGCATGGTCTAGTCGTTGTACAGCTGACTGCTGGCGAACCACACTATCCCAATCAAAGAGATCAGGCCTGAAAAAGTATTTAAAAAAATAATTGGGAACATTCCTCGAAATTCACTTCAATTATGTACTAATTGCTAATCCTTTGTCATTACCAGTGAGGTAAATATTAATGCGATGTACAATTTCTCATTTGAAGTAGATCACAATTTGAATTCAAAGATGATGTTGAAAAGAGCTAACCAATGCTGTCAATCAATACTTTAATGTATTTACTGAGCACCTGCCATAGAGGATGACCTATTTCTTAACCTGTGCCCCATGGAGCTGCTGCCCCCCACATAATTCCAGGTGCTTCCAGGTTACTTCGGAATGCAAAAGCAAGGTGAAATGACATACTTACTAGCAGTGTGACCTGGAGAAGTCAGCTGAACTCTCTCAGCCCCAATTTTTTCATCTGTAAAATGGGGATCATAATACCACCTACCTTAAAGGGTTGTTGAAAGGCTCAAATGAGATAACATATGTAAAATATTTCACAAACCTGAATGAACTATATAAATGCTAGTTATTATAAGATAGTATTTGTTTTCTTTTTGAGGCAGCTAGGTGGTGTAGAGGATAGAGTACTGTGTGCCTAGAGTCAGGAAGAGCTGAATTCAAAAAAGGCCTCAAATAACTTACTAGCTATGCAATCCTGGGCAAGTCACAACCTCTCTGGGTCTCTGTTTTCTCAACTGTAATATAAGGATCACAATCATACCTGAGATAATAATTGCAGAATGCTTAGCCCAGTGGCTGACACATAAGCCCTTAATACAGGCTTCCTCCTTTCCTTTTCCCTTCCTTAAATATTGGGTAAAGAGGAGACAGGTTGATCATCTCTCTAGCATCTGAAATCACCCTTGAGTATTTAAAATAGTATCTATTATGTGGATAGCACTGTCAGAGATGCTATGGATGACCAACTTATTCCAAGGCTCCCACTGTCAAGGAGCTTATAGTTTAACACACAGAAACATAGACACACACACACAGAGAAAAACACACAGAGAAACACACAAATACATATGGTCGGTTAGCTATGCTGTTATATTATGAGTGGCACAGAGGATTCATTCTGAGGGAGAAATTACTATTAGCTGGAATGACAGGAAATATTTCACAGAGGAAAACTAGCTGCATTTGGATTAGTTTGTAGCTTAAACTAGAATGGCAACAGTAGAAATGGAAAGAAATACATAAATGGAAAAAATATATTTTTATTGCATTTGGAAGAATGGGCAGAATTAATTAGTGCGTGTGTGTGTGTGTATGAATCAAATGCAACTCTAAGATTTTTAATCTAGGAAGGACTAGGAAGGAAATAAGTGTTTATTAAATACTTATTATGTTCTAGGTACTATACTAAGCACTTTACATATATTATCTCATTTGATTTTCAGCCTTATGCACAAGGTGCTATTATTATCCCCACAGTTAAGGCAACTGAAACAGAGAGAAGGTAAATGACTTGGCTAGGGTCACACAGCTAGTAAGTGTGTGAGGTTGAATTTGAGCTCATATTTGTCCTAACTCCAGGTCCAGTGCTCTACTCACTGTATCATGTAGGAGCCACTAGGGAAATTCTACTATGATAGTTGCAAATAGGGAAGGTAAAAAGATGGCAGATCAGTAACAAGGCCACAGTAAGTTAACTAAGCCTTGATCCTAGGGGAGCAAATCCCATGGCAATGACCTTGGGGACCGGGAAGATTCTCTATTTGTTTGTAACAGAGAAAAGTTATTTTTCTCTCCTATATTGTGCAAGTCTGCCCACATACACACTTCAGTTACTCTGGATTAAAAAAATCAAATTTACACACAAATGAAGAGCTTTAGTGGACCAAAAACTAACCCCTCAATGGACTCGGGGCTCTTTTAGAAGAGGGCAGATCATTTCAGGTCTGTCTGTCCCACTGCTCTCTTTTTCTCCCCTGGTGAGGAGTCTCTCTTTTTTTCACAATTTCATTGTTGTCTTAGTCACCTGAATCCATCCTTAGCTCATTCCCAGTTTAGAAGAGTGAGTTTTGACCCTTATCTCCTTTGCTAAGTAGTGTGTTGTAGAGGAAAGGGTACTGGACTTGAAACCAGTGGACTTGGGTTTGGATTCATGATCTGATATTAGTAGCTACATAACCATCACGTTTCTGAACTCGTCTTCTCCTCTATAAAACGCAGAGAATTATAACCACATGACCTAGCCCACGGAATTATTATTAGGAAGGTTCTTTGTGAACCATAAATCTCTGTAAATGTGAATTATTATTAACTATTAATAACTATCCAGGAACCTGTTTGCTGAACTGCTTTTCATTCTTATCCTGAATATTCATTTGTTTACCCATTTACCTGACCTTGGTAACCTTTCCAGAAGGTCTTTGATTTATCCACCAACCATTTACAGATTTTCTACTACAAGTGAGCCTTATAATAAAATTAAAAGCACACATAATAGATGTGCTGATGGTACTTCTCCAATATTCTCCATCTATTTCCAACAAGAGCAAATGATTTTAAAATATATCAGAGAAACCCAGTCATCTCCTAAACTCAGGTGAAAAAAATAACATAGTTCAGGATTTTTTTTAAATGAAAAAAAGAAAAACTTGGACTCTCACATGACAACAATTATACTTTTATTATTAATTCATTGAAAAATACAAGGAGATATATGAATACTGTTTGTCTAAGTCTTTGCCTTAGTTTCCTTATATGTAAAATGGGGATAATAATAACTGTACTATTTATCTCAAGTTTACCTGAATGAATGAAAAGAAAGAAAAGAAGGAAGGAAGGAAGGAAGGAAGGAGGGAGGGAAGAATGGGAAGAAGGAAGGAAGAAAAAGGCAAAGTTTAAATACCTACTATAGCCCAAGCTCTGTGATAAACAATGATGATAAATATAGAAAAACGAGACAGTTCCTTCTTTCAAGGAACTTGCATTCTATTCAGGGAGGCTTGATCTGCAGGCCTAATGGAAAGGGCCAGTAGTCCTTAGCATGCAGTGGTGACATATTACAATGTCAGAGACTTAGGAGGTATATTAATAGCCCAGATAGTAAGCCTGAATTTTACTGGAAGGAGTGTAATTGGTGACTCCCTGCTAATTGAGATGGTAGAATGACCCTTTTCACTCCCTCTTCTCTCATAACCAAGGGAAGAGAAGTTGGCAGACCCACAATCATTGGCGGAGAGGGAATGAGACCACGGGTCAAAATGAAACTGCTATTTTGAGCTCTCTCCCACTGTGATGGAAATGGGAAGACCCAGAGTTCAGACAGGAGAAAAAAACAGGCATAGAAACATTGATATAAAGGAACAGTCTTAGCGAGATCTGGGCAAGGTTTCATTGTGAAGGGTATGCTTTCTAAATTTTAAATTTCTTTATAAAGGCAAGATCATATTATTTCTCTGCTGAAGTCTTACTATAATACCAAATGGTGGTAAGGTGGTACACCTGAATTCTCTAGTGCTACAACAGCACATCTCTGGTAAATTCTATCACACTAAAAGGGCTTTGATTAATAGCCCACAAATGCAGTGTATTTATGTTGTTCAATGATGAGGCTAGTTGAGTCTACAGAAAAATTTATTAATAAAAATTGAATGCAATTAATTATTTTATTCATCATAAATCAGGAAGGAGTTGTGATCTTTGTTGGTGGAGGAAGTTTAGCAGTGGCAACAGCAGAAGCAGAGGTTAGGATGGAAGAGAATGAATGAGGAATCGAAGATGGGTCAGAGGTCCCACACCAACCCTACATTTGCTTACCCTTATCACATGCGATATTTTGCTTGACTGATATTAGGCTTACATCGTGCTCTGAGGTCAGCTTTGCTTGACCAGGAAGCAGAGTTAAGATTTGTGAGAAAACTTCCTCTTTTCAGAGCCTCAAAAAGAGAAGAAACTTGCCCATGTAACTATCATTTAATCCCTTTCCCATGCTGGTATATTCACTGGTCTGAAAGACATGCAAAAATGATGCTACTTTGTTAAAGAGGAAGAAGTTTGCTAGGGAGAGAAAGAATAAACAAGGCCTCTTTCTTGCCTATACCCTAATATAAAGCATACATTCAGCTAAAGGGTCAAAAAGGTCTTTACCTGATATCCAGAGAAGATAAGCTAAGGAGGGAGAAGACCACAGGGAAACATGCTTCTTTCCTCTTAAAATATGAGAAGAAGCAGGTCACATATAGTATTATAAAACTAGGACTGGAAGGAACTTTAGAGTTCCATCTAGTATAATCTCTTAATTTTACAAATGAGAAAGTGGAGTCCCAGAGAGGCGAAGGTAATACCCAGGCATTACCCAAAGTTATACCACTAAAATTAGCATAGCAAAGACTTGAACTTGTTACGTCCTCTATCTCACAATGCTTCATCTAAACAGTAGGTCATATATTCATGCCTTCTTTTTTTTTCCCCTTAGCCCAAGGTTGTTAGGGTGGAGAAAATATAAACCAGTAGAAGTCTGGAGTTTATTTCAACCTAAGCCCCAATTCTTTTTCACAGAATAGTGCATGGTAAGGGTTGTAAGTAGTCATTTGATTCTATTCATTCTTTTAATGAAGTTCTTACTGGGTGAAGAGCACCCTCTTAAGTAATGGGGGGGAAACAAAGTTCAAATAAAACATAACTGCTACCCTCATAGAGCTTTGAGTCTAGTAGATACTTTTAATGTATGATGTTAAAAGGTAAGTAACATTAGAAAGGAACAAAACAAAGTACTTATGTTACCAACTTTGTGTAATTTTTTGTGAAAAAGGCTTTATAAATCTTATACTGCCATATGCATGTGTATTATAATTATTAGTATAATACTATGAGAAAAATAATAGAGAAATTTGAGGAGTTGATTTATCTTCCCACCCCAAACTCCTCCCCAATATCATTGATTATCAATATCTATTCTTGCCCAATGGGAATATGAAAGAAAAGTGTATAGATATATCCTCCAGCAAGGCAGTGAAAATACATTTTTAAAAGCCCTATTTATTATTCAATTTTATTATCTTTTATATTTAATTATTAGTATTGTTTTCTATTATTTTATGGTAAACATAGTATTTCATCTAAATAAATATGCATCAGTGAGCTAGTCTGAAGACCTAATCAATATTTATGGCTAGTAAAAGAAGATATGTTGTGAATAATAAACAACAGATTTATGTATGAATTTTTCTAACAATCCATTAAAAAGTATGAGTGAAGAAAAATAGAAATATTTTAAAACCAAAGTTTGAGAAACAAATATATAATCAAGTTTATATATAGCATTATTTCAATGAAAAACATCTCATATTTACCACAAACATAATTAATAATTAACAAGAACAGATAAAATTTTATAACAAGTGTCTAAAATTTTATTCTTACTAAATCTCTATGGGTTTAGGTTCCTCATCTATAAAAATGAGAGTTCTATTAAATGGTCTCTGTATTCCAGTTCTACCTCTACCATCCCATATATATACATAACTATCTATATCTATATCTATATATTACACACACACACACACACACACACACACACACACACACACACACACACACACACACACATATATATACACACATATAGCACAGTGCCTAGAAAAGAGTAGGTGCTTAATAAATGCATGTTGATTTGACTATACTAAATTCTAATCATACTGAAGGCAACATCCGTAGTGGGATTTAAACTCAGGTCATTTGACTTCACAATGCCCTTTCCATTGTACCACACCACTCTCTGACATAATTCTAACATGAAACTTTTAGTGGCTTAGAACTTGGCGAATTTCCTATCTTAAGATGAAAGTAGCCTTAAAAACACAGCCTTCATAAAATGCCTTGTCAGTCCAGATATTTGATGTGAAGCATGTTTGCTTAGTCACACACTTATTTCATTCCAGACACTAAAAGACAAAACATATTTCTAATTAGTCAGTAGCAAGCACCTTGAAAAAGAGAACTACTTCATCTCTTTTTCAAGATTAACAATGGAAAATGCCTGTCAGAATTATTCATGAAGGGATATTCATCTACTGGAAAGAGGCACTTGAAAAATAACCACATAATATACAAAAAACACTTGTTGATGAGTCATTCATTTGAACAAGGAAGACAGAAAGCATTCAGATATCCAGAGATTTGTATTGGGTCAGGGACGGATATTTCATATCAAAGAAAATATAATTATTGTCTCATGTACAAAGAGAATTGGATATCGAGAGATACAATGCTCACAATCACATTCCTAAACGTATGTGAATATTTGGAGTTTTTGCTTTTAAAAGAAAAATTCTAAAGAAGTCATTACATTAACCTTTTCTTTTCCCATGCATAAAGAGCCAAACTAAAGTAAGCATGGGCATGAATAGTATACCTGACTCATTTAAAAGACCAGGTGGCTGCCATTAGCTCAAAGAGAATTAAAGGGATCATGGATCAGGAGTGTATTTGGTTGGGGGGAAAACAGACCATTTGGTGAGAATAAAGTGGCAAAAGTGACAATGAGATATTGGTTAAGGATCAGAAAAGGAACGTATTTAACAACAGTGTCTGAGACATGGCAACCTGAGCTTTTTCCCCTTTATTTCTTAACTATGGAGAATGTCTTTTAATTTGCAACACTTCATTTTAAAATGAAGCCCTGGTCTCGTTTTCAGAGTATGCAAAATTTAGATTGTATTAATATCAAATTGTGATGCATATAAATTGTATATTATTTTAAGGAGAAATAGACATGTATTTAAGTGCACGTATGATCCCATGTATATGTGTGTAATACACATATATAGTACACACATATGCATTATATATAATATTCCTATTATATATAATACATATATCTATGTAATACCTAGTACATATTTATATATGTCTATATATGTTCATATAATATTAACAGGCTTAGATGCAGAACCAGAAGAAATTATGCTTGAATGGCATTTAAGGAGGAATCAAGGAGAATAGTCTTTGCAAGCATTGTGGAGATGGGTACACAGGAAATGGGCTGTAGTTTATTCCATATAAGGATCCATTTCCAGAAGGAAAGATGGGCTTACACAGCAAATCCATTTCCCATTGACTTCAATCCTAATTATGCAGGAAGCTCCATAATATTGTTAGAAAATTGATGGTTCCTCTATATTACTCCATGACCCCTAGTGGTCATGATGGAAGGATAGGTCCCAAAGCAATATTAATATTGCACAACTTAGTCTCTCGAAAGCATAACCCTGAGTGATTATCCATTGTGTATTCCTCGCCAAACATTCATTACTTAGTAAAGCAAATGCAATCCTACATATTGTCCTCACCTGTGACTGTGGATGAGTGCATTAAAAGCCAGTCCATCTGACCAGCTTGTAGTGAAGTTGATGACTTTGACCTGTGGATAGTGGCGAGTTGATTGGCGTACCCAGCTCAGCAAGATCTTTTCACTGTTTGTTTGCTGCAAACCAGCCATGATATTTTTCATTACATTTTTGACCTGCATTAGAAGAGAGACTTTCATCAGTAAATGTGCTTCTTGTTTGAGAGTAAAACTGATTTTTCCCTTCCTTGAATCCTAATGATGTCAATTTGCAAGAATAAGAAATATATGAACTTTTGAACAACAAAAAGGGGAAAACAAAAACCTGATCCTAAAAATTATTATCTGCATTTGTGTGCTCTTGACTTGCTGGTGAACTCTGTGGCTCTTGGTGAATATGCTGAAGAATATAAAGGGTTGTGTGTGTGTGTGTGTGTGTGTGTGTGTTTGTATGGTGCACTCTATTTGCTTGATTCTGGCAGAAAGGGTGAAAGGATGATGGTCAATTAGTCATAGTTCTCTCCAATTTCTCCTTAATCTAAGTACTAAGCACCACAGCACATACACAGTAGAGTGTCCATTACTGTGTTCCTGGGTTTTATCTCAATATAGTCACTATTATGACCATTAATCAAAGTTATACATGCTGACTGAACTGAAAAAAGGAATATGGAAATGAGCTTATATTTTAAAGGAATGAAGGGAAGAATGCACAAAAAAAGCAGTGAATATATTGGTGGCGGATATGCTGTCCTGGTTTTATTTTCATTAATTATCTTTTGGTACATTTGATTGCCTTCTAAACATTATTTAGAGTCTTTGCAAGTGCCATTCAAGCTATTATATTTCAAAGTTCCACACCCTTAGTAATTTACTCAAAACTCCTTGTAAGCAGTTTTTTCAAGTTTCAATAATGCAATTAGTTTTACATCAGAAAAAAATATTCTTGGCATAAAGAATAAGTAGTATAAATGCTTAGCTAAGATAGCTTTTAGTAGACTCACTTAAAGCCTGATAATTATTAAGTATTATAAAGAATGTACATGTAGTCAATTGTTAAAACAGAAAGCAGTCAGTCAACAACTATCTGTTTAGCATTAACTATGTTCAGGTACTGTGATAAGAGCCGAGGATACAAAGGAAGGCAAAAGCCATCCCTGCCTTATCCTCTTTGCTGTCTTCCATTTGGAATCTCTAACTGCCTACTGGACATTTTGAACCTCATGACCCATCCATAAAAACCTTAACCTCAACATGTCCCAAACTAAGCTCAGTATCTTTCCCCCTAAACTCTCCCATCTTCACCACTTTCCTATTACTACTGAGGATGCCACCATCCTCTTAGTCGTGTAAGCTCAAAAACAAGAGTGTCATCCTCAAGTGTCTTATTGTCTCTCACTTGGCCCTATACACAATTAATGTCAAATGCTGTCATTTCCACCTTTCAATTGCAACCTGTTTGTTGGTTTTGCCTCATTTCTTCCTACTACAATCTTTCCTCCACTCAGCCGTCAATTTGATTTTCCTAAAATTTAGCTCTGATCATAAACCTCCTCCCACCCTTTCTGAATAAACATCAGAGGCCCCCTAATTCCTGCAGGATAAAATATAAAATTCTATATTGGGCTTTCAAATACCTTTATAACTGGCCCCTTCTCACCTTCCCAGTAGTCTTACGCTTTATTCCCCATCATGACTGTGCAGTCCAGTGATATTGGCCTTCTTCCTATTTCTTTCTCACATAACACTACATCTCCCAGCTCTGAGTATTTTCATGGGCTGTCTCCTGTGTCTGGAATTATGCCCCCTCATCTCTACCTCCTAGCTTCTTTGTCTTTCTTCAAGTTTCAGTTAATGTCCCACCCTTTACCAGTCTTCCTTAATCTTAGTGCATTCCCTATGAGATTACTTCCAGTTTAACCTACAAACATCTTGTTTGTATATGGTTTCTTACCTGTTGTCTCACTCATTAGACTGTGAGCTCCTTAAGAGCAGAGACTTTTTTTTTTTGCCTTTTAGAGGGGGAGGAAGGGCAGTTGGGGTTAAGTGACTTGCCCAAGGTCACAAAGCTAGTAAGTGTGTCAAGTGTCTGAGGCCAAATTTGAAGTCAGGTCCTCCTGACTCCAGGGCTCTATTCACTGCGTCACCTAGCTGCCCCAAGAGCAGAGATTTTTTTTTCATTTTTTCATATCTTCAAAACTCAGCACAAAGTAGTAAGCACTTAATGTCATTTGGCTAACTGGATGAACCATCATCTAGGAGTTCACACTCTAATGAATTATTAGGAATATGTAAAACCAGTCAACTATTGATTATCAATGCCTGATGATCTTTCAGTTTGGTAGATACCTTTTCTTCTATGCATGATTCAGTTTATCAATTTGGAGCGAACAGACACATTTAAACTTAAAACTATATTGTGTAGAGTCTCATTTGAAGTTCTGAGGGGACATAGATAAAAATGGCAAAAAATGGGCAGACAGAAATAGGTTGGAATCTGCACTGTTAGCACATCCACATTCATCAGATCACAAATCCATTTGAATAGGTAAGCTAAAAATGTAGAATTCTTTAACATATTTAAATATAAATTTCCATATTAAAACTCAACACAAAATTTCTGAAATTCGTATTTTGTATAGTTTTAGGAAGGCAGTAATGAAAGCAAGACATATAAATTTTACATGCATATGTAAAAATAGCTCAATCTGAATTACCTAAAGGGCATAAATAAAGAGTTTATATTAAGGAAACAAAAAATAATCCATGAAAGAAGGCCAAAAAAAGAAAGGTTTTAAAAAGGGAAGAGGGAATCCAAACCACTGTTAAGAGGGTGGCAAATAACACAGGATAAAAGAGAAGTTTGAATATCTCAAAAGTCTAGCATAAAATCTTCCCTAGTTTGTATCTGAATAACAAAATTTCCAATATGCTTACACAAAATGGAGGAGGAGTAGAAGAAGGGGGAATTCTTGTTGAAAACAAGAAGATGTCCCTATGAGACCTAACATGGCTAAGAACTGGGAGGTATACTGTCTTCTCAGAGCCTGCAAAAATATACACAGAATGCTCCCCTTTCTCTTCTCCATCTCAGCTTCTACAACTTCCTTCAGATTCAGCACAACTTATGTAAGTGGCCTTTGTCAGCCCTCCTGCTCCCCCAAACCTCCCCCTGCTAATACCTTCCCTCTGAGATTACCATGCATATAACTTGTTTGTACATAGTTGCTTTGATGCCATCTTCCCTATTAAAATGGAAGCTCCTTAAGGGGAGGGAACACGGCTTTCTATATATCCTGAGGACTTAGCACATGTCTTGACACACAATTAGAGCTTGTTTAACTGGGGGTGAACTCTCAATGACTACTCACTCTTGCTGATTCATATGGGAGCACTTCCACATAACAGGTCCAAAAGAATACAGACTATACCTTCAGTAACAGCAAAATCCTCTGTAGGAAATTCAGTTGCTTTAGGTAAGAGCTTAGAGTAGAAAGTAAGTCACTTAGAGTAGAAAAATTTCGACTTCAACTCAGCTTATTTTTTGGTCTACCCTACATTTCTACCAGCTGCCTTGTCCAGCCCAGGATGACTCCACCCAGAGATCTGCTTCCTGACTGGTGAGTCTTTGCCCAGGACTGTCATAAGTTCAGGAGTACCGGTCACATTGTTCACTTCACTCTTGGCTCTATTCCACCTTCACATCAGCTGCTCTGACCCAGTGTGTGTCCCCAATTCCTAATTTCCTTTTATGTTTGTCTTTTCCTATTGCAAGATCCTCTAGAATAGTGATTTTTTTCTTGTTTTCATATTCCCATCAGTCAGCACAGTGCCTAGCATATAATAAGGACTCAAATGCTTTATCAAACTATCACCTACCTATCCATCTATGCCAAAATATTGGAAAAAAACATATAATTTAGGGTTTTGAATTGGAAAGAAACTTAGAGAGTATCTTATCCTATATCATTATTTTATAGATTCCAAGTATGGCAAGTTTACTTCAAGGAACTGTAGAAACAAGAAGTACTTTAAAACTGGAGATGGGCAAATGTCTTATATTTCAAAATGCAAGGGAAATTCACAAAAATATAGATTAATAAACTTGGCTTTATTTCTTGGCCACATTATACAATGAATGATTTGAAAACTTGTGAGCACGAAGCAAAAGAAGTTGTGACCACAAAGGGTCGGTATTTGTTCAACAAAGCTAAAAAAAATAGTTGTTCAGGCATGTCTGACTCCTCATGACCTCACTTGGAGTTTTCTTGGCAAAGATACTAGAATGGTTTGCCATTTTCCCCTCCAGCTCATTTTACAGATGAAGAACATTGAGGCAAAGAGAGTTAAGTGACTTGCCCAGGGTCATACAACTACTAAGTCTCTGAGGCCAGATTTGAACTCAGGAAAATGATTCTTCTTGATTTCAGGCCAGGCACTTTATCCACTGCACCACTAAGCTTCCCCTATTTCCTATATTTATGTTTTATTAATCAGTCACCTCACACTGAAGGGGAGAGACTTAGGAAGATAGCAATTCATGTTTTTGAAAGTGAGGCCTTTAACCGATACCAGATTTATTGAAACATACCCTAAAAACTAATTCAGTTTTAAGCGACATTAATTAGAGTGCTCAAACAAATAAGGGAGTAGGCACATTACATTCTGTACTAATCAAACGACATTAGATAGATTGTGGTTTGTACTGGGCACCACATTTTTAAAATGAAACTGAAAAAAAGTGTAATCAGTATTTAGTGACCTCCACAAACTTCAGTCACTCCCTATTACCTCCAGGAGCAAATATAACATTCTAGGTATGAATTTTAAAGCCCTTCTTGGACCATTCTTGCATTTGCAGTCTTTTTCTATTTGGTTGGTTGGTTGTTGTCCTTTGTTCTCAAAGAGGACCAAAATGATATCATTATGTGAGAATCAAGTAACAGCATGTCTGACTGTGGTGATCAGACCAATATGAGCTGGGAATGCTTTCCCACAGGTTGGGCACAAAGTAGTCCATGTGGATATTTGGGGTGAACTCTATAAATTTGTACATATAGTGTTTCTTGCGAGCTGCTTCAATTCTACTTTGCTCATAGAGCACAGTACCTTCTTTGATGAGGATATACCATGCCAGGTAGTCCCGTGCTAGTGTCTCTCATGTTATGCAACAATTACAAAGTTCTTAAGAGAGACCTTGATAGTGTCCTTGTATCACTTCTTCAGATCTCCATGTGAATACTTGCCTTGTGTGAGTTCCAAATACAGACTTTTTCTACTTAATTATCCTTCATATACTCTAAGTTAAAGTGATACTACTCTTCTTCCTATTACTCACATGAGACAGCCCATCTTCAAATTCTTTGCCTTTTCACTGATTGCCCCACCTCACACAGAATGCTCCCCTTTCTCCTCTCCACCTCAGATTCTGTAAATTCCTTCAGATTCAGTTCAAGTTCTATTAGTGGCCTTAGTCAGCCCTCCTGCTCCCCCAAACCCCCACTGTTAATACCTTCCCTCTGAGATTACCATGCATATAGCTTGTTTGTACACAGTTGCTTTGATGTGATCTTCCCTGTTAAAATGGGAGTTCCTTAAGGGAAAGGAACATGACTTTCTATATATCCCCAGAACTTAGCACATGTTTTAACACAGGATTAGAGCTTGTTTAACTGGGGGTGAGGTCTTGAAATAAAATCGTAGGAGAAACTGTATAAAGAATTTGGGATGTTTTGCCATTTGAAGAGAAGGCAGTGCAGGAAGTAGAATTGTTTTTAAGGGGGAATAAGCATTTTATGTTTTCTCTTCTGGTAGAAGAAGTAGGACTAATAGGTAGGAGTTACAGGGACGTAAATTTGGACACAATGTAAAGAATGCTTCCTAAGAATTTGGCTTAGAAACAAAAAACAAAATCAGTCTGCTTTATGAAATAATAGGCTCTTTGTTTTCCCAGAATTGTTTACGAGGAGGCTAAGATGACCACCTATTCAGATTATTATATTAGGGGTTCATTTCTCAGGCATTCCTTCACCGAGCTGTCTATACTCTAGTCATCATCTCTGTCATCACACTCAAATTTAGACTCTGCCTCTGGGTCACCAATCTCTGATAGGAAAGCATTGACCTTATCTGGCTATGATCCAGAATTCCAAGACAATTCCTGGCCAGCTCCACACCATGCTACTCAATGTGCCTCTTTTGCCTTTCTAGTTCCTCTTAGGCCAGAGAAGGTTTTTCCTGCTTGTACTTTGTATCTTTAGCGCTTATCACAGAACCTGGCAAAAAACCAAATGTTTAATAAACAATTTTCATTTGTTAATATCAATGGACTGATCAATATCAATCAATCTCAGGTCACTTTCCAATTCAAAATTTCTATGATTCATTTATTGTCCTTTGAGATTGTATCAGCTTAAGTTTGCTCTTTAGGCAGAATAGGCAATTACCTGCAAGATATATTTTGAAGTCTATCTAAGTTTTCTTAATGATTCTCTTAGCATGGATAGTACTGCCAACTCTCTTTCTTACTTGGCTCTAAATTCCTGATATTACATTCCATCTTTGAGCCAGATAATACAGATGTCTCTAAAAGACCACAGTCTAAAGGCAGGTGTCACCTGAGAACGCATTTTTTCCTATATTAGCTTAAAATATTTTTACCACTAATATTTTAGTGTTACCTGACATTTTTGTCTGTTACAAAAAAAAAAAAAACCACTAAGTGGGGATGCTTCATGATTATGGCTAAAATCATGCAAAAGAAAATTGTTTTTAGAAAAAAACAGCAAACACTAAGATCATATAAAACGTGTACTATACATGTAGACATAGATGTACATGTACATGAAACAAAGTTACTTCAAGGTGAATTACAGGAAGAAAAAGATAAACAATTTTTACATGAGTCTGCTGATCTTTGTTGAAACATTATTATTATTATTATTAAAATCCACAGTTAAATTAAAATTGAAAAAATAACTGCTCTAAATTCTCTTGTGTCTCTTTCATAATCTGCTAGTTCTTAATGCCTCAGATATCATGTAAACAGACTGTCATAAGCAGTGCTAATTTTAAAAGCTATTATCATGAGGATGGATATGTTTTGTTTGAAATACATATGTTTGTTTTGCAGGTCATGGGCAATAATGAAAAGAAGGTACATGGAACACATTATTTATAAAGAAAATATCCATCAGGGGCTCTCACCTGCCAATTGAGAATTATATTCCAGATCAAACCAAGAGTCAGTTTATGATTTCCATCTACTATGTCTGTGCTTCCAATATTCACTAAATCAACCTGTTTGGAGAAAGAAAGGAAGATGTATGAAAATCCATAAGATAACAAAAGCCTTCCATGAAAGGGAACAAGATAATAAAGTAATTAAATTTAGGTGTTTCCAGAGACTAAGCAGCATGATGATCAGCTGCTTAGATAACCATAAAATATGTTTAAAGTCATACTAAAATGAAGCATCAATTCTTAAAATAACTTTTCCTGAGAAGAAAATATCCAGAATATATTTATGATGAAATAGTAAACACATGTGTTTTCAAAACAGATTTCAAAGGATGAACAATTTTTTTCAATATCCTTCACTAAACTTGTAATCACGTGGACCACAAAGTATAAGGAATATGTAAAGTTGATAATATACAGGAAACTCAGAGAAAATTTTCCTGAATGCTATCTAGCTACCTTTTGGAACTGGAACAGCAGGTTTGGCAGATCACAGAACTATTGAAAAGATAATGATAATCCTGAGAAAGTCAGAAGCAACAGGGGAGAAATTTATAGAGTTATATACTTTAATTCATATACTTATATTATTGAAATATGTAGTTTCACTAAAGTCCAAAGATCCTTGGTTCTCCAAAACTAATTGTCTTATTTCTGAAGAATTGCTCAACTAGGCTCAGAAAGGTCTGTTGCAAAGTTTGACCATCAGTTGATAACAAAACTGGAAGAATTCCATGAATACTGAGATATAAAAGTATCCTCAAAGTCAAAATATCAACCTAGTCTCACAGGCACATTTTCATTGTTATTGCCCTAGTGCAACGTAAGTTTTTTGAGAATAAGGACTTCTTTTCCCCTCTCAATTCCAGTGTATTTATAGGTGTTATGTTGTGGTAGAAAAAAATGGTGGTAGTGGTACCAGGAAAACATGACTTCAAATTCTGCAAATCATTTAACATCTTAGTGCCCCCAGGTGCTTTGGTAGAAGACGATTCCTCATTGGGAGTTTTTTTACACAGTGAATTCTTAGGTCCAGGAAATATCAAAAGAAACAGATCCCTTTTGCTCATGAGTTATTTGCCTTCACACAGTAGGCACTCAATTCACTATATTTATTAAATTGAAAGTCTTCCTCCATGAGACTAATAAGATTACGAGGAGCAAATGAAATCATGCATGTGAATGTGCATCATAAAGTAAAAAAATGACAGCTTTATCTCTTTTCAGGTATTTTAGAAAAGATTGTTTAAGATTAGATTTTGGAAAGTCACAGTTTCTTCATCATGTGACTTTGTACCTTTGACTTAAAAAATGATATTCATATCTTCAAAGCATATCTTATTCTTATTTTGTTTAATTTCATTGTAGTAGTTCCTTTGGAATACAAAAACAAGGTTTAGTGACTTAAATTTAAAAAAAAATTTGTGAAAGTGAATCCATGTTCTATGTTTTGCTTTCAGTGAAATTGGTGAATAAAATTAAGCCTAAACAAGGACTTTGTGAACAAATAAATACGGAATAGATTTTTAAAATCAAGTTGAAATTTTAACACGTATAAGGAAGGGGACTGATCAGATGAGCCACTGATCAATTTGAGTTTCACAATCAGCTTGATGAGATTAACAAAGAACATACTTACATCTAATGGTCACCTGTCATTCAAGTGCATATACTCTTAAATTCTTTACTGAGAAGACATAAGTAATTCTGCTGACTATTTCCCATTACCTCCAAGGTGATTAATGATGGAAAATGAGGTTTGGATTTAAGAGATAAGAGCTGCCTTTACTATTGAGATATATAAAGATGAGCTAAGAGCTCAGTCTATTCAGTTTTTGTCCCTTGTTCTTTTAGACAGAAGTATAGCAAGTGAGTTTGAGGGAGAGGACAGGTTTGCTCCCTTTTCCCACTTAGGAGCAAAATATGGCAACTGACAGAAGCAGCACGTGGCAATCAGACTATGCTTGCCCAAATGACCTGAATTCTAGGACTTCAGGTCCCTGCCTGCATTTTGCTCACTTATTTCTCTTTCTGAACACAGGTTAGCGACCTGAGAATTGACTTTCCATTAAGTTAAAGTCCAGAGGGATCAAGAATTCCTGAGTTCAGGGACTAGCCTGCCAAAGAAAGATTTCCTTAACAACTTGTGTGTTGGTTTTGCAGAGGATTGCCCTGCAGCTTAAGGACCAACACTACATAAATTAGTTGGAGAGACAGTAAAGGAGCGGAGTTTGTGGTGGAAAAAGAATCTTTCTAATCTGTTACCTTGAGTTCAGGTCCAAGATAAATAGGAATTGGGGTAACTAGGTATTGCATGGGCTCTGGAGTCAGAAAGACTAAAGTTCAAATGTGGTCTTAGATATTTACTAGCTGTGTGACCCTGGGTAAGTCACTTAACCCTGATTGCCTAAAAAGAAAAAAGAAAGTGGGAATAATTTATTTAGTAGTCCTCGAAAGTTTCCTTTCATTCTGAGGCCACTCTAATGGCCTATTTGACTTTTTTGCTTTTACATTTGCTCATAGGCTCATATGATCCTTTCACATATTATAAATTTCCTGATATGGGTGAAATAAAAAAAAAAATGTACCATACTTGAAACCTAAATAGTACAATGGGCATCTTAGGGAGAAGTGGGTATGAACCATACATAAGCTTCATTTTGGAAACAATTAGCCCTAAGTGATAGAAACAAGCTAGAAAGAAAAAAAAATGACCCTCATAATTATAGAGTGTTAAAACAAATTAATATACATTTTTCCCCCTTTAAAAACAACTGTCTTGGCGTGGCCAGGTGGCACAGTGAATAGATCACTGGCCCTGGATTCAGGAGGACCTGAGTTCAAATCCGACCTCAAACACTTAACACTTAGTAGCCCTGTGACCTTGGGCAAGTCACTTATCCCCAATTGCCTTGTCCTTCTGTAACGCCATGCACCAGCAGATTCCCAAAGGAATGCTACTGTGAACAGCCTTTAGAGTTCAGATTACAAAATAGAGTGAACACTCTGTTTATTCCATTACAAATCAAGACAAACATTCAAAACATTATA
>CM053580.1:169836338-169866017 GCA_028627135.1 Pseudochirops cupreus | reverse complement strand
TATATACACACCTCAGCCAATCCCCTTCTTCCACATCAACAGGGGAGTTAATGCCTTCTTACAGTGGGACAGAGTTTGCACCTTCCACACTTAGCACTTAGCACTACTAAGTGCTAAGTATCCTGATAAACTAATTACTATTACACCTTCCCCCTCCAAAAAGCAAAAAAAAAAAATTTAAAAAACAACTGTTTTCTTTAAAAAGTTCTTTAATCTTCTTTAAAAATGATATCATAGTTTACCCCAGTACCATCCTCTCTCCCTACCTGAGAGTCATCTCATATAACAAATAGTGTTTTTAAAAGAAGAAGAGGAAAAAATCAACACAACTAACAAACCCATTTGGAAAAAAATTTGCAATATATAACACCTGTGGTCCTACTGATGGGGTGCTTAGGTGCTTGTACTTGGACCCCAATTCCAAGACCATATTTCTCTCTAGTCTTCAAAAACACTATCTCTGTAAGTTTCTCTCCAGCCCAAGGACACTATGATGAGCAATTCCTCATGAGTGAGCCCCAGTGAAACACTCATCTCTCTCCCTGGTACAACAACAAACCACACCTGTAGGAATTATTAATTTGAATTGGCTTCCTACTGAATCTTAAAGATATTCGGTACCCACTGGACTATACTCTCTACCTCATTATATTCATCCTGGACTCCTCATTATTCGTATCCTAGAAATAAGACATATGTATGTTCACTACATCTATCTTGTCAAACAAGACTGATTTAGTGGCAGACTGGGCAATACTCAGTCAACCCTGACCATTAGTTAACTTAGTGATGTAGCAGACCTAAAACCCAGACCTCCCTGTGCATCCTGCCCCCACCCCCAGGCTCACCAAAGCCTTTTCCTGGTGAACACTGGGTAAACTGTCTACACAGAAGACAGGAAAAGTGCATGTTCCTCTAATAACTGACCACACCTTAATCCTACCCTGAATCACCTAATTAGCATGCCTGGAACATGTTTTACTATAGTTTTTACCATATAAACTTTAATTGTATCCCTCTAAGGCCACAAGTTCCTTAAGAACTTTTGCCCACTGAATAGCAACAAAATTAACCTTTGTCAACTTGAATTAAAGATTGCTTGAGTCCATGAATTCATTTCAGATGATGCTATACTGTACTTTGGTCCTTGGGGGAGGGAGTGTCCCTGAACCCCTCAAACCACTACAATCTGTACAGAGGAGTTTTGGCAGGGATTCTCTTTCATATCTGTTGAGCATTAATATACTATTAAGGGAATGAACACTTATCATTCTGTTGAATGGTAGTGTTTTTGTCCAATTTAATTAACTTACTCAGAGAAACTATATTTCCAAATTACAATTCAATCTCTATTTAGGGAAATCATTTCAGAGATACCACTAATTTTAGTGGGATATTAACTTGTTCAATCAATCAACAAACATTAATTTCATTACTGTAGGGAATTTTGTTTAAATATGTGTGTATATATAGATATTTAAATATAATGTATGCACATATTTAAATATAATGCACACGTATAAAAGAGGTGCTAGAACACTGAGGCAGTTAGGTAGTGCAGTGGATAGAGCACTGTGCCTGGATTCTGGAGAACGTGAGTTCAAATGTGTCCTCAGACACTTATTAGCTGTGTGACCCTGAGCAAGTCACTTAACCCTGTTTGCCTCAGTATCCTCATCTGTAAAATGAGCTGGAGAAGGAAATGGTAAACCACTCGAGTATCTTTGCCAAGGAAACCCCAAATGGGGTGATGGAGAGTCTGACGTAAGTGAAAACAACCAAAGAACAACAAGAACACTGAGAGGTTGAGATATTGCCTCTGGTACCACAGATACTAATGTCAGAAGTACAGCGTGAATCCAGGTCTCCCCGATTCCAATTCTATCCTCACTATCCATGAAAATTTGTGGCCTGTCATCATTCACTGCACTCTAGAAAAAAAGTAGGAAGAAAACCCAAGGAAGGTTTCTCAGTATAAAAGAGAGGATCCCTGTGGCAAATTTATGTGAGAATATACAGGAAAGCTTTACAAGACATTCAAGAATGGGTGGGTTATGATTTCCTTTATTGGAGGGAATATTCAGAAACCCACTAAAATATTGGAATACAACAAAAATATGAAACCATACATACTCAGCTGACTCTAATATTAACATCCATCTGATTACAACAAAAGCCTACACAAGTTTCTCAGAGAAAAAAAAAATGAGCGTGAATATATAATTGTGTTGTCTCCTGAATTAGTGGGTATGAAAGTTTTCTGCAACTTTTAGTAAACTATGACACCTTACCACACCTCGAATGTGGCTAGTCATAGTGATCAGTATACCATTTATTCTCAAGTAAAAGGTTGCTGTGTCACTAGAACTAAGGGTGAATTCATCACTCTCTTTTTCTCTGCCCCCTACTGCTCTCTCCTCACTAATCCCTTCCCTGCTTTAGTCAGTGTTGAGGTATAAAGGTACAAACAGTGGGGAAGAGCTGAACTTTCAACCATTCCTTTGTTCTATTTGAAGGAAGAGATCTTTGGGAAATGTTGCAAGAGGTCAAAGTTACCCCAGATTGCCAGCAACCAGCAGTAACTTTTTTTTCATTTCTGTTTACCCCTTCCAGCCTTACATACACTGTCCATAACACACCAAGTAGGCCCAAAATATGAACCTCTACAATGTACAAAAAAATGAATCAGGAAACATGAAGGCTGAAAGAAGTAAGTGTCAAGGTGCACGTGGCTAAAAGTTGGTAGAAAGCAAATAACAAGTAACTGTACCCACTGGAGTCCTTCTCCCCTGACCCCAGCCCCTCAACCACCTGCCTTTATTCTATAATGGTTAGGTCATTTCTCTTCATTATCTTTTTCAGAGAGTGAGAGAGAGGTGAGGGACGTGAGAGAAAAGTGTTTGGCAGAAGCTCCCACAGGCTGAGAATGCTATTCCTGGCTAGCACTGTAGATGAAGTTTCCTACCCAAGAAATCTGAATGTTCTAACGACATTTAAATCCTTTCATTGTAAAAAAAAAATTGATCTTTATTTAATTTATATTAAAAACTGAAACATGACAATTTAACGATGAGATTGAATTTGGATTACTATGGCTCTGGGAATAGGATCTGAGATTTAGAGAATAAGAAACATAATTTAGTTTTTGTTTGTGTTGTCTTTTTTTGCTTATATAAGAACAGACACATGACACTCATTTTAAAAATGGTAATATAATACTCTCTTAATCAGAAATAATATTTTAAATTAATATGTTACACTTTTATATCTTGAGAAGCAAAAGAGAATAAAGATGGGATTGGTTTGGGAGATTAAGAGAAAAATTCAGAGAATTCCTCCAAACCTTGGGGGTCAGAAGTTCAACTCATTTAATAATATTATTCTCTTTAAAAATAATTTTTTTGACTTAAAAACATTAAGAATACTTAATTTTTATATAAAGTGATTTGATACTAATGGTTTGAAAATATTTTATTCTTATTTTCACTTTATATAAATGTTAACTATCTATTCTTAAACAAAGGATATATAACATATTTTCTCTACACAAAAAATAGTCATTATTATTCATTTCAGTCTTATGTTCTGTTCAGCCCTGGTTTTGCCACTAGTTAATGATGGAATCTTGGGGAAGCCTTTTGCTTATTCCAGGCTTCATCTCTAAAATAAGGGGTTTGAACTAAAAACTTTCTGACGTCCCTTCCAAACCAAAATCTCCATAAGATTTTAATTTTAAAATAAGAACAAAAAAATTTCTTTCATAAGGAATCTGTCATAACGTGGTCAGGCTGAAGAGGCTATGTACTATATATGAAAGGAAATTCTCAAGAACATATAAATTTTTAAGATATATTGAGTGCAGTGTATCAAAAATGCAGGGATGGCAAAGGATCTCTGCTGTCCTGCAGATGTATTTTTACATTTAGAGTTGAGTTGGATACATTTACACTATTTAAAATTTTAAGCCTTTAGGGAATGAATCATGTCTATTTTTCATTCAGAATCGAATATGCTCAAACTATTACTATTTCATGATCTACAGAACTATACTGACAACCCACAGAGTGTATCTACATGAGCTATTTTTTTTTTACTGTGGATTTACATTATAGATTCTTTGATAGCTACTGCTATAACTTTTTAAGATTTATTTTTAATACTGCATGAATGTAGAAGTTTAAATTTTAGAATGTTCTTTGTTTAAAAGAAATACCATTTTGCTATAAAAATAATTAGTGTTCTAGATACTATCCATTTCAAGTAATAAATTTGTAGGCATGTGAGATAAGGTATGTGTATAGACACAGACACATCCTAGGGGAATATAAAAGAACTATAAAGAGACATCATGGTGATGTGGAAAGAAGATTTGTATTGGAGTCACCTGGTTATACTTTCATTTTTTCCTAACAACTGGATCTATTACAGTGAGCAATACACAATGTTATTGGGCTACAATTTTCTTTTCTGTAAAACCGAGGAGTTGAACTACATGATTTTTGAACTCTTATACCTTATGATTACACACACACATATCCATACACCCAAATATACATATACATTCATTAAAACAAGTATTCCTTATCCCCTATGTGCTAAACATTGTGCTTAGCACTTTACAAATATTATTTCATTTTATTTTCACAACACAACAATTCTGGAAGTGATATTGTTATATTCATTTTATAGATTTGGAAACTGAGGCAAACAGGGGTTAAGTGAGTTGCCCAGGTCACATAGCCAGGGAGTGTCTGAGTTTATATTTGAACTTAGGTTTTCCTGATGACTAGTCCAGGGCTCCAATCACAACATAATGAAGCTTCCATTAACTATATTTATTAAGAATGAACTCATTTTTATTCATTTATTAACAACAAATATGAAGTCTTTCATGTATGTACGCACATATGTACATATATGTCTATTTGTGTATATACATCATCCCGTAATAACCAACACTATTACTTAAAACAAACAAGCAAGTAAACAAAAACTTGCATAATGGTACCCAATTCAGGCAATACTGGAAAAAATTCCAATACAACCTTTTTTTTTAAAGCATCATGTAGACTCTTTTAATAAGAAAAAGAAAGAAAAAAGTTGTACCACTGTAAGTTACCATTGTCAATTTTTAATATTTTCATTGCTTTCTGACTTTTCATTTATAGAACGTAGAATAAATCAACAAACAACCTAGTCCAGGGGAAAGAATGCTGCATCAATCTCAGCTTTGCTATTTATCTGTGTGACCTTGGGCAAGTCCTTTAACCTCTTTATTCCTCAGTTTCCCCCATGTATAAAATGAAGGGGTTGAACTAAATGAACGTTAATATCTCTTTCCGTTCCAAATCTATGATCCTATAAGGTTTCAAGTCATTACTACCATTCATTAAATAGTTAAATAGCGCGCCCTGATAGAGGAACTAAATTTTGACAAGAACTAACTTTGTGAAAGTGAGATATTGCTATGTGTCATGTAAAGATGATACCATCTTCTACTTCTAGAGTTCTCTGTACTTAAAAAAAAATCTTTTCACATCATCTCAGTTGATCTTGTGAACTCTGTGAGATAGGTAAAACAAGCATTATTATAACACTCCAAAGATAAGGAAAGGGAACTCAAATCACAGCTAGCTAAGGATAGAGACAGGGCTAGGACTTGGCTGTTTTCACCCTTTGCACTTAGAGTACATTTATTCACTGGGTACACAAAAATCAAATTCACAAATAACCCCTTTCGAAATCATGAAACAAAATAATCTGGAGGTGGCATAATTTTATTTTTGCACAGAATGTTATAAAAAATAAAGTGTCAGTTGGAAGTCATCAAGTATACAGTAATCTAGGCTGATATTTTTCAAAGCTGATTTCCCTACATGATTATTTAAATACCTGAAAGTTCAAAGGACAAAACTCAAAGGACGCCTCTGACACTTCAAGATTCTGATTATCAAAGAGCCAAAAGTCCAAGGATAGCATAAATTATCTCATCTTTTCAATGATTCCTGACATTTGACCATTACTCAGTCAATCTAAAAGAGAAAATAATTTTTTTTTTTGCCTTTTAGAGGGGGGAAGGTAGGGCAATTGGGGTCAAGCGACTTACCCAAGGTCACAGGGCTAGTAAGTGTTAAGTGTCTGAGGTCACATTTGAACTCAGGTCCTCCTGAATCCAGGGCCAATGTTGTATTCACAGTGCCACCTAGCCACCCTGACAATTTTTGATTATGTAATTAAATGATAGCTGAAATCTGAATGTTCAGAATACAGGTCAATATCATTTCACATGTATTCACTTTCTTTCAATTCAGATTGAGCTGTCTATTAAAGTGTAGCAGTGTTATGATTTGTATATTTGCTTTTTTGTAACGTAAACCCTTATGGTCCCACCATCTATTTCTAGGTGCCACAAAGCCTTTTCCAAGTGGAGTCTTAAACCTCTCTATTTCTTATGACCCCGCTAATATAAGAGACATTCACCTACTGAATTACGAGGCACAGAAATTGTGATCAATTGGGGAGGGCATGTTTCAATGGCACTTATAGGTAACAGATTTTTTCTTTCCCTTGAGAGAGAGAAAGGAAGATTAAACTAATATACTAACTAAATATTAAACAAACACTAAAATAATGTCAAACGTATTAGAAAACTGAAAATATACTCATGAAAAATGTCAGGAAAAGTAAAGGGAAGACAAGGGAAGAGTCACACTTAGAAGAGAGGGAGCCCAATGTTAACTCGGTCTAGAGGAGAGACTGGGAAAGTGAATACATCTACTTATGTAAGCAGGTCTACTTAAGTAAGCATAGTGATACTTCAGGGGCTTCTCCATCAGCTCAACCTTGCCTTGAATTCTTTTAGGAGAAGACAAAGTGAATTAAGACAAACAAAGGTTAAGCAACTTGCCCAAGGTCCCACAGCAAGTGTCTGATGTTTTGAACTCCAGTCTTCCTGAACCCAGGTCCAACAATTTATTCACTGCTCCACCTTACTAGAGTACTAAAAAGTTTATCATGTTCATCAAGTCTCATGTCATTAAGAGATAAAAGATATAAGTTGCTACTGGAGGTAAAATCTTTGGCACTCCATCACACTAATGTGGGAATGAGTCCACCAATAAGTGTAATGATTAGACCTGTATTCAAAGATGAAGGTTAGTGAGCAGAAATATAAAGGATGCCTGACAAGGTTGCCACAAAGGGATCACAGAAACCGAAGATTTGGATCTTGAAAGGACCTCGTACCCTCACTGGACGGATGAGTAACTGAGACTTAGAAAGGAAAACTGTTTTGACCGAGGTTACCCAAAGCAGTCACAGCGGTGAAGAATTGAGAAGCTGAAAATGCTAAAGGTGATTCTAGCAATTTTCCACTTTGCCCTAGGGTCTTCTCTTTTTATTCACCACTTTTTAAACACATAAAAGCTGTGCAAGAAGCAATTTTTGTTTGGATTGGGAAGCAGATGACCTTGGTTCAAATACCACCTCTGTCATTTACTCCTTGATCCTTCTGGGCCTCAGTGTAATCATCTATCAGATGAAGGGACAAACCATGTGGTCTCTCAGGCACCTTCCAGTTCCAAATCTGTGACAGAAACATAAGTCTGAGAGGGGAAAAATACGTGCTATCAGTGGGAATGCCGTTTTTGAGATGTTATTCATTGTCTTATGTAATTGCTGGGTTTGGGTGGTTCTTTGTTTGTTTTTGGATGGAGGGAGTGTTTATTTTTAGTATTTGGCTGAACAAAAGGTATGGCTGGAAGGGCTAAGTTCACATATGACAGTAAGTAGCATCTTTTATGGTTTGAGTACAAATCAGGGACTAAATGCATTGTCTAAGTTATGTCAGGCTGAGCCCTGAATACCATTTTATAGAGAAGACAGAGCTGGAAACCAGCCTGGAGAGTCAAGGAAAATCAAGTACAAGGTCAACCTGAATAGATACTCTGAGACCAGGGAGGATGCAAAAGCTTTTGGTCAAAGACCGAGTGGAAGGTCAAAACTAAACAAACCTATAGGAAAGCAGAAACTAACCAGACACAGGAGGGTCTTTAACTTGAGGAAAAGGCGGCTTCAGGCAGAAAGCTTCCTCTTTTTTTGCTTTAGCTAAAATAACTAGCTTCCATCGTATGCTCAGTCTAGAATCTAGAGGTTCACAGCACATTATTACACAATGGACCATGTCTAGCAAGGGCTAACAAATTTCAGAACACCATTCACTGAAAAAAAACCCAAACATCTTTGGCCTCAGCTAAGGAGTGCATTTTTAAAAATAAATGGAACAGTTGATAACAGGAACATGAATTCATTAGGTTGCAGTTACCACATCTATAGAGAAAGCATACTACAAATTACCCTGCTTCAGTAAGTTGTTGAAAGGTCAAATGAAATAAGAAATGAAAAAGGCTATCTATAGAAATATGAATTTCAGAATGACTGGGGTTTGAATCCTGTCTCAGATTCTGATCACATCACTCATCAATTGAAATTCTTCATCATACCAAGAACTTCATCACCAGCGACTTCATTATTTTTCAAGATATCATCACTTCTGGTACTCATACCTCATCAGCACCCTCTGCTCCTAGGACCTCTCCAGGAGCAGAAAGCTCCTTCCAAAATTGCCATTTAAGAAAGACACCCAGGGCATCTACCTCTTCATGTCCTACCTGGGTCCATTCCTTTGAACTTCTCTATCATGCCATTGCTCTGGTTACTTTCCTACACTGCCCTGCCCCCCTTTTGATATTCTTTTGTGTACTGTCTTTTCCCATCAAATTGTTAGGTCTTTGAGGGCATTTTCTTTTCCATATTTATAATATCGATGTGCTTTAGCACATTGTTTTTGTTCAGTTGTTTCAGTCATTTTAGACTTTCGTGACCCCACTTGGGGTTTTCTTGGCAAAGATATTGGAGTAGTTTGTCATCTCCTTGTCCAGTTCATTTTGTTGATAAAGAAACTGATACATACAGAGTTAAATGACTTGTCCAGGGTCACATAGGTAGAAAGTATCTGAGGCCAATTTTGAACTCAGGAAAAGGCATCTTCCTGACTCTAGGTCAGGTACACTATCCACTGTGCCACCTAGCTGCCACCATAGATATGTGGTTACATATTTTATATTTATTACTTAATATTATCAACATTTTTCTTTCCATGGACAAAATCATAATAGTATTAAAGGAGAAATAGAATTCAGTTATGCAAATATTTGTTTTTACCATAATTTTTCAGGAACAAAATTTAAAGTACAAATTGAATTTACTTGATGATCTCCTATATAGGGAACTTCATAAAGAACTTACAGGAAAAAAAATTCCACATATAATAATAAAAATACTATCACTCAATGAAAAACATCAAATAAGAGGGTAGTCTTATTAGCTAAAATGATTCCATTTTGTAAATAGGACCTAATAAAGTTGATTATCACTTTGAAGAAAATTCAGTGGCATTAAAAGAAGGCAAACAAACCATACATGATGTTTCCTTAAATGTATATTCTAATTTACTACACAAGTGACTTTCTGACATATGGAATATGACTTTACACTTATGAGAACACACATGTTTAATAGATGCTAAAAAGTAACCTGAATCTTTCTTTTTAACATTTTTAAAAAATTTTTTTTTGGTCTTTTTTGGAGGGGGGAAGGCAGGGCAATTGGGTTTAAGTGACTTGCCCAAGGTCATACAGTTAGTAAGTCTTCAAGTGTCTGAGGCCAGAAGTAACCTGAATCTTTAAGCAGCTTTACTTACTGCATTAGAATCTGATTGTCTCAGCACTGATCTATAAATTGTAGTCTCAGGAAATGGTCTGAGGCTCCCAGAGTTTAAATAACTTGGCTATGATCACACAGCTAACAGAGTATCTGAGGCCAGATCTTAAGCCAGATCTTCCTGGCTTCATATCCAGCACTTCATTCATAATGCCACGCTGGTATTTATTTCAAGTATATTTCAATGAAATAAATCATCTGTGATACCTCATGCATGTGTAATGATAATGGGAATCTGAAGATCTTCCCTGCTTGTGGCCCCTTGATAGGCTTAAGTGAATCTGAGAACCTTCCTTGATTTGAAAATATACTCTGCCTCCTAATAGGCTGAATGTGGTCACATGGAGCCTGTGGTGGGAGGCTTGTTCTTCAGAAATGCCCACACCTTGTTACTTTGTGATTGGGCAGTGGGTCAAGAGGGTTGTGACATTCTCTAATCCAGGAGAAGGGTATATATACCCAGATGTGAGGCTTTGCTTTGGGGCTCACTTTAGAAAGAGTTGTGTGATTTGGCCAGATGAGAGCAGCTGTTGAGCCCCCTGGCTTTGAAAACCCAGATGTTGGTGCTTCCCTCTCTGGTAATTAACTAGGTATGGATGTAATGGTCAGACAGCTGGAAGCCCTGTCTGCTGATATGTTTCTCTGTCTGTATTTTTTGGTCTGCTTGTAACTTCTGTTTGTATTCTCTGAAGTTCAAGGTGCTGACTTTTTCCCCTGAACTAGGTAAATATATTTGATTAAAGTAGGATTGTTAACCCATTTTGAGTTGCTTTTCTTTAGAAAAGCAGATCTAAGAACCTGTGCTAGCAGCCATCCTGGGTATGCTAGGGTGCTTGCTGCTACAGAATGTCATGGTAAATGATAGAAAAGAAAATCTGCTCTTTCAAATATTAATGCCACTGTAGTACCATTTTTTTTTCCTATAGCCAAATATGAATCTCAATGACCACTTTAAATTACAAACCAATACATGGACTGAACTGCAATGCATTGAGTAACCCACTCCCCACCTCCAAAAAAGTATAACCAATGTGAAGTCACAAAATAGATACGTTATTGGCAACCTATCACAATTTATTATTATTTTAAATGAATAGAATAATTTGCTTAAATTTATCCTTGAGAAGGTGATATGATATAATTAGGTAACCACTAAAAATGTCTGGAAAAGTTATATTGGTCAATCAGAAATCTAGTTAGAGGATGAGTTGAAGGAAGTATTCACTATAATATTTTGAAAGGGAAAAAGAAATTTAAAAAATAACTTGGAATAGATAATAATGGAATAGAGTCTGTGTTTAAATCTGGCTTAGATATTTAAGTTATGATTTCTTTTTCTGTTAAATGCCACAATTGCACTTTCATTTTTGTGAATTGAAAAAAAATTAGAACAAAAACAAATTTAGAATTTTTACACAAACCCATTTTCTCATTATTGTTATTAACATAAATTTGCCTAGATCTACTATTTAGAACTGTAAGGAACTTAAACTTATAGCTTTAGAGAGTTCCCTTTAACACCAGGAGATTAAGGGAATTGTCCAGAGTCATAAAGTTATTATGGGTCAAAAGCAGAACTTGAAACTAGATTTTCCTGACTCTAAAGCCAGTTTTCTATTGATTCTTTAAAACTGCTTCTGGGTCAAAATAATGATATTTAAAGTAATATAAATTTCCCCCCCCAAAAAAGGAACTATGGAAACTAATGTCATATTTGACCATTCTTACTAATATCTTAAATTAAAACATTCTCATACTGATCTGCCCATCGATCTGCATAATGAATAGATTCAATTCCATTCAACAAACAATTACTCAGTATATCTGTTGTTACAGGGCTCATTATTCCAGGCATTTGAATATACTGCAGGTTAGAGATATTCGCCCAAATGGAAGTACATGTAATAAAGGCCCCAGAAGTATCATGGCTTTGCTTATTAGGTGTTTCCCTACAGAAGCCTCAGGATGCTTTGCTACATTCAGAGAAAGCATAATCCTTTAGAAAAATCACTTTCTGAATAATATTAGCCACCAATATGTGGACCTGTAGCAGTTCCTAACGTACACATAATATTGCTTTGATTTTTAATGTGCCTTTGAATCTTCTGTCCTGTATTGGAGGCCTTAGCCAGCTCTTTAGACATTCACTGTTCTGTCTACCCAATATTCCAACCCTGTGAAGGTGATTACTTACATTATTTTTCTGCAAGACCTGCAGTGCCTTGTTGACATTGTTCAGAGCGTGAACTCTTGTGGAACCTTTTTCTTTTGGCTGAAAACAAAAACAGATATTTACTGACCAGCACAGAAAATAGGCATTTATTTCACGCAATGAAGACACTTCACAAAATTTACCCTTCAATTTGAAGTTTTATGTTCTTCAGGAAAAATGATGTAAATATATGAAAACAAGTTTTGAAAGGAATATGTCAACTGTTAATCATTGACACAGAGCATCTAATCTGATTTGTGCCTCCCCTTTTTTTGGTATTCTATGTACCAAGCTTTATGCAACAACAGGCTATTTTGTTATTGTTATTTTGGTAACTTCTCTGTTCCCATGACTAGTTTAGGGTCAGGACCATGAGAAGCAATATAAGAATATCAGCATATATAATGTAAACTTGTATATTCATCTTGTGTTGTTAGTTCATTCATATGAGTTTGAGACAAAGTTTAGAAGAGGTTCCATCTTTACTTAAATAAGACAGTGTAACATAGTCTCAAAAGTCCCAATTTCTGTCAATAACGTCACACTTAGTTTGTACAACTCAGGTTCAAAATCAATCAACATGAATTTATTAAGCACATATTATGTGTGTGTCATTGTGCTGGGCACTGGGAAAACAAAATACATAAAACAATGAAGCAACTTTTGTCTCTAATTGGAACTGGCATTCCAGTGGGGAAGAGAAGAATCTACCTGAATATTTCTCATACATATAAACAAATAATATATGTGTGTTATTTATATATGTACATATATATGTGTGTGTATGTATAAATGTACATGTGTGCATATGTATACATGCACCCAGTTATCTAGAATGAATACAAAACAAATACAAGGTAGTTATGCGAGTAGAAACAACCAGAAAACGCTTTGAAAATAAGGTGACACGTGAACTATGTCTTGCAGTGAGGGAAGGGCTAAGATGGTGGATTAGGGAAAACCATTTGAACTCTTTCAACATTCTCTTACAAATGACTTTAAAATAATTTCTCACTTCAAATTGTGGAGCAGCAAAGCCAACAAAAAGTCAGGGTGAGACATTTTTTTTCTGACCTAAGAAGACTTAGGAGGTCTGTAGGATAAGTTTGTGACAGAGGGGTGGAAGCCTGTCCAGAGCCTGCACACGTGCAAGCAACAACAGCTACCACAGCAGCAGCTTCCAGATGTCTCAGGCCAGTGACAATGTGGACCACAGTTCTAAGGTAGATAGGAGAGCTGTGGGAGGGTCACAAGGGGAAATAGGCATCTGGTCCCAGTTCCACGGCAAAAAAGCAGAAGCAGAAATTAATTTAATAAAAGAGATAATCAAGGAAACCACATTTTGCTAATAGGTACCATAGATGATGAAATAATATTTAAAAATATATAGCAGGTTTCTTTCAGAAGCCTTCATTTCTCAAATATATACTGAGTAGAGAATTGAATCATATTCATAAATATAAGAGCCATTCACCAATTAATAAATGGTCAAAGGATATAAATAGGAAATTTTCAGAAGAAGAAACCAAAGCTATCCATAGTTTTGTGAAAAAAATGCTCTGTCATTATTTATTAGACAAATTGTATTAAAAAATGCAAATTCAAACAACTCTGAAGTATCACTTTACACTTATTAGAAATGACAAATGCTAGAGGGGGTGAGGGAAAAGTAGGTACATTAATGAATTGTTAGTGGAATAGTGAACTGGTCTGACCATTCTGCAGAACAATTTGGAACTAGGCCCAAAGGGTTATAAAAGTATGCTTACCCTTTGACCAAGTAATACTACTTCTGGATCTATATCACAAAGAGATCAAAAAAAAAAAAGGGATACAAACATATTTGTAGCCCCTTTTTGTGGTGAAAAAGCACTGAGAATACAGAGGATGCCAATCAATTGGGGAATTGCTAAAAAAGCTGTGGAATATCATTGTAATGGAGTACTATTGTAGTGTGGAAACATGGCAAGACCTACATATGAACTAATGCAAAGTGGAATGAGAAGAACTGATAGATTATTCTGCACAGTAACAATAATGTTGTAATGATGAACAACTATGAAAGACTTGGGGTACGCTGATCAATACAATGATCAAAGAGAATATCAAAAGACTCATGATAAAAAAAATGCCATCCACCTCCAGAATTGATGAACTTGGAGTATAAATGATAGTTTTCTTCATTTTTCTTGCTTTTAAAAAATATGGCTAATAGGAAAATATGTTTTGCATGATTCCACAAGTATAATTGATAACATATTGCTTGCTTTCTCAATGAATAGAAGAGAGGGAGAGAATTTAGAACTCAAAATTTAAAAAGAAAAGAACGTTTAAAAATAAATTTAAGAAGAAAGAAAACATAGATTATGGAGACTTTGGGCTAAAATGGAATAAGACAACAGTATAGTAAGAGAGGTAGCAGTAGGAAGGGATTTTCAACTTAATATATAATGTTCTTAATATACAATTATAATATACAATATACTATATTATATACATATATATGTATACATATATATATACACATATATACATTATATATAAAATATAATATACAATCTGTCTTCAACCCCTCTCTTTTTTTAATCTCAGTTCTTTCGAAAACAATATACCATCCTAGAGCCTCTTTCTACTCATTAGTTACCTTCCTATTGTGCCTAAATTCCATTTTTTTTCCTTAATCTGTTTTTCTGACCAGATCTTTGATTTAATTGTTTAATCATTTTTCCAGCCTTGCTTCCTGTGTCAGGGCCAGTCAACCTCTATGTACTCTTGGAAGGAATAATAATAGGATTTTTTTTATCACTGATTTCTATTATATGGTATATTTGGTATCTGGATAATGGCATTGTGTATTTGACACAGGTGAAGTATCCTTGTCTGGTATCCCATCTCTCTAATTTTCATTTTCCTCACTCCCCCATAATGCATATGTCTTCAGGCTCTAGCCTAGTCCTTGTGTTGGAATCTGTGATTTCACTTGGTATAGTGAACTCCAAGTTAGGAAACTCCTCCCTACTACATCTCTATCTTTATCTATCTACATATACATGTGTGTGTGTCCACACACACACACACACACACACACACACACACACACCTGTAAAAACAACATAGAGTTCTAAAAAGTTCCCTTAAGCCCTGGCAGATTAGGTGACTTACACAGAATCATGCACTCAGCAAGTTTTAGTGGTGGGACTTTATCAATAAGACTTCTTGACTCCAAAGTTGGATCTCAATTTACTATACTCTGCCTCTCCAATGACACTAACAAAGTCAAATTTGTTACCTTATTATCTATATTTTGTACATCTGTTTATAGACCTGTGGGGTCATGAGTTGTTTTTGGTGAAGTAGCATAAAGGCTTCATTTATGCTTGTAGATATTTCTACAAACAGTTGAGGAGAGCAGATCCATCTTCCTCATGAAAAGCAATACCGACAATCTGATAAAGACAAGAACTCTGGGAGCTGTAGCACTGTCTAGTCAGGTCCTCCTTCCAGGTCAGCCATTATCCAGGGAAACAATTCCTGAAGAGAAGGGGCCACCTTTCCCCAGCAACTGCCAGTAGATGGGCAAGTCAACCCAGATAAAGCAGCAAGGCAGTTTAAAGGACAGACAGGAGTCACCATTTGCCAAGCAAGTGCAACCATAACCACCACCTTGACTAACATCTCTCTTTCAGACCCTTATATGGACAATCTAGGATCCTGAATCCAAGGGCCTTAGAAAGAGAAATTCTTCCAGTCCATTATCTTCAGCCATCATCCTGGGAAACAACACCTGGAGAAATCAAGCTTGGCAATAGATCTCTCAGGTGATGCAGCCAAAACTACCAAGGACACAGAAAATAAATTCCTTAGCACCAAAGTCCTTGGCATTGTCAAGATTCCCCTCCCCCCCCCATTGTAAATGATATTAAATAATAGGCATTAGCATCTGATTTGCCACTGAATCCAAAGGATCACAGGACTTTTCTGATCTTCAGTTAAAACTTTCTACAGGTGTTGTCTCCCCCACTAGGTGAACTTCTAAAGAGCACAGACTGTCTTACTTTATTACTTGTATCTCCATTAATGAGCATAGCAATTTACACATAGTAAGAGATTACTAATTGTTTTATTTTTTCCCCTCATTCATTCGTGGCATAGGTAACAGTAAGATAGCTAACCTTACTGAAACAGAGGGATTGTGTGAGAGAGTTGTGGGATAAAAGGTTGGATTGGTAAATAAATAATAATCTTATGCGTAATAAATCATACTTACAAAAAAAATTTCTATCATGGCATTTGATCTTCAGAAGAAGTCATATAAAAGGTACGATAAATATTATCATTATTAATCCCATTTGACAGATATGGAAATAGGCTTAGAAAAATTAAGTGACTTCTCCCATGTTAAACAGTGAATAAGTATTAAATCTATGATTTGAACCCAAGTCCTCAAAGTCCAATCATCCTTCCAACAATTTAATACCAGGCTGGAGTAGATATTTTATCCTATATGTGATGCAGAGACATTGAAGTTTTATCTTTTGAGCAGGAGAGTAGTATGCTTAAAGCAGTGATTTAGGCAATTAACTATGATGGACTATTAATATAATAATCCCAACTCTGACACAGTAGCTTCGTGATTCTGGGAAACTCACTTAATTTCTAAGTGGCCTGCACAGATTTTTATTTCCATTGGTCTAGGACATTTCCTCACCAGGAGTTCTCTTTACCAGGGAAACAAAAGGTCCAGTTAATTGAGGAGGAGGAGGATGATGATGATGATAAAAAGCAGAATGGAATGGGTGAGGCTAAATGCTAAAAAACTAATTATAAAAAGCAATCCAGGTACGAGGCAGCTGCTACTATGCAAACTGATATCTCATACTGCTTCCCTCACTGCATGTCCTTGAACTGTCCATACCTTTATATAAAGTAGAACAACCTCTAAAGCTATGCATTATAGGTCAGGCAATAATTTGCAACAGTTTCTTCATCTGGAGTTCCTTAAGTCACTGGAATCACATGTCTCATACAAAAACAAAATCAAGACAAAACAAAACCTATTATATTTTTTACCTCTCAGGAAGCAATATATGTGTGAACAGAGGAAATAATAGTTGTGAAAACACTTTGAGCTCTTCTAAAGGAATTCACCACATATCTGATATATTTTTACTGCATCTCCTACCAGAATTCTCACTTGGTTCTTATCATGGTGCTGAGGTGAGCTTGAGATCTCCAAGATTATGCCGGTATAACACCAAGCTGCAGTGACTTTGCTTATGGACTCAGTTATAGATTGTGTCTTTTTAACAACCAGTGTGAGTTTCTTGAAAGCAAGAACTTTTTGGTTTTTGTCTTTGTATCTTTAGTGCCTAGCAGAGTAACTTGCGCTTAGTAGGCACTAAATAAATGTTTATGACATTTGTTATTAAGTCTGAAAAGGGTTATTACCAGGTTGGATGCAAGACTATTACTTTTTCAGTCCTAGCAACTGCTAAGGACCAGTTATGAAATCACAGAGGGGGAGCTGTATTAGCCCAATGCGTACCTAGACCTTCTTTCTCACTGAAAACACAGATGTATAGGGTTTAAACCACTGGAGTAACTATTTTTATTCCTTACTCAATTAAAAGTTGGCTACGTATTAGCTACAATGGTTATAACGTATTTAAAAACTAGCATATAATTAATTATTCAATGAGAATGCTTCAGGAAGAGCAGAGATGTAAAAAGTTGCTTTTATTGGTCATTCTGAATTCTTAAAAATATAGCTATCATGGATAACTTGTGTATGAATAATTCAGTATATTTAAGATAATGGGCATGACAAGCAGGATAATTGTCACATGTGTCAGGTAAATCATAAAAAGTCATAAAAATAACACACTTTGCCTTTATAGAATAATATAAAATTATAACAACGTGAAATTCTAATAAAGTTTATGTGACCTCCAAAAAAATACATACCAGTTTTTGACCTGTAAGACCTTCAAGGAGGTCCAAGAGTCTTCTTCCATCCTGAAGATCGCTGAAAAGATCTTCAATGTGTTTCTTCCCAAACTAGGGAGAAAAACACAGTCTGATTAATTTAATTACAATGTACTATATGCATTGTTATATATATTTATTTCATTTTTTTCAAAAATTTCACTCTTAATTGACCTCCACCACAATTTCTCAATATCCTTTTAAATAATAAAAAATTGGATTAATACTTTAGAGGTCAGCCAGGATGACCCTTTTATTACACCACGGAGGATACTTAGGCATAGACAGCTGAAGTGTCTTTACAAAGCTCAGATAACTAGGGAGAACTGGGCCTTTAAAACAGGTCTCTTAGAGCCTTACCAAGTATTTTTTTTTTTACTGTACTGAGTATCTCCTTTTTTATCTACCTATATGAGGAACAGTATGTCTTGGAGGAGAATGAAGCATAGAATAACAATAATTCATATTTTACAGTGTCCAAAAGTTTATTAGGTATTTGCATACATTGTTTCATTTGAATTTCACAATAATTGTGTGAGTTAAGTATCAGTGTGATTATTATCCACATATTACAGCTGCCGAAATTGAGGCTCATACGGTTAAAGAGATTTGCCCATCTTAATGCAACTGACACGTGCCAGAGGAGGCTTTTTAAGCCTAGGCCTCTCCTGACTCCAAGTTCTGTCCTCTTTCTACAATACTTCTGAAAACAGGAGGCATATTAGAACTTAATGAACATTTACAAGAAGACATAAGGCGCATTACTCTCTGCTTTGCATAAGAAAGATATAACAGAGTTCCTTCCCATAAGCAGTTTACAACTGAATTTTCTCATCTAGACTATTGTTTGAATAACATCTTTCAGTAGAAATTTTCTTTTAAAATATACAACTTTTATAGACATACTCTCTAACAAAAGATGCCAATAGAGACAAAGTTTCTGAGAATAACTTGTATAATTTTATCTTCTCTTTTGAATAGTTTTACAATATCTATGGTACAAAGCAGGTGAATGATCTTGTAATCACTCTACTTAAATATACATTTCTTAGATGCAGTGTAGTTTCCTTCCCTAAAAATAATCACCAATACTATTACCCCTGAAAAAGGGGGAGAGGGGGAGGGAAAACTGAAAATAAAATAGATTTGAACATTTCAAAATAACATTAAAATACTGTAAAAGCAAATATATGTATATCTACAGTCACCTATGTTATTTAAACCCATAAAGATGGTAGAGTAGATAAAGCCCTGGCCTCAGAATCAGAAGACTTGTTTTATATATTTGGTAATGTTAACTTGAGCAGGATGGTTAAACATTCAGGATGCCAATCAACTCTACTAGACTCCAAGTTACAGAATAGTTGTTGATCTACATTGCTAAAGGTTTGCTGAAATAGAATTTTCAATACCAATAAATTCACAAAATCAAGCAACAACAACACAAGCCTGTGCAAAAAGTGAAGTATACAACAGGCAATGAAAGCATCCTCATGTCACTAAAATTCAACTGATTATGGATTTGTGTTTGCTAATTACTGAAAAGAGTTCTCGGGGGAGGTAGGCCTATTGAAACAATCTGTTTCAACAGGATCAGTGAAAAGAAAGTGTAAGTGTATTAGAACAAAAGCATGCTTATGCATTAGAAATGAAAACTTGTCAAAAGTCTTGTGTCTCTTGGTGCATGTGCTATTTGACCAAGAGAGTAAAACCACACATGAGGCAAGTAGGTGGTCCAGTGGATAAGGACCTAGGATTGGAATCAGAAAGACCTGAGTTCAAATCCAGCTTCAGATACTTATTAGTTATGTGACCTGTGACAAGCCTCAACCTTTTTTTGCCTCAATTTTCTCATTTCAAAAATGGGAATAATAATAACACCTACCTCCCAGAGTAGTGTGGATCAAATGATACAATAACAAGTGCTTGGCACACAGTAAGCACTAGATAAAATTTAATTATTATTATCATTGTTGTTAAAAAAGAAATCGTCTCAATAACTTTAGACTAAATTTAAAACAGTATCTTTTTATTTGTCCAACTAGAAGAAGCTTGGAATAGTTTAAATTTGTTGAGCTATGCATTTCTTTATTTTATATATGTTAACCAAACTGGAACTGGCCTCTAGTCTGTCAGTAGCCAGAGCCAAACAAACTTATCAGGCCAGAGACAGGAGAGTCAGGATGCAAACAATTAAGTAATTATTATAATTAATTAACAATTAATTAAGCAATTAATTTCAGAGTGAGGAAAATGATGTATATGTAGAGAAGCCACCTCTCCTCCCTACCCCTAAGAACAAGGGCTTAACACGCTGGACTAAAGACAAGTCTTACATACATCTTGGGCTGGACCAGGACATGATCACTTTAAGTCTTGAGTCACTGTTCCCGCAGGACCTATGGGAACAATATTGTCTCAAGTCTTGGAGGTCATGGCCAACCTGGGAGGGCACAAAACCAGCGTTCTGTGACAAAAACGGGAGTACAGTACCTGATGATGAGGAGAAGCAAGGACTGTGAATGTGTGATGGATGGCCCTGGGAAATAGGGAGAGCTAAATCCCTCAGTGAAGAATTGCTGCAGGTCTATGCAATACCCTTTGCCAGAAGGTGATATCATCCTGATTGCAAAGGATTATTGTTATGCCAAGCTCAGGACACAGCCTGCTTGCTGGGCCTTAGCTCGGAGAAACAAATATTTTGACATATACATGGTTTTAGTCTCTACATCAAAATATATAGTTTTCTAATGGATGCATGACTTTTTACAAGTTTTCAGTATTGATCAGTTTTTACTAGTAAGCAAACTACCACATATCCACTAAAATAAAAAACTGCTCAAGTATACAGCCACAAAGGATGCTTAAATTTATTAGAAAACCAGCTCTTTAGCCTGTTAAAAATCACATAGAAGTTAATGTTCAAGGACCAAATAATAAGAAAAATGTATAAGACTTCTTCCACGAGTTCATAGAAGATGATATTAATTCCATAATGAATAACTAATATGAGACATAAATTTCCCTAGATGATGATATCAATGATTCAGGGCACCAAAACCGATCTGATGGATTTTTCCACATTAGAGATGGAGGAAACATTTAAAACCATTCTTTAAAGATAACTTTTGGCAATGGAGGAATTTTAACTTTCTTTTTTTTGTTGTTATTTTGATCTAACCTTTCATCTCCAATATTCCTCAGGGCAAGTCTGTCATTCTAAACTACATTTAGTAATGTACTGATATGCTCTTCCTCTCTCTCTCTTTCTCTCTCTCTCTCTCTCTCTCTCTCTCACACACACACACACACACACACACATACACACACACACACACACGTGACTCCCTAGCACCAATGTAATAAAATATAAACTCTTTTCTTTGGTATTCAAGACATTTGTAACTAGGTCTCATTCTACCTTTCCAGTTTTCTTACTGTGCTTACCTTACTCCTTTTCACATACTCCAGGAATCATGGACATTGGCCACATTGCTGTTGTTCCCAAACCACATTCCCTCTCCCCATCTTAGGTACTTATGCTTTGGATTCTCTACTTCTCCATCTCTATCTCTTCCCCTCACTGGTTTCCTTTAAGTCCCAACAAACCTAAACCTTCTAAAGAGGTCTTTTCCAGTCCCCCTCCATGCCAGTGCCTTTGCTGATTCGTCTCCATTTTATCCTCTATATTTCCTGTTTGTACATAATTGTTTACAAATTATCTCCCCTATTAGTCTGGGAGCTTTTTAAAAGCAGGGATTGCTTTTTCCTTCTTTGTATTCCAGCACATAGCACAGTTCCTGACACATACTAAGTGGTTAATAAATGATTGTTGAATGAAACCCACTATGGCACATTCACTGTGTGTGATTTTTCCAAGTGTCATTTTATGGGGCATTTTCCAGATCTCATGGGGAAGATTGGTAAGTCTATGCCCCATTGAGCAATAACAGGCCATCATACCTATACTAAAGCAATTTATCTTAATTCAGTTGAAGCAAAAAAGCGGAAGAGCTATTTCTAGCTTCTGATAAGATTTGCCTCTTCCCTTAAGGTCCACTTCTGACATCACAGTTCTTTCTACAAACTATCTTTTGTCATTTGTCAGTATATGGTTCCTCCTGCATCCCAGGGATCTCTTTTAGGTAGAATTGGCTCAGCAGTCTCTTTATCATCATCCAAGATATTCTTCTTTAGCAGTAGCCCAAGCAATGTCCCTGTGGATCTTTTAGCCTGCTTGACTAGATCATCAGTTAGGAAGTAAGAGTTCTTTTCTCCCTCAAAAACACAATCTTGAAACAAGTCAGAGTTACCTAGCTGACCTAACCCCTAAAAAAGGAAGGTACATTCACTTATTGCCTTCTTCTTCTTTCAGAGGAAAGAACAACAAATTCTCTCTCCTGCTTCTCTTTCTCTTCTTATGTCATTACAATTCTCTTAAAATGTTTTGTGATTAAAACGAAATGAAATAAGAGCAAAATCAGAAAGTGGGAAGAGGGTAAAAGAAACTCAACCCAACATGGTGATATCTCTGACAAGACAGTTTAATTACAGTTTCTGTACCTAAATCTTGTAAAATAAACTGCCAATCTCACGAGACATCAACGGAAGGCTGCTATTCAGCAGTAACTAAAATATAAATGAATTTTCTAATAATACTACTAGAGAATCTCATCTTGAACCCAGAGAAACTTGGCATTTGGGGATTATTAATCAAGACTTCCTTCTCCAATGAACTAAAAATATTTGATGGAAATAATTCTATTGTTTTATGTTTGTTTTGAAAAGAATATAGTTAGTATTGGGGCAGAGAAACATATGGACCTTTAGACTGACAGAGAAAATGAACATGATGATATGGGAATAAGTTTGGAGAAAATAAATGCTAGCTTGAAATATAAAAACATTGTGGTTCCAATGAAAAATCAAACAACTGAAATCATACATTATCTCAAAAATATGCACCACCTGAGTTTGAAAGGCAAGGTGAGCTATAAAATGCAAAGTATGTGGGCCTGAAAGATTGATCTGAGGTCAAGCTGGCAGTATGGGATAGATGAAAGATACTAGTAAAGCAGGTATAATACCCCCATAGTACACATACCCCAAACAAAACACTGTGTTTTAAGGAATGCTGAACAAAAGAATATGAGAAATCTTCATAGTATTTATCCACTTGTTCAAACATTTTGGGGCCATAATTTTATCATCTATTAAATTAGAGAGTTTGCTTACTAGTTGTGTGACCTTGAGCAAGTCACTTTACTGTCTCTGTTCCTTAGTTTCTAAGGAATAATAAATGACAGGATTGGATTCAATGACCTTTAATATTCTTTCTAACTAAATTGATGACACTATTACTAGATTTATATACCTCCAAATTCTATGATCCCTATGATGATAAAAAAAAGGTAGTAGGCAATAGATCTGTAATCCAGGGAGAAAATCTGGAGAGCAAAAAATAAAATAAAATAAAATAAAATAAAACCTCATAGGGAAACCAAGTAATCTGGGTTGTTTTTGTTGAATCAAGAATTTAGATTCTTGAAGAACTCATTTAGAGTTTTCTTGGAAAAGATACTTGAGTGGTTTGCCATTTCCCTCTCCACCATCTCATTTTACAAATGAGGAACTACAACAATCTTGCCCAGGGTCACACAAGTAGCAAGTGTCTGAGACTAGATTTGAACTCAGTCAGATGAGTCTTCCTGACTTCAGGCCTAGCACTCTGTTCATTGTGCCACCTTGCTGTTAATCTGGTTCTACTTCTAATCTGGGTTAGAATTCAGCTATTTCCTCTTTTGTGCATCAAGGAATGTCATCTACCCATGTGTTTGTCAAACTTTCAGTCCAAAAAGTTAGGAAAATTGTTATTGGTCAATGGCTTGATATAAATCGAAGTGAGTCAGTGAATGGAAGAGAGATCAGAGAAATCATCTTACAAGTCTTCTCTTGACATCAGAGAATACAGTGTTCTTCTGTACCTGTTACCCATCCACACAAGAAAATATGAGTGAGACCAACATAAAATTCAGGACTAGGGGCAGCTAGGGGGCGCAGTGAATGGAGCACTCGCTCTGGAGACAGGGGGACCTGAGTTCAAATATGGACTCAGACACTTAACACAAAAACTAGCCATGTGACCTTGGGCAAGTCACTTTACCCCAATTGCCCTACCTTCCCCCTCCAGAAAGCATAATTAGATAGATAGATAGATAGATAGATAGATAGATAGATAGATAGATAGACAGACAGACAGAAAGAAAGACAGATGGATAGACAGATAAACACATAGATGAATAAAAATAAAAACATAAAATTCAGGAATTATATCCTTTTTGCAAGCTATTTTAAATTAAGATTTAAGTCTTCCATATTTTTCTTCTTTCTGTCCTCTTTTCATGTCATCTTTTAAATCTCCATTTCCCATCATAGCTAAGGTCATTTTATGTCTTGAAATTGTAATTCTCTCTCTCTCTCTCTCTCTCTCTCTCTCTCTCTCTCTCTCTCTCTCTCTCTCTCTCTCTCTCTCCAGTTTTCTACTAGAATCCACCACAAAAATACTTTAGCAAAGACAGAGGAAAAAACTACTTTCTGGCTCACTGCTCTCATCAATTACATTCTCAAACCCCATCAATGGTCAACATGTTTGTAACAAATTTGCTACTGCCTAAAAGAAAAAAAAAGCTGCTTTCATTTCCCTCCCCCAGAATTGATCTTGTCTCTTGTTCTTGTTTGTCTTTAACGTGGAGTAAGCACTATCAAAGGCCCTAAGTAATTCTTCTAAACAATTCTCAGTATCAAACATAGAAACAGAGGAGCAGAGAACTACAGATGTTGAAAGAGTCACAAAAAATACTGAGTAGAACAAATAGATAGATAAAGTGAAATGAAGTGAAAATAAAATGGGAAAAGAGAGAAGGGGGAAATCATTACAGCTTTGAAAAAAAATTTCCATTCTCTGTCTCTTCAGATATTTGCAGTTCTTTTAACCTGAAAGCATACGAGGATCAATAAGCCCTTCCAATAAGAGGTAAAGGGCACAGTGATGATTTAACACTCCCTCTTTCTTGCTGCATAAAGGTCATGCCACAGATTTCACTGTTGGTTTAAAAGACAGGGCACTTTGCTGGGATTAGTAATCTTTACATGACACAAGCAAAATGGAAACATCCCAGAAGAATATACAAATAGGTACTCCAAAGGCCTTTATGATAGAATGTACGGTCTCTGTACTATTATGTGGGAAATTAATTGCCCAGCTCTTAGGAAAAAGTATTAGAGTTTGGATGAAGAAAATGAGTAGGCAATTATGTTATGTCCTAATTATGGGAAACACACACACATTAAAAATCAATATTTCAACATGTAACTGGTATCTTATGTTACCAAGAAACATTAAGATGTCAGAAGAATTAAATTATTAAGAGGGCAATGGAGATGCATACTGGTAGATTTAATAATTCAAAATAAATACACATAGGTGTGTGTATTTGTGTGTGTGCATATTTATATATGTGTGTGTATATATACATATACATATATATATATATATCAGAAAGAAGGAAAGGACATACCTAAGGAAACACATGTTTGAAAAAGAGCAACTAGTTATGTAGGGAGAATGAAGGAATTATAGCCCATGTGCTCCCCTCATATTCTTGTTATTTCAAGAGAAAGCAAAAAGAGCCCCCATAATGTGAGGTAAACCAATCCCATTGGTAAATGTATGGGATAACATGGAAGAAGCACACAGAACAGTGCTTAGCCCAGTGCCTGGCACTTACTAGGCACTTAATCAGTTTTTATCAGGCATGAATAGACTGAGTTCTACATCACTGGGGGGAATACTGACGCTGATGACATCACAGAATAATTTGAATCATAGAACTTCTTTAGTACCTATTTAAATAACATAACAATGCAGTGATTCTTTGCATATTCTGATTATAACAATGATCAATTCGGTGTATAGATTTCTATGTGCAGGAGAAAGAGAAAATAAATGTCATATTGAGGATACCTTGCTGATGGATGAAAAATGTAATCTTGGTGGTAACAATTATATTCTGATGCCAGGTTCATACAGCCTGAATATATGCATTTGCTTTAGATAAATCAGACTCCAAAAGAATCCATAACACAATTTCCTAAATTAAATGTGTGATACAGGCAACAAAACAATCAACATGAGACATTAAAAATAAAGGTTCTTATTGTAGACCATTAATGTAGACCATTAACCCTAGGTTTTATAGTATTATTTTGTGTTAAGGGATTGTTTGTTATAGTCAGTTGTCACTATGACAAGTCAAGTCAACAAGAATTTATCACATGCTTACTATGTTCTAAGTAATGTGCTAAACTCTGGGAATACAAATGCAAGCTGAAAGAAAGAAAAATCTTGTCCGTCAATGAAGTTACACTCTAATAGGCAGGTGCACTGGGAAAAGGAATGAAGGCTACTAGTCCTATAGTTTTCAGCATTTGAGAATACAGACCATTTGGTAATGATGATATGATTGGCTTTGAATTCTTCCCCCAAATTGAAGTTCTGAGGATAAGCAACCAATGTGGAGAGGGTAAGAACTTCCAATATGAGTATTCCTGGAGTGAAGATTTTTGTGGGACATTGTAGAAAAAGTTAGGGAAAGTCAGGAGTTCAGCCTGGGGAGAAATTAAGAAATGACTGTCTTGGGTATTTTTTAAATGGTGGCTTTGGTTCTGGAAACAAGAAGCCCAAGGCAATGAAAAGGAGAGAATATGTGTGAAACAGATGTTCTTACCTTTCCTAGTTTTTTCCCCACTGACTTGATCAGATCTATTTTTACTTAATCATAGTTTCTAAAAGTAAAAAGGGACCTCAGAGGTCAGGCAGTCTACAGGATAATATCAATAATAAGGACTTGCTCTTCATTATATTTTATCTTCATGATAACCCAGTGAAGGAGGTAAATATAATTAATGCCATTTTTTACGTCTTAGAAAATCAAACAAAATCTCAGAAAGGATTATTCTATCTGACCTCTCTGTTACTGGGGATGAATTGGGAACAAACTTTCCAATCACTTTCATTTCTTAATGTTTGCACTCTCTTTGTATAATCTTTGTCCCGGTATCAAATGAAAAGACGTGAAAATATTCAAAATAATGCATTTGGAAAACTGCATCATCATATCTGAGCAAAACAAAGACCTTTATAGTTGACTGAGAGACTTTCACAATAATTGTGGCTATCTTCATGCACTGATTAAGCATTAGCAGTCCTGGATATGCCCTAATGACCATGTTATAATGACAATGACTAAAGACATAGGGGTAGAGTTTCAGCTTAATTCACAGATTTTCTTGGAACAAAATTCCTATTAAGAAAATCAACCTGGGAAGTCTAGGTTTTCTTTGAGCTATGTCAGAGGTGGTGGCTGAAAAATGAAGAGAAAATACGAATCCATTCATTTATTTATTAATCACCTGGAAGGAAATGGAACACAAAAAAATAGATATGCAAAAGACTCACTCTCAAAGTAACATTCAATCTAATGGTGGGGGGAACCTATGTACAAATATCTATAATACAAGTGAAAGTGATCTGAATTCAAAGGAGAAGTTCAGTCTAAAGGAGGTTTAAATCTGAAGGAGACAAATCCTTGCTTCCCCCAATGAATATTATATAGTAAAAAGGCATAAATAATTTTGTATGTGCACTTAATGATGGAAGTGATCAGAAAGAGGCAGGAAGACCAATTAGGACTTTTTATGATACTCAAGGCAAAAGAGAAATAAAGGCTAGAACGAGTTTGGCTGATGAGGCAGTTGGGAGGAGGGAACTGCCATTAGAAATACTGCAGAGGTAGACTTGATAGGATTTTAAAACCAGTATGATAAAATGATATCTATGTTATGAACCTAGGTGACTCGAAAAATGGTGGAACTCACAATATAAAGAGAGAAGTTAGGGGGAATGAAGAAATACTATGGAGGAGATGGTGAGTTTGTTTGTCAATATGTTGCAAGTGAGATACAAATATGGAACCTAGATATTATTATTCCTTAAACAGTTATAAATTTGAGATTGGAGAATAGAGGGGGGAAATTATGGATGGAGATATACATTTGGTTATTCATTAAATAGAAGGCATAACTGAACCTATGAGTAAAGATAAGATCATAAGGAATTGAGTCTAGAGAGGTAATTTTTATACATATAAATATGCATATGTATGTGTGTATATATATATATATATATGTAGTTATTAATTTTACCAAGCGCTTTATAAATGTTAACTCATTTTGTCCTCACAGCAACCCTGAGAGGTAGGTATTATTGTTATACTTATTTTGTAGTTCACATAACTTAGGAAGAATGAAGGTAAGTGACTCACCCAGGGTCATATGACTAGTAAGTGTCTGAGACCAAATTTTAACTCAGTTCTTCCTAATAGTAAGGTCCAGAGCTCTATCCACTGTGAAACTAGAAAACACCCACATAGAAAGATGACTGAGGATGAGGAAGAAGACAAGGAAATAGAGTTAGAAAGACCATGAAAATGGAATGATATAGAAAACAAATGAGAAGATATCTATAAGAAGGAGTGGCCTGCTGAGTCACACACTGAAGAAAGCAGGACTATGGGACAAAAATAAAGGCTACAAAAAGATAATTAGTGGACTAACATGGAAATGTTTTATTAAATTACACATGCATAACCTATATCTGATTGCTTACTTTCTCAAGGAAGGGGGAGGGAGGGAGAAAGGGATGGAATTTGGAATTCAAAACTTTAAATAATGCCAAAAAAAGATAATGAGTTTTGAGGAAGCTCTTTTTGTGGAGTGGTGAGAATGGAATCTAGACTTTAAGGTGAAGGAGGAGAGATAATAGGATGATAAATTGAAAAAATAAGAGGGTCAAAAAAAGGGACATTTAACAATAAGGGAGACCTAGTATGTCCCTAAACTGAGGAGAGAGGAAGAGATTGAAAACGCCTGGCAGAGAAAGCATTATTGATGTAGAAAGGTCATAGAGGAGATAGGGGAGGATAGCATTCTACCTGTGCCTGGTGCATAGGGAGGCAGTTATCCTAGAAACCATGGATGTTGAATTCCACATCGTCCCTTATACTGAGCAAAGGTTTAGCTATAACCAAGAAGAGGGTCACCAAAATCTATCAGTCCAAAAAAAATAGGATAGAGAAATGAATATAGATTATAAGAAATGTAGATGAAGGAATAAAAATGAATGGAATAAAGACAGTTCATGGAGGATTGTAAGTTAGAATAGGACACAAGGTCATCTACTGATATCAGGAGAGAAAGAGAAAGTCAAGAGATTGTGAAGAGACTCACAGAACATCAGAATCATAAGAAATTCAGTGGACATCTAATATTACCTACACATGCATGGGAAACCCCTCTCTAATATCCCAACAAGTAATTTAACTTGGTTTTGCTTGCCAACCTCAAATGAATGAGAAAATACTACCTTCCAAGGCAGCTAATTCCATTTCTGAATAACTTTTTAAAAAATTTCATATATTAAAGCTAAATCTGTGTCTACGCATGTAATGCCATGCACCAGCAGATTCCCAAAGGAATGCTACTGTGAACAGCCTTTAGAGTTCAGATTACAAAATATAGTGAACACTCTGTTTATTCCATTACAAATCAAGACAAACATTCAAAACATTATAATATTCACAACA